>CM075027.1:4288614-4303614 GCA_037576675.1 Pangasius sanitwongsei
ACATTTCCTGTCAACTGTTGACCTTTGACCTTTTGAACCACAGGAGCTGGCCTATAGGACGGAAACCCTTTCAGCAGGCTTCATCAACCGCAGAGTCGGCATCAAGTGAGACTCTCTCTCTCTGTCTCTGTCTCTCTCTCTCTCTCTCTCACACACACACACACACACACACACACACACACACACACACACACACACACATACATATACACACACACATACACACACGTTTTATTGTCTTTCCTTAGACATGTTCATCTCTTCAGAACCAGGAGCCTTTTTGTCCTGCATGCTTGGATCATTTACGGTGACTCCGGGAAGGAAAAAAGAGACTAAATGATCACATGATTTATGATTTATGAGTTTGTTAACCCGTTTCATGGATAAATGATGTGGAGGTAGACCGCTACGGGGCAGCGGGTTATTAATTACACTCACCACTACAATTTCAAAATGGCGTCTTAACACAGCGATTTCCAACCTCACTCTAGATGATGTATAAAGAAATCCATTCCTCTGTAGCTCTGCTCTGGATTTGAGATTTACGGCTGTCAGGAAGCACAAGACAGCCCCACGCTTTGCCTTTAATTTCCCGAAACAGTATTTTGTCGCAGCCCGGCTCCTCGATCTGCTAATACCCAAACCGCTGAGTGCAAATTGAATCACTTGTATTTGCACCAAATGGAATTTAGAGGCTGGTTAAAGAAGGAACAATGCGGTGGGGCGAGCAGCGAGCCTCAGCCCGTAATAAGATTTCCAGTTTCGAATGCTCCTGGGAGTGGACAGACGCTTTGACCCAATAGATTTAAAAGCCTGCTTCCTCGAGCAGACAGGAGGCAAGCCTGATGACAAGAGAATAATGATAGATATTTATTACGGGAATTTGTTTCGCCTCATGATTCATTCAAAGAGCGTGAGAGGGCCCGGGTCGAGAGTGATCCCACATTATTGGATATAAAGCGTCCTTAAAAGGATGTAATACTAGAGGGAGGAATAAGCAGCCAGGAAGGAAAAACACACTCTTGTTTTTTTTTTGTTTTTTTTTTTTTCCTTCAGGCTCTTCATAGTTACATAGTGCCCAACAAAGCATGCAGGGGGAATCCTTTATCACTTTATCAATTTTATGGGTCACATTTTAGTTTCTAATCTTTGAGACTCGGGCCAAGATTTAAAGATGTGTGTTTGCGCTTCAATATTGTTTGGCCTAAAAAATAAGACAGCGAAAGGACAGTAAGAGGACTGTGTTTAATACCTGTGTTTGTGTTTGTGTTTGTGTAGATGATCTGAACAGGACACACCAGCATTGCGTACTTGCAGGAGACACGGCCAGATTCAGCTCGACACATAGAGTTGCACAGGTCAGACACAAATACCTGCCTGTCCTTAGTAGGTATTGACTGAAAGAACACTTTCATATCACGATAACTGTCTATCGTTTTACAGTATTATTATGTACATGTTCTCATTGGACTGGCATTACACTTGAACACTCTACAGCATACGTCTTTTACATGTTTCTACATTGTAGGCATCTGTGTACATATTAGTTTGCTCATATTATCTACGTTAGCTAGTTTTCTAGATAACTGGCACTAGCTTGCAAGGTACAGTCAACTTCAATATTGTGGACGCCCTTCAAAAAAACATGCAAACAAAAAGCAGTATTTTATCAGGGTAATGTGTAGTTTTAATTTTTTTTTTTAACATATATGAGCAACAGGGGGCATGGAGGCTTAGTGGTTGGAAACAAATCACAAAATACAACCCCAGATACGCTGAACGACAGTTATAACTGTCATAAAAGTCTGGTGAACTGAATTATGGGATTTATGGAATTGGAATATTATGGGATGCTTCTGCAGATTTGTCAGGGTAGGAGTGGTGGCAGCACATTTAAATCCACTTAGATGTATATAGTTTCTACATTATGTTTCTTCTTAATCGTCTTCCCATGTTCTTATGTGTTATTTTTTTTTAAACGTCTCAAATTCATTTTGGTGCTAATTTCATAGTTTTATTCCAACATTATTACGCATATAGACAGAACGCATTATTTATTGATGTTCGTTATGAATGTCTTCTCAATGCAGTGCATAACAGGCACTTTGGAGTACATCCAGAAACGCTGCTCTGAAGCTTTGGAGAACTTGCACACGGATCCCGAGACTGGCGCAAAGAGTCTGCGCTCGCTTCTCCTCTCCACCCTACAGCACATAGAGGACATCCATAATGAGGTGTGTGTGTGTGTGTGTGTGTGTGTGTGTGTGTGTGTGGTTACTTTATATATCCGTATAATACACACCTTTTTTAATCCAGTCTCTTATACAGAAAAATGTAAGTATGTGAGACCGATCTTATATGAATGCTTATTGTAATCAGAGACACAGTTTTTTTATCTTCGTAACTTTACACGTCTTTCTGTCTCGTGTTTTCGGAGCCCGTCGTTCATCTGTGATGACGTACAGGAATAAAAATGGATGAGGATCCAACATGGGTTCACTTCCTGTTGACTGATAAAAACCGCTCGCCTCTCAACTCTGAACACATCAGTATGCGAATATACTCAATATTTCTCTAGACATATAAATGTTTCCGTTTATGTTATTATGGCTGAGGATTAGAAATATAAAATTCTGTACTAACTGTATTTGTTTACTCTACTTCTGTGTCATTACAGGAGATTTGTGCCTTTACCTTTAAAGGACTATAATTGCAAATTAATAATAATAAAAACAATGACTCCTTACGTTTTCATTTAGACCTTCAGAGGACTTATAGCTTGTGACTCAATTATTCTCAGTATCTAAAATGAATTATCTTCATGTATTAATTGCATTTAGAACATTTGAATTAAATTAATACGGATTAAATTACAGATATACGGATATAACGACCTATCGCCGTTCAACGATAACTTTCTGTTAGACAAAGTTACTTTAATTATAGAATTTTTAAATTTAATACAAGAAGATCTCATTTCCTGCAAATTGAGTCATGTGAATTGCTAAGATAAAAATAATTTGCTTTTTACTTTAAAACACTTAAGTGTGCATACTTGTTATTCACTAAGGCAGGGGTTCCCAAATTTTTTGTGAATTATCTGACCCTATGACTAAAATACAAAGGAATATTACATGCACTGACTTACCAGTCCAGCGGGAAGTGTTGTGATGTTATAGGAAAATAATCCACGCCAGGGTGTGTGTTCATGCTTGACACATGATGTGCAAAAGCAGTGGCAACGCAAGCGGCATTGCAAAATCAGCATTCACTAGACGGCACGTCAGAGCCAAAGCATCTCTGGCTGCCAGGGTTCCAAGTCGAATTGTAAAATGTTTCCCCTGTTGGAGTGATTCTTGTCTTGAGCTGTGTCTCAGATCGAAAACTCTGACCTTTCAGTAAGTTTGAAGGCAGCATGAGACGTTTTTCAAATTCAAACAGTAACTGTAATAGGAAACACAGTCAGTGTTAGTACTCAATAACGGGCTAAAGTAGTACGCAAGTATGCGACAACCTTTGTTTAGCGGAGGTAGATAGACAGGGAAGCTTGTTTGTTTTTATTCAGTTTTTACACTGAACTACGCTAGCATGGTGTGTCAGGATAGTGGAAAAGACTAAAATAACATGTATCTTATTAGTTTAAAAATGGCTTGTCTGAGGGGCCGTTTACACGACAACGTTTTTCAGCCAAAAACTGGAAACCTTTTATGCGTTTTGCCTGTTCGTTTACACGACAACGGCGTTTTGGGGACTGAAAACGCATACTTTTGAAAACGGGTTTCAAAGTGCAAGTTTTTGAAAACGCCGCCGTTATCGTCTCCATGTAAACACCCAGTACGGGAATCTTTGAAAACGGTGACGTCATGCGCGTGCGTAGTACGTGTTAGGTATGTAGACATGCGCAGTACGTGTCTATTGTAAAGGCAAGCGCATACGTAATACAGCGTTTTGGGCCGTTATCGCGGATATGTGTAAACGCGAGTATACATGAAACTTTTTGAAAACGCAAGAGAAAAACTTTTCTGTTTTTGACTACATCGTTGTCATGTAAACGTAGCCTGAATGTGATTCCCAGTAATATTTCAGAATATATAGCACACAAAATATTTAGAATATTAATTTGTAAAATAAATGAATGTCGCCGAAGAGATGAGTATGAGTTTCGCTCACGATCCCATTTGTAAATCAGGTGACCCCCCATGGGGTCGTGACCCCTAGTTTGGGAACTGGGGCACTAGGGTAACTTGGAGTAAGATTTTGACTACATAAATACTTTTGCACAATTGTTGATTAAAAAAAAATTGTCAGTGTGTGACTAAATCATCAATGCCAAGCCTGAATATGGCTCAGTATGAGCATGAACCTCACACCTTGACCACTGAGATGACTGAAAGGTTGTATAAAGGTTGTACGTATATATTATTACAACCAAACAATGGACTGGTCTGAGAACCTTTCCATCCCCAGGCTCCCACAGAGGCCTCGGGTTCTACTCTGCTTCTTCTACTTTCTTTTCTGGACCCAGCATGCACATGTTCTCCTGATTGATTGGGCCTGTTTGTTTGAAGGTGCCCATGAGGACTATAGTAGAATGATGAATTGTTGTCCGAAGTTATTTATTATCACAGCCCGGTTTTCCAGTTCGAGCGGAGCGGTGTAGTTTGACATGTACGACCATGTCGGGAACGATAACACAACAGCATTGGAGATCTGAGTGGCTCCTTCCAGCCGTTTCCATAAAAAAAAAAAAAGAAGAGTAAGCCATTCATGCGAGTGGAGATGAGAGAGCTGAGAAATGTTGTTGAAGTGGGCAGGATTTTATGCCGATGTTGATTGTGTTTGATTGTGGTTGATTGTGATGTCGGTGTTGATTGTGATAAAGATGGCTGTCTGGGGTCACCTAAGTGTATAGCGAGGGTGTTCTGGAGGATGTTAAAACATGTTAAAGCACAGAAGTTATATCGGTGTGTGATTAGGATGAGGTTCAGTGTAAATAATAGTGACAATTTCAGCACAATCTATTTTTAGAAGGAAATAAAGTAAAAAGAGTGTGTGAACAGTCTTTAAGCCTGACATTGTGAGTGTGTGAGTGTAATGTAGTGCATACTGTACATATGTAGCTTTGAATACTGTATACTGTGGCTTGCAAAAATATTCGCCTCCTTGGATTTTACAAGTGGAGTGTTACAACCTGGAAATGAAATGGACTTACTTTGGATTATTTGTCATGAATCTGCACAAAATAGACCGTAACACTGAAGTGGGAGAGGACCTCAATGTAGTTTGCAAAATTATTTACAAATAGAAAACATCAAATTTGGGAATGTGTAAGTATTCGCCCCCTAAATTAGTTCTGGTGCAGCCAGTTGGCATCACAAGTCACACAGTTAGTTGAATGGAGTCGACCTGTATGCAGTTGAAGTGTCTCATGATGTCAATATAAATACATCTGTTCCTGGAAGACCCCAGAATTTGTTAGAGAACATACCTAAGGAAAGAGCATCATGAAGACCAAAGAGCTATCAAAACAAATCCATGACAAAGTTCTGGAAAAGAATCAGTCAGAGTTTGTTATAAAACTTTAAACATCCCACAGAGCACCGTTAAATCTCCTATTGACAAATGGAAAGAATATGGCATAACTGCAACTCTGGCTAGAGGAAGCCATTCATCAACAGTGAGTGACGGGGTAAAGAGGGGATTAATCAGAGAAGCAACCAAGAGATCTGCAGCTCAAATGGGAGAAGCTGTTCACAGGACAGTCAGAGGCTGGACACTCCACAGCTCTGGGCTGTATGGACGAGTGGTGAGCCGTATAAAATCCCCATTTGAGATTCAGCAAATATGTGCAAAAAAAAGGTTCTCTGGTTTGATGAGACCAAAATTGAGCTTTTATTTGGCCAGGAAGTGCCACATTTGGTGAAAACACAAAACTAGTCAGCACCTTGAGAGCACCATCTCCACCGTGAAGCATGGTGGTGGAAGCATCATGTTGAGTATTGCTCTCCGTGTCTTGGTTGCTTCTCTGACTAGGCTCTCCTTAAGCAGAATCGTGCCAGAGTTGCACCATATTGATATTAATGCAGTATATTTCATATTGAATAATGAAATATATTTTGCATGCATATACCTGGATAAATGCCAAAATGTCTGATACAGCAAGACTTAAATGCTTTGCAAATACTGATAAGATAATTTGCATTTGCTAAGCTTGTGTCTACACACCGCTCTCAATTGAAAAAGAAATAAAGAATGGTGTTGTGAGAGAGAAGAGAGAGATCCATCATCCACAATCTGCTCCTTTTCACTCTCTACCTGCGCAGGTGGCATTTACTCTCAGTATCTCTCCACGCCAGACGGCTTGGCTCGAAATGCCAGCCGCTCGCTTTCTCTCTTTTTGTGCCCGCTGTGAGGCTGCTCCGCTGGAAACCGGCTTCCATGTTGGCTCAAAGCTGCCTGCTCAGCCTGTGTTCTCTCTGTAAAGGACAGAAGGACAATCAGAGCGGGAGGGGAGGGACAGACACAGGGACGACAGCTAGCATTTGTAGCCTCCGGCTTCTGTAGGGCACCTCCGGTGGAGCTAGCGGAGGTTAGAACTCACTCAAAAGCGTAGCATTTCTTTGAAGAGGAGCCGGATTGAGGCGACCGAATTCTGTAAAGCACTTGTAATCTGCGTGTATGAGGATAGTGTCCATTTCTGAGGCACTGTGATCTTTGCTTATCCAGATTTAATGCAGAGCTCAGGGTAAAATTTTCTGGATTTGGATTGATTCAGTCATATTAACTGTAAAGATATTAGCCAGTTAGAAATTCTCATAACTTTGATATCTTCCTAAAAAAAAAGTGAGTAGAGTAAATGCAGCCAGCAGAGATTTTAAAATGTAAAAAAAAAAAAAAATTCAATGCCTGTAGAACTGAGATTAGGTTTAATGTGTGTGTTTGGAAAATGATCCCAGACGTTAACACTATCTGAGTATAAAAACCCGAAAGGTGTAATGAAATGCCATGAATGTTTGTATCCGTGTGCTAAAATTCCACATGAGAACGTAGCAGTGCTAATCTGTGTGTCTGAAAACAAAGCAGCATTTCAATAGAATAAAAGCTGCCGTGTTGCCAGGTCTTTGTTCCTCGGTTTAAACTCCATTGTAGCCTGTCGGGCTGTGTGTGTTCTTGACATTACACTGATAGAGCTGGAAATGATGTGTGTGTGTGTGTGTGTGTTTTATTTCAGAGCTTAGCTTTGTTGAGTGTTAGTAGGAGGCCACGTTTGAGCTGCTCACATTTACATTTGAGGCACTTTAAGACACACACACACGTAGGCACACACAAACACATGCATACACACACACACACACACACGTACACACACACGTTTAGCAGGATTAAAAACATCTCTTCAAATGAGTGAAAATGAAGGTAATCTCCCAGAGGAAAGGTGACGAGGCTCTACGGATCCCCAGAGGGAGAACGATGAGGGAGGAGACAGAAAAAGAGAGAGAGAGAGAGAGAGGTAGAAGTGTGTGTTGCTGGAGGGAGAGTGTGTTTGAGGTGTTTGTGTACATGTCTGATAAAACGTTACTTTTCTCACAAGTGACACGTGGTAGGAAAATAAAACAAGAAACCCGACAACGAAGACAACAGAAAATGCAGATGTTCCACATCCATGACAGTTTTGATTAAGGCTAAATAAACCATGCTAAAGTAGCATGAAAACAGAACAACAGAACAAAACAAAAACATCTGTGATTGTCCATGTACATTCTTAGAACTCTGAAGGGTTCTCCGGCTTGTTCTTTTTGGGGGAACCCTTTTTGTCACTTTGTAGAACCTATGACAGCTTTTAAATCAAAGACGAAGCCAAAAAAGACCAAAAAGACCAAAAAAGGAACCCCGTCCCTAATGCTGACCAAAAAAAACTAGACCCACCTGTAACCCTGAGCAAAAACGACCCCTGCCTGTAGCCCAGAACAAAAAACAAATCCCACCCCTAACCCTGATCAAAAACGAACCCCGCCATTAACCCAGACCAAAAACTAACCCGCCCGTAACCCTGACCAAAAAAACTAACCCCACCCATAACCCTGACCAAAAACTAACCCCGCCTGTAACCCTGGCCAAAAACTAACCCCGCCTGTAACCTTGACCAAAAACCAAACCCCACTCCTAAACCTGACCAAAAACTAACCCCGCCCATAACCCTGACCAAAAACTAACCCCGCCTTTATCCTTGACCAAAAACTAACCCCGCCCATAACCCTGACCAAAAACTAACCCTGCCCGTAACCTTGACCAAAAACTAACCCTGCCTGTAATCCTTACCAAAAACTAACCCCGCCTTTATCCTTGACCAAAAACTAACCCCGCCCATAACCCTGACCAAAAACTAACCCCACCCATAACCCTGACCAAAAACTAACCCTGCCTGTAATCCTTACCAAAAACTAACCCCACCTTTATCCTTGACCAAAAACTAACCCCACCCATAACCCTGACCAAAAACTAACCCTGCCGGTAACCTTGACCAAAAACTAACCCCGCCTTTAACCTTGACCAAAAACTAACCCCACCTGTAATCCTTACCAAAAACTAACCCCTCCTGTAACCTTGACCAAAAACCAAACCCCGCCCATAACCCTGACCAAAAACTAACCCCGCCCATAACCCTGACCAAAAACTAACCCTGCCCGTAACCTTGACCAAAAACTAACCCCGCCCATAACCCAGACCAAAAACTAACCCTGCTCCTAACTCAGACCAAAAACTAAACCTGCCCGTAACCCTGCCAGTAACCCTGGCCAAAAACCAAACCCCACTCCTAACCCTGACCCAAAACGAACCCCGCCCTTAAACCTGACCAAAAACAAACTCCGCCCCAACCCTGCCTGTAACCCTCATCTTTACTTTTTAAATGAATAGAATTTCGCAAATTGTGTAATGACTGTGTTTTTTTTTGCTGAATGTAACAACATTTACATGCATTTCTTTTATGAAATAGTGTTTTGGCTAATAAAATGTTTTCCTTTACATGTTTAACCCGAGACTTAAATTCCTCCTCACACTTTTCTTATTAATTTCACTGGAGTTACTGATTAAATCATCACTTTCAGCAGTACAAGAGCACCAAGTAGTACATGAACATATTTCAGTTTCATGTGAGTTTGATATTTTCTGCAACAGCTAAAATCCTGAATTTATTCTTGAATATTTAGTATTAATTAAGTTACGTTAATTTGATAGTTGATAACTCGTACAGAAACAGGACCATATTGTGCTTGCTGGAAAAAAAAACAAACCTGGTAACTAAATTGCACAAACAGCTTAATTTGTTTGTAGACATGTGCATATATAAATGTATTGTGTACATTCTGGCAGGTGGAGTTTGAATGGCTGAGGCAGTATTGGTTCCAGGGCCGGCGTTATGCTCGTTTCTGCAGCTGGTGGAGTAAACCAATGGAGCGTCTGGAGACTGACTGGAAGCAGATGGAGAGGATGGTAAGACCACAGATACCTACTCATTGAACAATACCATATCACACATTGCACAATGTTTGTGCCTGTGAAATTATACAATGACTGGGAATTTCTCAGCAATTTCAGTACATAGATGGACTTGATTGATACTTATTAATAAATCATTCAAATAAAATTGAGAAACAAAATAATAACACATTTGCATATCAGTACTCATTTTCAGTCATTGCTGCAATGCCATTGAGTTAAATCACATGGTAACAAGTGTTTACTCTTAACACACTGTGTTAATTCTTACTCTATTTACAGTCAATGAATTAAGTTCAAAAGTTACCTCAATATTTATATGCAAAAAGTTTCTCGTTTTCAGAATTGGGTTATGCACGCGCCTAAGTCGATTTTCTAGGCTCCCCCATTCATCTCACCTGCCTGTAGTTCATGCCTCCAGGATTGCTGGAATTTTCCTTATTAGAGGCGTCCGAGACGGGGTTTTTCAATAGCGTCTAGACCTCCTTCTTCAACCCTAAGCACTTTTCTTTAAGCCTGTGTGATCGGGGATAGAAAATACGGACCATGGGACGTGGTTCTAGTTCTTTTTCTATGCTGTGAAACAGAAAAACAAAAAAAAAAAGATATATGAGCAAAAGACCACTATAAAAATGAAAAATTCAAAAAGACTGCAATGATTTATGAATGAGAAGATGGCAAGCAAATATATTGCCTCATGAATAGGCCTAGTTATAATGATCACTAATTTGGTTTCATATAACAACATGGCTTCCCCTCTCAGTATTCATCATTTCATTTTTCTATTATACTAAATATACAAGGTCATGTATTTAGGTATTTAAAATTGACTTTGAGTGAATTCTGTACTTTTAACGTCACAAAACGTAAATTTCAGCATGACAAACTGTTACGTCAAAGTTTTAGCGCTCGGAATTCTATCACGCAAGAAGAAAGGGCTTAAAGCAGAATCTCTGGTGTAACCGTCTGAGTAGTGCTTAAGTCCGTAGTTTATATCTGAGGTCTAAATACTGGTGTGTGCAATTTTGGTATTTAAAAATCCACTCTGCCCGCACATAACTCAACTCTGAATACGCCCCAGAATGCACAAAGACGTGATTATTCGGATCGCTTGAAGTTACTTTGGGCTCAAAATGTGGATGTTGCACCAAATGGACCCAATTAGCTTCCTTAATACCATATGAGTATCAACATTATAGTCAATTCAAAACACTAAAGCACTACTGTTGTGCTCGGCAGGCGTCTTTATGGCGTTATCCTCAAGGAACAAATTGCTACAGACATTTAATATTAGAGGAAACTGGCTTTAACTTCACTGGGTATGGCTTTGAGTCATAAAGTGAGTGGGAACAAACTGCAGCTCTATGATTGCGATTAAATTGAAGAGGCTGATGAGTCAGCTGGTGCTGTGATGTTGACACACTTACAGAAATCTCTACTCTTTCTCACTGTACTGCACTGTACATGATTGTTTTTCTTCTCTTATTGAGAATTTAGCAGCGAGATTTCTCGTCTACTGTTCAGGATGGAATAGTTGAGCGTAGGTCAGAGGAAGTGTATTTAAATTAGAGAATTTTATTATTATTTATTATTATTGAAAGCTCGGCTGGTTAACAGTGATGGGGTATGCTTCTTTAAGACTGTATGTTTGCTGTGTCTATATGTGCTATTTGGGAAATAAAACCGTGTGGAGACGATACTCACAACGTCTGATTCCTTATTCAGCTTTCTGTATTCGAGGTTAGAAGTGTGTGTGTGTTGCTGTCGTTTTGGTAATGTGCACTCTGCTTTTGTACTTTGTGTTCACACTTCAACAAGGATCATAAATACCACTTTATACCAGCCGTTAATCTGATTAAGTAGCACTGCAGTTCAAATGATGACCGTGTATTGTGTTACTTTAATTGACACAATCAAGCCAATTCGACATCCTGAATTATAAACCCTCAATTAGTTGTCGTGTCATTTGTCATTTTCTTGCGAAGTAATTTAATGCACCGTTTTGGAATATTGCTGTCAGATGAATGCTGTCATTGCCAGTGAGTTGTATTAAAAGCAAAACAAAACTTTTATTGCCGAAGAATGTAAGTAGTTATTTAAAAACTCGCGACTATCCAGGTGATTATTATTATTTTTTTCCCTAAAATATTCTGTTTTATAACTCTATAGCTAAATATATAAAACTAAGATGGTCTGGGTCCTAGATAGAAGTCATCAAATTGGTTATATTATTAGTTACATTTTTAAAATCTTACTTTTAAAAGTATTAATATTGCATAAAACCGTGACTATGTTTTTTTTGGAATAAATAATATGCATTTTTTATTAAAAAAAAAAACCTTAATTTCTTTTCATTCAGTAATAGTTAGGTACTAGAGATGTGAACTAAAATAAAATATAATATAATATATAATGTATTATTATAATATTTGGTAGCACTATTTCACAATTTCAGCTACGAGTTGGCCTGCTCTCAAGAGATGTTTTCTCCCTTTTTTTAGAATTACTTTTTATTTTAAACTGATTTAAACTTAGACAGTTTTGAGCTAAAATGTCTTTGTTCCCCAGATAAAATATACTAAACTAAGATGTTTTATTCTTATAGATACTCGTCCTGAATGTTAAATGTAGGGGGAAAATATGTATCTGAAGTACTGAGGTAAAAGTCCTGCGCTGTTCTTAGATCAGCATTAGTACAGTAGTACTTAGTGGTTTTATGCGTGAAACAAATCTAAATGACTTTCTGCATTTCTTGTCACCTGAAAGTAAGGTACATAGAAACATGTGATATTTTGTGATGCTACTTCAGCTGAAACATGACTTACTATGCTTTGCCTTTCGCTACTATAAGTAAGTAGTAAGTAGCTACTATACCTTGTTTTATAGCCTTTTTATAGTGCAAGAAATCCATTTTATTCAAGAAATAAATGTAGCTGAATTTCCATTCATTCATCTTCACTAAGCTCTTTATTCTGATCGGAGTCATGCTGGATCCAGAGCCTATCCTGGGAAAACTGGGTGGGAAGCGGGAATACATCTTGAATGGGATACCGGGCCATCACAGGGCACCACACACTCATTCACACACTCATTCACACACTCATTCACACACTCATTCACACACTCCATCACAAACTCCTTCACAACTCGGGGCGATTTCGAAACACCATTCCATTTATCGGCATGTTTTTGGGAGGTAGGAGGAAACTAGAGAACCTGGAGGAAACCCACAGGGACACGGAGAGAACATCACATCATGAAACTCCACACAGAGAGTAACCCAAGCTCAGGATTGAACCGGGGCTCCTGGAGCTGCACTGCCTTATGAATTTCCAAATAGCGCTTATAAAGTTTCATACCTGAAATATATGATGCTGAAGGGCTTTTGACGTATGGGTGCTGGTCCTAATTAACAGCTATTATAGTGTTTAATATATAATATAGAGTACAAATAAGAGTACTCATCTGAAGTGTAAAAGTCTGGAATTAGTATTATTAATATATTCTCATTAGTATTGTCTAAATATTTAGCGTAAATAATGAATTGATGTTTTATTCAGGAAATAAATCAAAATTCAGTTCTCCAGGTGTTTGGGGGAATCTGGTACATCTCTGACGCTTTGTTTTTACTTCTCCTGGAAGTATTTATGACGGTGAGATCAGAGTCAATAGGGGGCACTGTTGGATCACCACAGTACTCAGATGGACTGCATTGCATCTCTCTCTCTCTCTCTCTCTCTCTCTCTCTCTCTCTCTCTCTCTTTGAGCAGTAATCACATCTAATGTGCTGCTGGGGCTAAGGAGAGGCACTCGGGCCAGCCATGCAGTACACTGTGTGTATTTGTGTGTGTGTGTGTGTGTGTGTGTGTGTGTGCGTGGGTGTGTGTGTGTGGATTCTATGTAGGATATAGAGGTGAGAGAGACTGAGATGTAAAGAGGAGCGCTGCTGAGAGCAGCTCGTTTTCCCTGTGTCCAGAAATGCAGGTTAAGAGCTGCTGCTATCCTCTGGACACACACACACACACACACACACACACTTCTTACGAGTGTATGGAGGAATCTGATCTGATGCTCCCTCCTGTCCTTGTCCATAGTCAGTAGAGCTTCCTCTGTATGTAGCATGAGCGAATGATATACTATATTGCATTATATTAATATATATTATATTAATATAATATATTATAAATTCCTAATATCATAATTTATAATTAGTGTTTCATCAGCGTTATAGTGTTTGCAACAGAAATACTGAAACTTTCAGTCTTGAGTTGCAATGATCTTCAGTTTAGAATATGAATTTTTAAAGTGACGGGATATTATTGAGTATTGTTTTATTGTTATTATATTATTAATATTAATAACAATATTGTTATTATTGTTTTTTGTAGTGTTCTTTTCTTGAACCATTTGATTAAAAGATATGTCTTTTTTAAACTTGTAACTGCAAGTTTGCTTTTTAATATTTATTTGCCAGCTTCCCGTCCTCAACATAATGAACAGACCTTTTTTTATTTACTTATTTATTATTTGTTCTTTTATTTATTTTTTTCTTTTTGCGTAACTACAGTTATGTTTGTGTTTGATTAATTAATAATATCTTCTGCATTGCTGGGAATTTGCACTACACAGAGAAAGCGAACTTTTTTTTTTATAGTACTTGTTTATACTGTACATACAAATAATAAAACAAAAATCAATATAAATCCGTAATGTTTGATGTCACATGCAATAGAGAAAGCGAGAGTTTGCAGGATTTATGTTTATTTATTCATTTCTAATAGACACTGATGACATTTTAAGTGTGACACTTTTCTTTTTCTTTCTGCTTTTTATGCGCAGATTTGGGGCACAGACAGATAGGAGGGTCAGCGCAGCTTTGTATCGGAAAGTGAAGGGTGTCAGTGGTTACCCGTATTCCTGATAGTTTATTAGAAGCCTTTCTCTCCCGTGGGCTTTTCTCGCTTTTCTTTCTCCCGTCTTGTCTCTCGCGCCCACTCGCTCTCTCGCTCTTCAATCTGTTGTGATGCAAATTCTCGACCCGTCTATTTGAATGACATCCTGATAAAGCGGATCTTTTCCTTTCTCTCTCCCTCTCTCTCTCTGTCTTTCTCTCTCTCTCAGGTACTGCTTTATGAACTGATGTGCTGTTTAATATATATGTATAGAAATATATATATATATATGTATACTGTATATAAAAATAGGAATAAATAAATAAGCAGAATTGTGGGTGAAAAGGCAGATTGAAATAGAGACATAGGGTCCAAGAAAAGATGTTGAGTTGTGTTCTGAGCAGCGAAGCCAGAAGACCTGGAGATGCTATCAGGCCTCAGGTACCTCACAGTGTGTGTGTGTGTGTGGGTGTGTGTGTGCGAGCGTGTGGTGTGAGTGTGTATAAAGGACATCGGCAGTAGTTTCGCAGGGACACCTCGTCCCGTCCCGAGCGAGTCCTCAGTGGGCGTCCCTTCTCCCCGAGGACCCGCTATCATCCCTATCGTACAT
>CM075027.1:4308614-4319207 GCA_037576675.1 Pangasius sanitwongsei
CCAACCACCCACCCAAACAAACAAATTTGGTATTTTTAATCATTTTAGGGTTGTGAGTTCACAGGTAATCTCTGATGAGCATAATACGTTTAGCATAACAGTCAAAAAGAATGTGCCTAAATTTGCATTCCAACATCCAACTAAACAACCACACAAACTGTCAACTAAATAACAGCCCTATCAATCACCAACCTGACCTACCACCCGAACACACAGCCAACTAAACACCAAACCTATGTACCATCTGACCAACGATTCAGACATCCCTACCACTCATCCAAACACCCCAACAACCCAAATTTGGTATTTTTAAAATCGTTTTCAGCTTGTTGGTTCTGATTAATCTCCTGTAGTCGGCATGGCTTAACTGCCAAAACATTTGTCTAAATTTAAATCCTTAAAGTATTCTTTTCCATAAATACAGGGATACTGTGACTGTATTCTCTCTGTATAATTTAAGATCGTACAGAGATCATGTATTTATATTTGTAAATTCATATCCTGATTCAGGCAGGAATTTAAAATAGACTAGGGTTGTTTTCCAGCGGTCTGACTCGCAGGGCTAATTTGGTCTGACCAGGGAAGTACATTGGTTCGACTGGGCCAGGATGCCTGCAGCAAAAGACAAACAGTGTGCTGGTAAACAGGCTGAGAAATCCAAGACTACAAGCAGACCAGAGACTAAATAAAATTTTATAAAGTCTGTATAGTAGGTTTGGGAGATTGTGTGACACATAGCATTGTCTCCATCACACTCAAGTTGTTTGTATTTAACTTTTATTGTATTGTGCTAAGATTTTCAAATACCTACATCTAGGGTGCTATATCCAGGGACATATTTGGTGCATTTTATTTGGTTCCCTATTTTAAAGTGTTAAAAGTGTGAGGATGTTAGTGCTGTAGTATATCTGTAATGTCTTGGGATATTGTCTTTTGAACTTTGTTGCTTTTTTTTTTTTTTTTTTCTAACCCATTTTTATCCCTATTTGCCAGTTTCCACCCCAGACACCTTAATACCCAGCCACCTTATAACACAACACCTACCAATTTGAGAGAATAAGGACCTTTTAATGACTCTGAAACATTCAGTTAAATGTAATTCAGTTTTGAAAATTTGGAGTTGGTGGTAAAATTGTGTTTTGTCTGTAGTGGCTTTGTCTGGACAGTTTAATGTTATCAGATCTATTAAATCAGAGGATTTGGTTTGAGATCCCCCTCAGGAATAGTGTGGTTAAGCCAAGCAACTGAGAACATAGAACTTTTGCTTTGCATTACTTCGCATGAAGCACAAAATTGAATGTGATTAATTGGAAAACGAAGTGCTTTACTCTGAATTGGAAATGCCTTCCCGCAAGTTGGAGTTGTGCAGACTCGCTAACATGCGTAACCTCCTGCTGTTTGGTAATTGTTCTTGCCGCAGTGATTGCCCAAGAAGATGCAAAGCACATGATGGAAAGGCAACAAAACGCGACACTCCACATAGCATGGCCTTCGGCCTCCTGAGCTCTTTGGCCTAACGGTGGCGAGGTTTGAGCTTATCCGCTTGGAGCCAGGTTTAATTTTCCTTTGAGCAGCGGGCCAACACTAACTGTATTCAATCACGGCTGTTTTCCCCGAATATCACTTTGCAGCCACCGTAGAAGAAACTCTAATGTAATGAAAATACCTGAGGGTTTGGATAACTGGTGACTTCTTTGCAGGGTTAAGCGTTACTTCAGGCAACATAAACGAAGCTGGACTGCAGAACACGAAAAAGGGGAGAAAGATTTTGGCCTCCGTCCTGCAACCAAAGAGCTTTTGCTGGCAAGAAAGGGAGTAAGATCCTTATCTATGGATTCAGTTCATCATCCAGATCCTGGAGTAGATGGAAATGTTGTATGCATGTGTATTTGAGTAAGTGAGTTTGTGAAAAGAACCAGGAAGGAGTGTATGTGACACAAATTCAGTGTCAGAATGTTTCATAGAATGTATGCAGATGCTTTTTCTGAATTTGAGAAGTTTTGGCCCACATCTTTAGACTCCACTGATATGGTAAATAAGTGGTTTAGCCATTTAAACCTTTAAAACCTCTTTTTTTTCCCAGCCTGGAATTTAAAAAGAAAAAAAAAAAAGCCAACAAGAAGACAACAGCGATTTTAACTTCTGCCTCATTTAGCGCAAGGGAGAGCATATGAACAGCTGTCGAAAACATGGAGGGGCCTTAACCCGAGTCGCACAATACTTTCAAACACTCGCTTCTATTGTCTCGGCCTTCTCTCCTCTTCAATCGCACTGCTGTGATGTTGCAGACACATTTTTCTAATGTTTTACACTTCATATAATCCCTTCTGTGGCACGTTGGTGTTGGGGGGCGTGCAGGGATTGATGGCTCTCAGAGTGCTCATGAGGTCAATTTGGCTGAAAGGGCAAGCACTCAATCACTGTGTGTGTGTGTGTGTGTGTGTGTATGCGTGTGTGTGTGTGAGAGGGGGGTCAGAGGACACACACTCGGATTCATGCTCACACACACGCACACACACACAACCTGATCTTAAATGCACTTCTTCTCATTATCGAACTCGTTCCTGTAAACCAGCCATATGTACTCAAAGTGTTATTGACATCTTAATGGTGTTTATATCATGAACGTCATTCTACCTTTCCACCCCAAAAGCACACACAATTACACAGTATCATGCTACCAGAGGCTGAAAAGGTGTCTCCAAGATTTCCTGTATTTATTGTAGGATTTCCAATGGCTCTAGTCTTGCTTACACACTTATACACAATCACACAGGTCTGATCTTGCTGGAAGCACTTCTGGCACCAGCGACTCGCTTCCTGAACGTTTCTGTGATGGAGTAGGAGTGATCTGTGAGCCGTCTGTCTAACGCCAATGTCTTTTCACTGCTGCTGGGATCATGGTGTCACTGCAGCAGTACAGATCCCCCCCCCCCCCCCCCCTTTCTTTCATTGAAGAAAGATTCATAGCAGTGGGCAGGGAAAAAAGTTGGAAGAATATGAGTCTGGCTCAGAGTCGTCTGAGACAGAATGGTTCTGCATTTTGTCAGTGATTGAGGCGGAAAAGAAAAGAGGAATGCTGTCATGAGTTTGTTTAATGGAGTAGAAATGAAGGTAAAGCAGGAGGCTGGATTTAAAGTTTAAAGTTTGCTTTGTGATTTCAATTGGACAGTGTGGTATGTTTATTAAAAAAAAAAAGAAAACAAAAAAAAAAGAAAAGAAAGTCATCTGCCATTTTGTCCACCATTGATATTCCTATTTCCGAGTCCAAGAGAGAAAATTCAGAATTTAGTTACCTTTTTGTTGCCTGGCTACACGATACTGAAGAAAAGCACGATACGCGGTACGATAATGCTGTAAGTGTGTAAAATCAGTTTAAATTTTATATATCTATTTAAATATTGAAAATGACATAAACATACATGTTTCATGTTCTTTTGAGGAAAAGAACGCATTCTCCGCTATCTGCCTCGCCCTAAAACTTTGACTTTTCGTAACTTTTTAAAGTATTAAAATCATCCCATTATCTCAAACCATATCGCGATATTTACATTGGCGATATTTTGATCATACTTTACCGTCCTAGTGCCAAGTGTCCCGAATTGGTCAAATGCACTTAATTTCAACATTTCTTTCTCTTTCGCCTCAAATATTCTTTGTCTGTGTGCGCTTGTATGCATATGTGGGTTTACAATCCTGCGTTTTTAGAGTGGGCTAAAATGGGCTTTCTTGTACAAATATACACTTCCACCTCCTAGAGTCGCCTGTCCTCTCGGTCACCCCTCTCACAGCGTCCGCCAGCTGAGGACAGCTACCGTCAGCTCGGCGTAAACACACCCTCACTCGTCCCCTCGCACGGAGAAAGAGGTGCACCAGATCTCCTTTTGTTTAGCTCGGTCATCTTTATCCCGGGTTGAGTCGGGTTCACCCTGTGTATGTTTTTAACCTGAGGCGTCATCGTGTTTAGTCTAAGCAGAGTCCGTCTCCACCGAGCGACCTTTCGACCCAGTGCTCGTCATGCTAGATCTCCTTTGTGGCTAGGAAAGGGTTAAACTGAGTCTTTCTGACAGGTACGGCTTCAGAGAGATGCCCAAGTGTTGCCTCACGCATGAACGAGGGATAAGAAAGAGTGTGGGTGTTGTGAGACAAGCTGAGGTGAACCGACGCTGAGAGCACTTTCGCATAGTTTCACCACCTGCCAATCACCTGCCGCTGAGTAAAAAGGACGGGAGAAGATGAGTGCTTACCTGGACACACACACACACACACACACACACACACACACCTCCAGCACTCGAGAATTCTAAGGTTAGAGTTCACGTGTCATCACTATTTGAATGTCCTGTCCTATCCATCAGATGATAAGATGTGCATACACAAATATCACCTGTCCTGGTGTTAAGTGAGGAAAAGAAGCTTTGAATATTATGGGATGGAGAAAATGATAAGAAGGAGATAAGTGTAATGGATGTGACAGGAAGTCTCTCTTTACCTCATGACTACAGATTTAATTTGCGTGCGCGCACACACACACACACACACACACACACACACACACACAGTCCTTCTTTCATAAGTAAGGAATAAAACCTTTGAGAGTGTGCTGTTATAGGAAAGTAATCAAGGATGGGACGGTGTGGAGAAGCATAGTTACTGATACCATGAGGAAGTCGATTATTTTCCTATAACAGGATGTCCTGAATGTCTTTAATTTAGCAGTTTGTCAACACTAATAATATTTGATTTACTAAAGAACTACACATTTTATCCGTTTATAGTTACTTTTAAAGTTGTTACATTATAGCAGTGTATTATCAGTCTTTCCCTCATCTAGCCTTTCTTCCTTTTCTCTCTTGGTAGGTTAATAACGCAAGCTTGTCATGTTTCCTAGAAACCGTAAAGCATCAGGTCCTCCATCCTGAGGACTTTTCTGTGTCAGGAAACGTAAAGTTACAGCTTTAAGTGCAGCCTCCTTCCAAAAATGCTAAGTAAACATCTCCTTATAGAAAACTTCACCATAGCAACAATTTTCTTAATTCCGTTTATACAAGTAGAAACGATATACTATAGAAACGATACCAGATTTAGAACGAGCACATTACTGTAAACCATGCAGCTGGAGCTAATGTTGAGCTAATCGACACCTTCTGACCAATCCGATTCGAGGATTCAGGAGCACTGTGGTATAAAATCCACAGTAGCATCCTGTGCCACACTCTACACAAAGTGTGTGTGTGTGTGTGTGTGCGCACGTGCGTGTGTATGTCAGTACCACACACTGTGTACCATTAGCATCCTCTGACCTCCCACTCGAGGCAGTTTAACTTTTCTCCTTGATTTAGCATTGAATGTAAATACTTGCTGAGGTTTCACCACTCGTTCCTAACAGGCAGCGTGCTTAGTCCAGAATGGATCTGACCTCTGCCCTTAAGGGAACGAGTGTATATTGATTTCTTAAACAGTCTCCGTAAAAAGCTAAGTGCTTCTTTCTAAGGACTGCTGGACTGCTCGTTTCCAGATTTGAGCTTTGTGGGTGGGGTGGATGTGGCTCATGAATTAGCGGAATCATGTGTTTTTTTTTTTGTTTTTTTTTTGTATACGATAGAGTTTCTCAATTTTCTCAAAATTATCGGGTGTTACGCGCCACATACCGGGGAAAAAAATTGATTGTGTTTAGATATTTCAACCCAGTAATGTTGGACTGCAGTTTTTCGCTTCCTGATCTCAGAGGAATTTGGATGATTACTAGGATTTTGTTTGATTTTATACAAATACACATGCGAGAAAAGGTATAAACATTAGCTCCATCCTTAACCTTAACCTTTATTTTAACATTTAGAACTTTTTACTCAAATTTAGTCAGGCATCTTGTTGTGAATTTGCAGATGTGAGATCATTTCCGTGCCTGTATTCACCTCAGATTTGGTCACGGCATTAAATAATATGGAGTTTCGTTGGATCTAAACATCTATTCACCTATGCACTAAAACATTATATTAGAAAATGAGCAGTAATTAAAAGTAAATATTAAATATTCTCATATGTCAGCTGTATAAATGGTGGCTGTACAGTATATAGTCCACTTTGATTTAGGAATATTTTGGCGGATATTTTAAACCATGTCTATAGCTGTTCTTTAATACATTTGTAACTGTACAGTAGTTTAATTTTGAATTAAACCAAGATTTTTCTGGTTTTAATTCGAACTCATTAGTTAACGTATAGCTGATCCTGATTGTTGTATGTAATTTCTTGTTGTTGTAACGTGTGCGTGTTTGTGTAATGTGTGTTTTCAGACTGAGCTGCTGCTGGCGGTGGTGGAGGATGAGAGCAACGTTCAGGAGAACAGACAGGAGATGGCCGAGACTCTGCTCAACGCTCTGAGTGACAGACAGCAGCATAGGCAGACCTGGAGGGACAGGTAGGACACACACACTCACACACACACACACACAATGCCCTTTTTATTTTATGTGATTTAATTTTATTTATGTATTTAGCACTACTTGAATAGTTAAGGCGCCTAAATGGGTACATGAAATAAATTCAAGAAATACATTAATTTAATTTAATTTAAAAATTATACATATTATTAATTTCCTATTTCCTTTTTATTTATTTCATTTGTTTATTTTATTTTATTTCATTTCACACAAAAGCCTACATACATTGTCAATATTTTTTTTTCAAATTACCAGCATCTTTGGCACTGTTTTTTTTTTTTTCCCCATCAGTCACTAGGACACTGTGGTACTTGGTAGCGGGACTAGCATTACTGTTTCCTGCTGATTGAACACACGCACACACACTACATTACACATTACACAACATGCAATAACAAGTGACTAGGAGCACCTGCACCTTAGTGGTTTAATCAGGTAAGGTGCCACTTCAGGAGGTTTTACGCTTCCTGATGACGTCCATTTTTATATTTTTATACTTTTTTCAAGAATAGGTTGTGATTTTTTTTTTTTGTCTTGTCTAAAACCATGAGTTAAAAATTAAGCTACATTTTAAAATGCATCATCATCATCATCATCATCATCGAGACTTTTATCAGTCATTTCAGTGCATGAGCAGGTTTACCAAACAGCCAGTCGGACAAAAGAGAAAAAAATAATCCAAGCACTTCTTTTATGTTGGATTTCATTCGGTGGAAAATGAACCAGAACTAGAACTTCCAGTACCAGAAAGCAGAAAAGGCTTCAATAGTACAGACAATACTGCAGATGCAGCAAAAAGAAACAGGCTTCCCAAAGGCACATGGATACACACACACACATTTGTCAGAAGTTATATGTGGTTCCTTAGCACAGATTCAAGCCAAGTGTTTAAGCCAAGTGATTGTACGCCAATAGCATGGACACACACGCACGCACACAAGCACGCACACCCTGAAATAATAAAGTTGTCTGTATGTTTTAGTGGGGATTGATAAAGACCTGACCTCTCATGTCTCAAGGATACATTGTGTGTGTGTGTGTGTGTGTGTGTGTGTGTATACAAGAGTGGTGGGCTCCTGAGTGGTCTAAAATTGGAGATAAGTTGTGGAGTGTAAACATCACTGTTATCTGTGTGTGTGTCTTTCTGCGCTATGTGTTATCGGGATGAATGGATACTGTCTGAGTGAGTCTTATCTCTGAGGAAGGAAGTCAGTGGGCTATCAGCGCACATGTGTGTGTGTGTGTGTGTGTGTGTGTGTGTAGGCAGGTATATTTCAGCAAAACAGATGGAGAGGTAGACAGCTCATTTAGCATAAATATGAATGAATTAAATCAGTCATGATTTGATGTGTGTGTGTGTATGTTGTGCCGTTGCACATTCTTTACGCAGGCGTCAAAAGCTGGATTCCAGGCCTGTGCATTTGTCAAGGCAGTGTGTCCCCCCCAACACACACAGACACACACAGACATACACATTTATTTCAGCAGTTGGAGAGATTAGATACGACCGATTTCTCTCCCTCACGCTCCTATGTTCTAATACGTTTGAACTCACCCCCTCTCTCCCTATCACTTCCTGCGCCCCGACCTCCCCTCTCGGCCGTGATAATGGTACCTCCCACATTAGGCCCAGCTCTGTGAAGTACCTGTCAACGGCCAACATTTAAAGGAAAAGAAGCACATGGCCCCGTGACGTTAAACACACTCTGATAAGATGGAACTGATGTTATCGGCGACAGGCGGGGTGACACCAGCATGCTTTTAGCAGCGAGTATGGAAAAAAACAAAAAAAACAAAACATTTATTCTGACTCAAAAGTCACTTCATAATCAGTTTGTGCATCATTTGTCTTGGAAATGTTGCATGCTGCCTGGATGTGGCTTTTACTCACTCGGGTGTTTCAAACCACAATCAGGAGTGGCTGTGGGATGATAGCCTAGGTGTTATAGAGCTACAGCTACCCGAAAACGTGAATGTGGAGGATTTACCTGTGCTGAAAAAAAAGCTAGCTAGCCTCCTAATATAGTAACCATATTAATACAAGATTGCATAGTTAATCTTTTCAATTTATTCAAGGATTTATAATTTCTTGGAGTTTTTGCCTTGCTTTTTCTGAACAGTAATGCTGTGTTTGACTATAACTCATAACTCAGGAAGGTGTACTTAGCCCCGAGTTCAGCATGTGACGTCAAATCAACATGGCCGCTCACAGCATGAACGGTAAACAGACTAACACGTCTTTACTTTTATGAATAATTTATATTGTAAAAGCATTTTTTAATGGATCAATCAACATACAGACATAGTTGCTTGTTAAATCTTTGACATTGACTGTACATTTTGAGGAGGTAAATATACATCACTCATTACAGTCTAGCTTGCTAGATTTTTGCTAACTCAACATGAACATGGAGGCGTCCATGTTTTTTTTTTTCACTTTGTAGCTCGAACACACAGAGGTCGGAGGTTTTCGACTTCCCACTTTCAAATTAAATTGAACGCAGCATAAGGTTTCAGCGTCAGACAGAGAGTTGCATTTCTACCAGGGTTGCCAGATTGTGTCTAACAAGTCACTAATAGATATCATTTAGTTTTGATGTATTTTTAATGCTTTGTCATGAAATGGCGGCCCATCCAGGATGTATTCCCACCTTGCATCCAGTGTTCCTGGGATAGACCCCAGATCCACTGCAGCCGTGATCAGGATGGAGTGGTTACTGAAGCCAGTTTCTAGCTTTTTAAAGTAATTCTGCTTCGAAAAAAAATCTGAAAAGAAACCTTTCGATTTAAGGTGCTGTATAAAAACTTTACGTGGTGCCTCGGAGGAACAAACAACTGTCTTTGATGGAACTCTTTTTAATAATATAGTTATGCAGGAGTAACTATTTTGAAATAGTTACTCCATCTGTAACTATTATCTGGCAACCCTGATAGCTATATAACCAACTCCTCTAATGCATTAACTGCACCTTAATATAAAGAAATACTAATACTTCCATAACAACATGGTATACAGATGTCGAATCAAAATATGAGTTATACAAGGGATTTGTTTTTACTTTTTTTTTTAATAGTGGATGATTACCATGCTCACAGCTAGTGTTCAGGTACCGTGCTCCACTCATCTCCTTACATCTTTAATCAGTAATTCTCTGTCACACATCCTTTATTAAACCGCTTGCTTGCTGATTCATGCTACTTATTTGCCCACTGAAAGCTCTAATTGTTTTCGGGGTTTAGTATGCATAGGATTCAGCTCGTTTGATTACGGCCTCTTTTGTGCCGCTGTGTAATAGCGTTAAAGTTTGGCGCGTTAAAGGCGGGATGATGGATTGCAGGTGGAGGATTCATAAACACAAGCACAACTGATTGATTAAACCTTTCCGAGTTTCTCTGAGAGAGCAGTTGCTCCTGAAACAGCGCTGTAAGTGGTGTGGAGTGCAGGACATGAGAGAGAGAGAGAGAGAGAAAATTATAAATGTGACCAAAGGGGACCTTGTGTTGCTTTATAAGTACTTGGGTTGAACGATGACTTCACTTTAACCACCCTTGTGACCCATCTATTGCCCTAAACTCACTCACTAATGTTGCTCTCTGTGCACCACTCCACTTTCTTAGACACACACACATGTATATATCTTCCCGTACTTAACTCTCTGACACTCTTTTTATTCATTATCCACAGGTAGCCATTACAGGGCCTAGATTTCTGAATTGATTGAAATTTCAACTTTCAGTTTTTCTTTT
The DNA here is from genome assembly GCA_037576675.1 of Pangasius sanitwongsei. Lineage (NCBI taxonomy): Eukaryota > Metazoa > Chordata > Actinopteri > Siluriformes > Pangasiidae > Pangasius > Pangasius sanitwongsei. The sequence continues at coordinate 4,318,805 of CM075027.1, forward strand.
CTTTTCTTTGCTCAGAAACCATGGGAGTTGCAAACCTTTTCACTGGACTGTGTATCTTTGTAGATATACAGTACGTTTATATATTATGTGTGTGGTGGCCTGGGAAAACCCATCGTACACTATATGGCCAAAAGAAGGTGGACACCTGACCATCAGACCCATATGTGGGTCTTCCCCAAAAGGTTGAAACAAGGTTGTAAGCACACAATTGTATAGAATGTCTTTGTAAGCTGTAGAACTACCTTCACTGGAACTAAGGCCCAACCCAAACCTGTTCCAGCATGACTGTAGGGCCTTTCGCACCGCTTTAGTTCCAGAACTAAATGTACAGTACTAAAGTACTGGGCGATTTTGCGCAAACTATTTCCCAGTACCATTTAAAGGGTTGCATTCGCACCGACAG
>CM075027.1:4319307-4353443 GCA_037576675.1 Pangasius sanitwongsei
CGAGTGTCCTGCACAGAGTCCTGACCTCAACCCCACTGAGCACCTTTGGGATGAACTGGAACACCGACTGCACCCCAGACCTCCTCGTCCAGCATCAGCGTCTGATCTCACTAATGCTCTTGTGGTTGAATGAGCACAAATCCCCACAGCCACAATCCAAAATCTAGTGGAAAGCCTTCCCAGAATAGGGGGAATGGGACGTTCAGAAATCTTATATAGGTGTGATGGCCAGGTGTGCACAAACTTTTACCCATAAACATTTCACCAAAATGACATGGAAATGCGCTATGGTTTAGTCTTGCCTAGGCGGTCTTCCTGTATAGATCATGTTGGGTATGGAGGCAGTTTAACAAACAGTGTGCTAAAAGCAGACAGCCTGTGTAGACATGTCTAAAACCTAATAGCTAAATCTGATTTTCTTACACATGCAATGTCAGGCTTTGATCAAGCTGTTGGAGATCTGCTATGTGCCATAGTGGAAAGGACATAAGTCTGTTAAATGGATAGAAACCATCTGACAAAATGTCCTTGATGCTCCTGCGCCACAGTCAGAATGAAATCAAAAGAGAATGATACAGATTTTAGTTCAGGAAAGTCTGTAGTTTTCGGAATGATACATGTATAGGAGAAAATATCACAATATCAAAATGTAAAGGTAGATATCAGCAAGATGTTTCTTCCAACAGATCTGCCACTTAGTGGATGTTTTTTTCCCCCCGCACTATTCTGTGTAAACTCGTGTGGGAAAATCCCAGGACATTCCCAGCCGTTTCTGAAATACTCAAACCAGCCAGTTTGGCACCTACATCCATGCTGTGGTCAAAGCCACTGAGATCGCATTTTACCCCATTCTGATCTTTAATATGGACATCTGAATCTCTGCATCATTTTATGTATTGCGCTTTCGTCACATGATTGGCTGATTGGATCATTCCATGAATGGTTAGATGTGCAAGATTATATGTTCAAGTGTCTATGTAAATCTTTATTCATTGTCCTTTTGTAGATGTAAACAGAAGTAAGAGAAAGACAGAAGGGGCAGAAAGACAGACTGGACTTTAGATGGGACCACACCAGGGGTTAAATATGATAATCCATGGACAGCGTGTCCTACACCTCTCAGACCTGGTATTGTGGAGATAGCTTTGGGCAAAGGCTTCCTCTGCACCTTTTTTTTTTCACAACTAGACAACCATTCTGGCTTGTCACACCTTCATCCTGCAGTGTATCTGCATGGCTTGACCTTTGTGTGACCCCTGGGGTTCAGGGTGCATTGGCACGGCCAGGCTAGTGTGTGTGTGTGTGTGTGTGTGTGTGTGTTTGGGTGAGAGGGGTGGCGAGCTAGTGCTCCGAACAGCTGTGCTGTTTGTAGGGACGGTGCTAACTGCTGTAGACTTTGTAAGGTCATTAGATGATAATAGAAATGATTACTGAATTACATGGGGGCTTTAGGAGAGGGGAGGGGAGCGCCAGCGGATTTGATAAATGGTCTGTGAAGGTGCCCATCTGGCCTCTCCTCTTTTTCTCTCTTTCTTTCTCTCTTGCTTTTTCTTTCTTTCTTTCTTTCTTTCTTTTTTTTTCACACATACTTCCATCCTTTGCACATTCTGTGGAAGTGCAAAACAAAAGAAGTTGTGAACGATTAACAGAGAAGCAAAGAGAGAGGAGGTGTTCTCTCCTTTTCTCTCTCTCTCTCTCTCTCTCTCTCTCTCTCTCGTGTGTGTGTGTGTCTGCCTTCGTTAATGTGGCAATGCTTGACTCGTCGCCCTCCATGTCTCAATAGAGCTGCAGGAGAGTGGGTAGCCATTGACCTTCGACCTGGGAAGCAGTTGGAGAGCCAGCACTGCGTAAATCAAGTGCTGCTGAGGTTAACACACACAAACACACACACACACACACTCAGAAACTCCTTGTCAGATCCCAGGAAGGAACAGATTTTGCACTTTTGTCCATGCCTCGTTTGACACAAGTCTCTACATAGTAATAATATGTTTAATTTATAAAGTGCCTTTCTAAAGCACAAGGACAGTGCATAGGGGTAATGCAAATATCCGTACACAAATATGATACAAATGATACAGAGACAATAGCGGTGCAAAAGTTTGCACACCCTCAGGACACAATAAAAAAGACCACCAAAAAAAAAATGTAATTTATTCCAACAAGACATTTGTTTAGCTTCACATATTTGTTCTTCCATTATTGTCTCATTAATTTTAATGTTAAGGCAGGGGTTCTTAAAGCCAAAAAGCAGTAAAACATTCCCTGGTCCTCCTCAGTGCAAATGATTTTACAAACCTGTTCGAACATTAGGCTCATTATTCAAAAGTGTGCAATAATATTTTGTTGGAGATTAAAAAAAATAATGATAATAATCCAGAACACATCAGATCCATGCTGCAAAAAAAATACTCTTAGAAGTTTCAAATATCTTGAATATGAGCATTTTATCTAAAATGTCTTATTATGAGATTATTATAAATCACATAGAATATTATTCAGTGTGTTTGTAGATACTTTTACACATCTGGCACTTAAAACCATCTTATTCTTATTTTAGAATTAAAATGATCAAATTAATTTGCCAATAGAACAAAACTATTTTAGCTGCTTGAAATTAGTACAGTGTCTGTAAATAGTTTTAATAATCATAGATTTGGTTGATTGTAAACTTATTGAAGGAAACTCTAGATAGATTTGACTATATTCAAGCTATTTTTAGTCCTTTTTTTTCAGTGCAAGTTGACATTATTTATAAGACTACTTCTTTTTTCAGTTATTAAGGTTATGATTCGACGTATTAGGATTCAAATTTAATGACCAATAAAGCTGGCTAATAGCTACAAGAATAATAATTTTGTTGAAAATATGAAAACCTCAACATTATATGTTAATGTTATTAGTAGACTAGTACATGTATAATGTTAATAATGGACATAGACGCAAAAAAACGTAACAAGTTAACAAGCTATTTATTTGTTTAATAATGCTAATACTGGTTGGTTAGCATTAGCTCGTTTACATGGGTAAATAAATGATAAATTCTCGAAGGTGCCTTTGGTGAATGAAAACTTAACTGAGTATTTTTGACTACGTAAACACAGTTGTCCTGTTTTTATTTTAAAAATAAAGAAGCAGTATTGCCTGGAGGAACGCAGTATGCTATGAAGATGCCTCGGGTTTGAGTAGTGCTCATCCTGGTGTCTTTAGCTTGGTGGAAATATTGATTTTGTTTACATATAGTCTGCCACAGTCTGCGTTTTTTTTTTTTGTTTTTTTTTGCTGGGGTTTAGTGTGATTAGTATGCACACTGTGTCACTGTGAACCTTTCGAAGAGCTTAATTTAGCATATAGCAACTCTTCAACGTATTAGATCGACATTTCCCGCATGTGCCTGTGTGTCTTCAGCAGCTGCCCTCTTTATTCACCCTCCCTCTCTGACCTCTGACCCCATCCCTGCCTTTGAGCATCCGGACCTCTTTTGTTCTCGTTTCACGGTGTGTCATGACTTCTGACCTCACCTGGGTGGAGAGCTACAGAATTAAAAACACAGTGGGGTGTCATCAAACTCGGAGCTGCGTCTCCATGTGTCCGTGTGTCCACGTGCTGCACATTCTCAGCCTCTGGACATACCCAGCTTTCTATATGAGCTTGAATCAATCGATTTTGTCAACCATGCATGCACGAGAACAGAATGGCAAATCATTAGTAGATGGTAGTACACACACATATCCTCTCATCCTGTCAAGGAGAAAGGGGGCGTGGTCGAAGCTGTCAGTCTTGTGACATGGCTTTTGTCTCTTCCTATCGGAGTCTTAAAGAGAGTGGACAAAAGGTTCGAAGTCTCCTACGTGTTTGTGCTCAGTGAAGACAAACACACACTCGAGTATAGTATAGACTCAGCCGAGCAGATGACAGGTGCTTTAACAGAAATATAACTGCGGAGTATGGACAGAACATGGAGCGAAATCAGTATCAGAGCATTACACTCATTCATTCATTCATTCATTCATTCATTTATTCATTTTCCCAAATCCACTTTGTGGTCATGACTTAACATTTAAAAATACTTTGCAATAAACATATTTGTTAATTAACGTATAAACATATTTGTTTTTGTTTTGTTCATTAATTAGTTAGTTTGTTAGCTTTAGTTAGTTAGTTAATTAGTTTGTTAGTTATCTAGTTAGTTACCTTGTTTTAGTGTTAGATTGTTTGTTAGTTTTAGTTAGTTAGTTTGTTATTTGTTAGTTAGTTAGATAGCTATTTATTTATTTATTTATTTACTTATTTATTTATTTGTTAGTTTTAGTGTTAGATTGTTAGTTAGTTTTATTTAGTTTGTTACTTTGTTTGTTTGTTTCTCCACTGGACAAAGTTTCTCCTAATGCTATTTATTGTTGGAGAAATCCGATTATTATTATTATTATTATTATTATTATTATTATTATTATTATTATTATTATTATCAAAAACCAGTTATTTATTGTTTTATTAATTTTTTTTGAAAATCCTGTTTTTGAAATTCTCTCACATACATTCTCAAGCAGTATTTGCACGTTTCCCAGAGAAACTCGAAGCATAACACTCATAAATCCATAAAATATGTCTACAAACAAAACAAGCAAACACATAAAACATAAAACATGGCTATAAAACATACATTCGAGTTGTTTCTTTAACAATAGCAAATATTTCACATTTACTCCGACGTCACAAGTTGTTACGTATTTATGTATACGTTGTAAAGTAAATGCATAAATGATTCCGTGTGGAGCTGGACAAACACTGAATTCTTTTTTAAAGCATTTATTTCATTACGTGTATTCAGATGTTGTTACAGATTCAAGCTATGATGTTTGTTGAGCGTTTTGCGCCTTTTAGTTTGTACATCGAAGACGTAAAAAAAAAAAAAAATAGAATAGTAAGATAAGCTTTATGCGCCTACATTGTGTTCTAAGCATTTAAAAAAAATGTATTTAAAAATAACATCAAAAATACTTTCTAAGCTTAAGCCCAATTACAGTGTCACATTCTGTACAGCAGTTGCCATAGAAACGATAATAACTGTTTACAAAAAATCTATATAAGGCACACTTTGAGGTATACTACATGGACAGCACACAAACTTGTATATAAAAATGGATAAAAGAAATCACAAATAAATTACATTACTAGCGGAAAATATATAGTGTATATGATTTAATAATATAGTATTTATAATTATTAATATTATTATATTATTAATAATATTATAATTATTATATTTGCTACTGCATTTCTATATGAAGTTCACATAAGCAAATTTTATTTTCCCATTTGTTTGTCATTTATACCGTTTTAATATTTTTCAACTTGCAATAAATCATACTTTGAATTCTTAAATTTTATATTTTATAGTTTCATTCTCTGTGTATTTTACAAATCTGCTTGTGTATTTGATAGGTTCTGCCTTTAGTAAGCTCGCATACAGACACAACAAAATGCTCCTTTCCTGCTTCAAAAATAATGGCACCCACTGCTTAACATATTTTGTATTAATTTGTGTTCTCATTGCAGGTCTAGTAGAAAAGAACAAGGTCTGTAACACACACACACACACACACCCTGAGAGGGCTAAACAGTGTGGGGTTGTTGGGTGGGCTGTGTGTTTTTACTTGGCAGTGACAGCACAGAGTTTGTTGGGTGTAACTGACTCACAATACCTCAGGGCACCAAGCTTACAGGCAAACACCTGCGTCTGCCATTTGGTGAGACTAGAGTGTGCACGCGCACACACACACACACACACACACACACACACACATACACACATTGTCTCATAGCTACCCGCTATAGCATGTTCGGAGTGTAACAAATCAAAAAGGAGCGGCATGTGTGTGTGTTGTGTGTGTGTGTGTGCGTGTGCTGCCTTTCATCATTGCGAGGGCTATAATTAGCATGAAAGTGATGGTTACATTTAAAAAGCTGTAGTATAATTTGTCTGTCTTTATCGAAACAAACAGCAGTCCCACCCCGGTGCTGTCCACGTGAGCGTCTGAGCCATAAGTGATCCTGATACAGCGAGCCCAGTGTTTAATTATCATCAAAAGTTACGCACAACATGATTTTCAGCTGCCATTCTACCTACACCCTGTCTCTCTCTCACGCTAATTTAGCTAGCTTTGATTGAGCCGATGTCGGTTTAGCTTTCGCCTAGGCTTATTATAATGGAAACGAAGTGTCCAATTTGTCTGTACATGCGTGTCTGCTCCCTCAGACAAACTAGCAAGTCCAAACCGCACGTATACATCTGCTCTCCCGCCATGGCACGCTGCTGTAACCGACGTGGCATGCTACGTAATGACAGGATGCATCAAGCCCTTTCCCCAGTTTCATGTTTGCTCTCCATTTTGTGGCGAAACCCTAAACGGCGTAGGATGTGATTCAGCACATTGCCTACTCGTGTAAAACACCCCGACTCTGGCCGCACCCCAATAGGCGACAGCAAGAGCGAGTAAGCAAACTAGGGAGAAAGGAATCTTTAAAAAATAATAATAAAATAAATCACTTCTGGTTTAATTGCTCGTGGGACTTAATGAAAACAGTTATTTCATAATTATGCTTCTCGCAGTAAGACTTCAGGCCGTTAGCAATTAAGAGCGCCACAAGGTTTTAGGGCCCTGGAATGCCAGGACAAGCTGCCAGGAAGCTTTAATATGGAAACATAGCTGGTGAAAGCTCTAACCAAAGCGACAGACTCGCCTGCCACTCTGGAAAAAAAAAAAAAAAAAAGAAATGGTGGATTCCCGAAAGAGGCGAACCCAAGAACACGGGCCACAGACGCAGCAGCAGAGGAAGGATGTGTGAACAAGGATTTGCGGTGTCAGGATTTCTGGTTCTCGCACGAATCCTTTTGCTTGCAGCCTAACGAGGGGAATAAGGCGTTAATTTATAGTGCATGTCACTCTTATTGTGGCTTAATTGCATTTTTCTCATGTTCTGACAATGAAAACGTTTGCTGATTAGTACAGTTTCAGTATGGATGTTTTGCTCAGATCTGGTCTGTCTTTGTCTTTAGGACTGACTTTTGCACTAATTTATAAATGCTTGAGAGGATTATTGACAACTTAGTATGGTAAATAATTGTATAATCACTTTAATGCTCTTACTGGATTGTTTGACATTGACATTATGGCTGCAAAATATACATTTCCCCCCACATTCCTGATTGTGAACTGTTCATCTTTGGATATTCATCATGATTGTGGATGAAAAAAAAAAAAATGTGGATAACCCATACCAGTAGAGCATCATAGTTTGCACATAGGACAAATGCATTTACAATATCAGGCCAATACTGATAGTAATATTAATATTGGTTCAGCTTTACTTCACATATTTAGGTGGCAGTGAAGAAAAACACATGCCGGACGTTTCTGGAGATTCATGTTAAGTTGCTTTGGCACCCCAAATGGGGCTTATTTTTTAGGAATGGTATTAATATTTATTTGTACAGAATTTGTATCACCACATCTGTCTCCATTGAAGTGCCATCATCAGCTATGACAGTAAAATGGCTTCATTCATAGTTCTCTATGGTGCTTGCTTCGGCATTGGCAATTCTTTATTGTGATGAACAGGCCAAAAAAGTCTGTTTTTAGTCACTCCATGAAGAGTTAACCACCTATAGATCTCCAACAGCACGCGTCATAAATAAGCCAATCAACAAGCCGTCTCAACAACGTCTACATCTCCAGTCTGTCTTTCAATGGCATTGTGAATTTAATTTAGACATCACATTTCCTATTAAGTGTGTGAGCAGGGAATTATGATGTGATGCTCAACAAAGTATCTGTACAGCCTGAGTCTCAACACCTGATGATTCAGATCGATGTACATATACTGGGTGCCCAAAAGTCTCCATAAAAAGATTCCTCTTTTTTTAGCAAAATGTCTTTCATTCTTAGCATTTATTATAGATTATATTTTTTTTTCAGATAGCCTTTAAGAATTGACAAAAGAAGAATCTTGTAATCTATCGATAACATTTAGCATGCTTATAACTAACTGTGAAGTTTCTAGAATTAGTAGAAAGTCAGTCGATCATCCAAAATGGACCATTCAATATAGTGAGAAGATGAATTTTTTACATGTTTCAGGAAGCAATTACTGTATTCAGATGACATGGTTTTAATTAAAAAAACAACAAAAAAAATGTATACAATGACAGAGGAATGCAGTATTGGGTTTTTAAGGTGTGTGTTAATTGATTTTAATACCGGTGAAAACAAAACAAAACAAAAAACCTCCAAACCCCAGCACCTCCCACTTAGGCCTGACACTATTATACAACTTCAGCTGTTAATTGTAATACAAATATTTAATAAATACTAGTTATTTGTCTTTTCTGTTGACTTTGTGCCACACTCCCTGGTAAGCATAATGATACTGTAATAATGTGCACACACAGTCTGTCTTTTGTGTGTAAATATGTTTTTTCGAGAGTTTTTTCAGTTGTACTTCCACTAAATATTACTGTGCTCAATCACAGCACATAATTACCCATACACTCACCGGCCACTTTAATAGGAACTGCTCATTCTGGCAATTATCATGTCAGCCAATCACGTAGCAGCAGAGTGATGCAGGTCAAGAGCTAATGTTCACGGCAAACATTAAGTCGTGTGTGTGTGTGTGTGTGTGTTTGTGTGTGTGTGTGTGTGGGGGGGGGGGGCTGGGGGGGGAATGTGATCTCAGTGACTTAAATAGCCACTCTTTATAACCATGGTGAGCAGAAAAGCATCTCTGGATGCGTAACACATGCATTGTCGATGCACATACATATATATATATATATATAACTGTAGAACACAATTAATTGTGTTCAGCTCAAGTAACTGCGATTAGAGACAACTCTGTAATAAACATCACGGGCCTGCTCTGACCCTTAACCAAGGGAGCTCAGGGAGCCCTGGACGCTTGAAACCTGTGCTTTCTCAGTCTTTAACACACCTCTAACAGATATTCAGTGTTTATGATTTATGATTTTTAGGACCAAAAATATGGAGCGTCTTGAGGACTGGGTTGAAACTCAGTGAAAATTGACAAGTGTTTTTTAAGTTGTTTGTCCATTACATTTTAAACTTGTGGATGGTGAATATATTTTGCCTGCAGGCTTGGTTTCTGTGTGAACACCACTCTTTTAGGTAGAAGCAGTAGGCCGGGGGGAAAGCAGGGGCCTGGAGTTAATAATAGCCCCAGGCAGGATGTGTGTTTGGTGGGCAGCCTGTTCTACAGATGGGCCTGCGGGGATCGGGATGATGGGACTCTCTCAACTATTCCTTTAAGCAGCTGGCACTTTCTGACCACACCCACGGTCAGGGTTTCCCTCCGGTTCCCTTCTAAAGACCACAAGTTGGTCTATTTTAAGTGAAACTCTTTCTCCAGCTTTGAAGCCTCACACTTTTTCATTAACCCCTTTGTTCTTTTCCTGCTGAGGAATTTTATAGTGAAGAGAAGAGATAGGTTGGGTGTGTGTGTGTGTGTGTGTGTGTGAGGAAGTCTCCATCTGTGTGTATGCGTGTACGTATGTGTGTGTCTGTGTAATTAGTTTCTCGTACCCTTGACTGTACTGAAGTGACATGTGCGGTAATGATAGTGTTAGCTTTCGCTAATCTGCCACCACATGCACACACACACGCACACACACAAGCGTGCACCCTTCCCTCTCGGCTGCACACTGTTAATTATATGGAACGCGGGCCTTCATGGCGAGCATATTGTGTGTGGCAGGCCGGCAGCGGGGTTATGAATGATCCTGAAGACGAGGACAGGAGTGCGAGGAGATAGTTATGAAAATTTCATCTGTCTGGCGTGGCGGCTGCAGCTGCTGCTGTCACGAGGAGAAATTACAGCAGGTCAAAGCAGTCAGAGGGAAAGAGGAGCATCGGGATGGCCCTGTCAGTACTCTCTCTCTCACACACTTACACACACACACACACACACACTTGAAACTCAGAGCTGTCTGAGTTTATTATCAAACTTCTACTAGCAGACAGCCGATAGGTAGAGCAGACCTTCAGACCTCACCTCTTGCCGTCATCTGGAACAGTTAACACACTGTACGTTAGGTGTGTGTCTATAAATATTCACTTAGAAAAAAAAAAATCCTCAGTTGTGTAAGCATTTCTGTCATAATTGGTGTGTGATGACACACACACACACAAAAAATATTACCTCCTAAACCTCACTGTTGTTCAGTTTTTCCCCCAGATTTCCGCCGTCCCTAATAATCATTCACTCCAGCTGCCTCGCCGTTTAACGAGAACCCATTTTGCTCCTCTTGCTTCTAGAGATTTCTCTTAGAGCGGCATGTGTTAATTACAGTCCACAAAACTCTGCTCTCAGACAAATGACAAACTCGGCTACAGATGTAGCGTGCAGCGATACAGCTTGCGCTTTCCCTGCTGCAAAGCCGCTCTCGTAAAAAATAGGTCATCAATCCTCCGGCGCTGAATGTCTTTGCTAGGTAATGAGCGTCTTATCAGGCCTGGATTAACCACAATTTCCTTTTTTTCCCTTGAATTAGTGAAGCAGCTGTCGTAGTTTTTACTGCCTTGTGAATTGTGTGTGAATGTTGCAGTAAAAAGAGGCAAATCTATAGGAGCTATTGTAAGTGGACGATACAGCCAGAATGATATACAACAATATTTATATTTATATATATATGTGTGTGTGTGTGTGTGTGTGTGTCTGTGTGTGTGTGTGATGCTATAACCAGTAGCATCATGTAAACTGTGATTAAATAAACTAGAGAACAAATCAGTAAATAAAAAGCAAATAAAGAGCAGCACATTCTGAACCGTTTTATTCCTTGTATATCGCAGCAGTTTGTTAATGAATGGCACGTTGTACTTTCTATCCATTTAGAGTTACATTTAATGTTGTGCAAAAAAACCAAAATTTGTTACTGTTGTCACTTACATCATAGCTATTATAAAGAGTCACTCCCTCACCAGCCTCTCTTTTTTTCTTCCGTTGTAAAAGGTGCTGTTATAGAAAATGAATCGACACCCTCTGACCAATCAGATTTGAGAATCGAAAATCTGCAAAATCTTAACAGTTGACAAATTTCGACTAGCATTTGCATTGCTGTACAACTCACTACTAAATTGCTAATGTACAGATTTCTCTCTGCTTGTCTTTTCCGTTTTCTCTCCATTCTGAGATTTAGATCTTCAGCAAATTGCCTATGGGATGAGCTGAATTCCCTTCTTCCTTTTTCGTCTGTTTTTCTTTCGCCCTTTTTTTTTTTTTTTTAAATATCTGCGATATCCACTGTGACTTATTCTCACTCCTTTTACAGTCCACTTATATGCTGGGAAGATCTTTCTTTTTATTTTTATATGCCCTCTCTCCCTCTCTCTCCTGCTCTGTCTCACACACACACACACACACACAGGCTCTTTCTTTTTAGTATCATGAAATCACAATGTGATATATTCAGCCTGAGGTGGAACTATCCACTATGCCGTTTGACACGGAGGAGCTGAATTCCTGCTGCACACTGCTATCTAAATAGCCTTTCAAGCTCCAGCGGCCATCACCACACACACACACGCACACACACACATTCTCCCAGCACACAATTTCTGCCTTATCCTACATTTATGAGACTCTAAACTACACTAGCGGGTCCACTAAAGACATCTGACGAATAAAGCCATCAAGCCATCCGGCGCATTAGAGAAGCCTCTCGGCTTTGTTATTGATACTTTACGGGGCGTTTTTACCTTCGCTGGTTTTATTTCTTTCCTTAACTTTTCCTCGAAAGTGAAATGGATTAATCTAATTTGCAGTTGATGGCAGGAATGGGAAAATAAAATGCTGGAGATAATGTGGTGCAGGAAGAAATGAGACATGAGTCACTCGCTCAGGGTGACTGTGTGTGTGTGTGTGTGTGCGCGCGTGTGTGCGCGGTGTGACTTGCTGAGCGTAGGTTCACTTTGCTGCCGTAGCGAAGCTGTCACACTTTCAGCTTTTCTAATGGCAGCTGATTAGGAGAAACACACATGCCGAGCTTATTAACCACCGGGCTGACAGCAGCATTTTGCTACACTGGCAAACTGGCATTAGTGCTTATTATTAGAGAGAGAGAGAGAGAGAGAGAGAGAGAGAGAGATGAATTTATACTGAATACCTGGGACACTTCTGGCTTACCTTTTTCCAGTCATGTTCAGACTTTGTGTCATTCACACTTGCAGCATTTGAATGGATGTATATTTACCAAGATACACACATTCCCATTCGAAAATATAACAAAGTACAAACAGGTTTCTGGAATGATATTTGTTGAAGTCAATTTGAATTTTAGAAATGCTAATTTCCATGCTCTCTCTTGGAATTGTTTTACAAAATCGTCAAGCTGAATTAAATCCAAATGAATTTCAGTGCAACTTTAGTTTCAGAAAATAATTAGATATGCAAAATTCTAATTCTACAAAATTCTAACAATGTTAACAATTTCATAAATTTGTAAATTCATTCATTCATTCATTCGTTCATCCTCAGTAAGCACTATATCCTGTTCAGGGTCACGGTGCCTATCCCGGGAACACTGGATGGGAGGCGGGAATACACCCTTCATGGGACGCCAGTGCATTTCAGGACATAACACACTTATTTACTTCTAGGAGCAATTTTGAGTAACCAATCTACGTACCAGGATTTGGAAGGAAACTGGAGAACCTAGAGGAAACCCACACAGAAAGAAAGAGCATAGATTCATTTCAGATTAACTTTTGGAGCTCATTTCTAACTGCCAATTGGCTGGAAATAATGATCGAATTTGTGCTTTTTATCTAAATTTTTAATCTGAATTAGACACATTTTGTGCCACCAGAAATCCGAATTTGAATTTCGGAACTTTTTTTTTTTTTAAGCTATTTATTTTAAAATTGAATTTCAAACAAAATTCAGCATTGAAACCATGAGATACAAATTCAGTTTGGCTTTAAAACTTTAAAGCTTGATGTACAATTTCAAAATAAAGCACAAAAGCAGATTTACAAAAATTCTAATTTGAAACACTTTTCAAAGTTTTCTCCGGAATTTCCAGAAATGTTTCGTAGTAAAAGTGTGTCGTGGGATAAATAGTCCTCACGTCATCTCCCGGTAATCTAGCAGCCTCTTGATGATTTCCTGGGACTGCCATTCCAGATTTCAACTCTCACTCTAAACCCCTTCCTGATGAATTCATTTGAAATCCGCACTTAAAAGTGTGTGTGTGAAAGCGGTTCGAGAAAAACGCCAAGCAATCCTTTTTTATGGATATGCTCTGGTTAAGAGACAAAAGTCATTTTAAGTGAAAGATAGACGAGAAAAAAACAAACCAAGACAAAGCATAGTCTAGGTATGTAGGTATGTACATGTATATGTGTGATGATGAATGATAGCGAATACTTGTGCTAATGATGTTGAGTAATAATGACCAATGACTAATGCTAGTCATGTTCAGGTGTGTTCTCCTATAATTATAATTATAAATTATAAAGCAAAGTCTACCTGAGGCATATGAATCCGACACACACATGTTCAGGTTTGAGTGGGTGACTACACCCAAAACTATGCAGAACTGCAATTGCGTGGCTTTGACTCAATAAGAATGTGGTTCGTTTTTATAGTCCTGAGATTGTCATGCTTATATTCTCGCGTTCAGTTTAATTGACTCACCTACGAAACCGTAATTCAAGCTCTGCTTGTCATATCACTGCCGTGGATTGTTTATTGGCGAAGCTTCAGGTTTTCACATGTTAGCTCGCCTACAGACATGACTCAGAATGAAATATCTGTTGCTAGTCTCTGGGGCTGACAATGCTAAAGTCACTCAACAGTCTTTAATTGAGCTATCAGCGCTCACTTTCCCACAGCATGTGTGGGCCTTCTCATGCAAATACATGAAAGCAAGAAACGCGAGCTTGAAATCATATACATGTGTTTACTGTACACTGATGAGCGCAGAGTTCAGTGGAACTGCCAAGGCCTCAGGCAGGCAGGGGAAACACACACACAGAATACAGGCCACGTTGGTGCTCCAATGCCAAACCAGGAACTAGAAGGTTGCTAGCTGGAATGCCATTGATTTGAAGTACCAGCTAAGTACAGTTACTTTAGTTACAACTATGTAGCATGTGTTACGGACTGTGTGGATTTTCACGTGGGTTTCGTCCAGGTTCTCAGGTTTCCTCCCTCCTCCCAAAAATACCCTCACTGTCCGCTTGGAAGATCTGCACACCTGCTCATTCATGCAATAATAAAATCATCAGTACATAAAACCATGCAGATACAGGTTCAGTTAATGTTCATATCAAACATCAGAATGAGAATAAAATATGATCTCAGCGACTTTGGTTGTTGGTTGGTACGGGGTTGGTTCGAGCATTTCTGAATCTCCTGGGATTTTCACGCGCAGCAGTCTCTAGAGTTTACACTCACAGAATGCTGTGAAAAACAACAAAAAAACGATCAGTGAGTGACAGTAACACGACGCAAACGCTCTAGCTGGCAGCTAACTCAAATAACCACTCTTTGCAATCGTGGTGAACAGAAAAGCATGTCAGAACGATGTCAACAATGTCAAATATTGTGAAACGGTGTGTCTCACAATATGTCAAAAAATTGAGGTGAATGGGCTAGAGGAGCAGAAGACCGCATCAGGTTCCACTCCTGTCAGCCAAGAACAGGAATCTGAGGCTGTCGAATATCTTCGTGTGAGCGCAATTCGTGGCATCTAGATGCCGTAGTTCCTTCAGTTGATATTTTCCTTTTGCTTTGTTAATCATTACTCTTGAAATAGTTAGCACTAGAACAATTTTTCAGAATATGAGTAAATGTGTATGCAATCCCTAGCTTTCACTTTGTCACTTTTTTGGTCATTTTTGTCCTCACCTGCAGTGAATGTTCTCGAAATCCATCTCTCATTACTGCATACCAGCATTGCCTCCTCGCTTCCTTCTGCTTGTGACACCATTATCATAAGTCTTCAAATGCTAAACGTAGTTTGCGGTGAGGCGATCGTGGCTGCTCATCAGTGCAGAGTGGAAGAGTGCAGGCCGAGTGTGTATCCGGCGTGATCAGGGTTAAAGTGTGCACTGTGGGACTGTGATAGCTCTAATTGGAGACCAGCAGTATATGATAATAGCAGCGTAACATCGCCTCATTACCAGCTCCTGCAGCTTGATTAAAACATTTGGGTTTTTTGAGAATGGTTCTGGCCTGAGGGGGTGTGTGTGTGTGTGGGTGTGTGTGTGTGTGTGTGTGTGTATGTATCAGCTACCCTGAACAGCTCATTACTGGATGACTCCAGCACCTCACTCGCCCCTCACTTTAATCAGCACAAAACCATTTTAACATCGTTTTTTTCCTCGAGCTGTTGTACCTGGACAGAGGCGTTTTCTCCTTTACTAGAGCTCAATTATCTACCGAAATGGCTGATGTAAGCACAGTGTTCTCCCGCCATTTTATACCTAACTTAAGAACAATAGAGAACCGACTAAAGCTCAGGTAACGAGGGACTTCTCTGCTGTTAGACATTGCAGTATTTGTGAGGTTTTTGTTGTCGGTTGCACAAAGAGTCAGCGCACGGCTGCTTTATCCACCACTCATCACATCTCAATGGTTAGTGGATGGATGAGCTGAAAGAACACCTTCCAGAACCGGTCATGAGGAAGGCCAGCTGATGTTTAATCAAGACTACTTCTTCTGTTTCTTTTTCTTCGCAACATCTGTGGAAGCTTTGATTGGCTCCATCTTTTTTCCCACCTCAGTTTAAATATGAATTTTAATCATTTTCTTCTGCCTTCTTCTTCTTCTTCCTGTTCTTCCTCCTCTTTCTCTTTTAATGCTACTAGTACTAGTACTGCTTCTTCTTATTTTGTTGCATTGTACTTTATATAAGCAAATTCATTTGTAGCTTTTTTGTTGTAGTTTCTTCTTCTTCTTCTTCTTCTTCTTCTTCTTCATCATCATCATCATTTGCTTCTTTCATTCATTCATCATTTCATCATTTCATCAACTTCTTCTTCTTTTCTTCTTTTCATCTTATTATTTTTTTTTTGCACTGCAGTTTACCAAGAATAATTTATAACTTCTTCCTCTCATTCTTCCTCCTCTTCCTCTTTTAATGCTTCTTAATTTTTTTTTTGCATTGCGCTTTATATCAGAAAATTAATTTGTAGCTTTTGTTGTTGTGGTTTCTTCTTCTTCTTCTTCTTCTTCTTCTTCTTCATCATCATCATCTGCTTCTTTTTCATCATCATCATCATCTGCTTCTTTTTCTTCATCATCATCATCATCATCTGCTTCTTTTTCATCTTCTTTTTCATCTTTTTCATCTTCTTTTTCATCATCAGCATCTTCTTCTTCTTCTTTCGTCTTATTATTTGATTTTGCACTGCAGTCTACCAAGAATAATTCATAACTTCTGTTGTTTATCTTCTTTTTTTCTGCAGTTTAAAATATCAGCTTTTGTTTTGTTGTGCATGTTTTGTTCTAAATCCTTTGCACTGTAGTGTAATAAAGCAAATTAATTTCTGCCTTTTTTTTGCTTCTTCTTTTTCTTCTTGTAACTTTGTCTTGACCATGTTGTCATGATATCTGTCATGTTAGTCTAGACCTCTTTGCATTAATGCTTTGCATTATATTGAGCCCTATTTGCACGTTTGTCTTTAAGCAGGTCTTGTAAGCGGTTAATCGGGCAGGAAAACGTCACATTGCGACGCACTGTGCGCTGGTCTGGTTTAAATTGCAGGCAGACGACGCCGGTGTGAGGGGGGTCTCTGCACTTTTATAAGACACTTAGAGAGCAGATCCCAGACACGGCGCGGTGGATCCTGTGCGGTAAATGGCATTTATTCAGCCGGTTAGTCTGGGAAAACATATGGTGCCATTTGGAGCCGCAGACTGCAGCATGCTGTTCTTCTTTAATTAAAGAACTGCAGCTAGTGTGGGCCGCCGTTAACACTCTGTCAACCAGCGAGTACCACACTGACTGAGAGGTGACACACATGCACATAAACACATTTAAACACACACACACACACACACACACACACACAGAGACACTCGCACAGAGACACGTGCACATACCCGCATACACTCGGCAGGACATAAACACACAAAAACACAAACACCCATACACTCACAAACATTTACTCTGTGATCGTTTCCCAGAAACATTGGTTAGTTGATTATAATTGGAGCCACTATCCTATAATTTGAGTGTTTGTGTATTTACTGTGTGTTCTCTCTGTTTCGCTTTTGGTCCCTGTTTAAGTGTGTGTGTAAGTGTGTGTATGTGTGTATACGTGTCTTTGTGTGTGTGTGTGAGCATGTGATAGCAGGTGCAGTGCGTCTGTAAGTTGGCATGATGTTCAGTCTCTTAGCTGGGATGCAGGCCAAAGATATTTTGGCAATTTGAAAGTTATGATTAAGATATCCAGTCCCCATTCATAAATATTGGCACTTTCAGATGTGTCCATGGTGCGGGGGCTTAGTGGTTAGCACGTTTGCCTCGCTCCCCCGGGGTTGGGGGTTCACTTCCCACCTCCGCCCTGTGTGCGCGGAGTTTGCACGTTTTCCCCATGCTTCGGGGGTTTCCTCCAGGTACTCTGGTTTCCTCCCCCTGTCCAAAGACATGCATTGTAGGCTGGTTGGCATATTTAAATTGTCCATAGTGTGTGAATGGGCGTGTGAGTGTGTGTGCGATTGTGCTCTGTGATGGATTGGCACCGTGTCCAGGGTGTCCCCTGCCCTGTGACTGGGATAGGCTCCAGGTTCCCCCTGCGACCCCGTGTAGGATAAGTGGTACAGAAAATGGATGGAGAGAATTCAGATAATATATTCAGAGAATTCAGAAGCGCTATGGTAAATTAGGACTTATAGGCAGTACAAACCTCATAAACCACTCGGTACACGTAGCTTCATGCTGGCCTGGTTTGTTTATAACAGTTTTATAACACTCTTTATTACACCTTTATTAAGTACCTTAATAAAATATACAGTGGGAGTCAGGACAGTAAACGTTCTTGGTTGGACTTTCTGGACTGAATCACTTTTTTTTTTTTTTTTTTTTTTTTTTTTTAATCACTGTAATTCCCGAGCACAGGTGGCCTCGACTTTTTAGTTCAGAAGTCCAAAGTGCTTGGCCCATCGTTTGCTTCAGTAGTTTCTTGTCCTGGCACAAAACGTTTGGCTCATAAAGTGTGTTATTAGGAAGGTGTGCAGGACTCATGCTGAGGAAAGCTGGATTGGTTTAGTTGAAACGCAGGGCTAAAACAGGCTTTCTGTCAGGAACACACTCTGTATAGACAGAAATTCAGTCTCCAGATGATAGGGTCTCGTACAGAAGGATCTCTGAGAGCCCTTTTAGTAGCAAAACGGTTCTGGAAGTGATTAACTAAGCGATTAGCATTAACTAAGTGATTAGCATTAACTAAGGAGACTTTTCAAAAGCACTCAGAAGTTGGTTATTTTCCAGTCTTTTATTCCTCTTATAATGCAGGAATTTGCAAATGAAGACTTTTATTCATGTTGTTATTTATTTATTTATTAAAGAACAACGTCATACATTTTTTTGAGTTTACGAGATACCACTTTTTCCTTTTCCAATAACAATACCGATCCTGATACCTTTAGTATCAGCCGATATTGATTGATTTTTTTTGCTTTAAAAGATTTAAGATTTAAAAGATGTTCTGGAAATACTTCACATAAAAATTACGGGAAAAATACATAGCTAAAAACAAACAAACAAAAAATTCTTTAAAGTTAAAGTCTTTCACTTGCATGGCCAATAAATATAATAAATATAATGATAAATATAAAAAATAAAAAATAATATTTAAAAAAATCAATACATATAAAAGTATAAATGTAATTAAAAACCAATCTCAGCATAAAATACTATCGTGTCTCTTTATATGAAAACATTTCCAGTTCCAAAAAAAAAAAAAATCCAATTCCAATATTTTACATTTGTTGCTGGATCAGATTGAATTCTTTTTTCTCTGTTATCCGATCCACCATTTTGTGCTGATATTGGACTGACACTGATCCTTGGTATCAGATCGGTGCCATCTCCAGTTTAATGTTCTGAAACAAGTTAGTACCTGTTATCACTAATGTTATAGCAGCTGTAAACAGTCCTTCTCTCAAAAACAAACAAACAAACAAACAAACTTCAGCTTGTTACTGAGAAACCACAAAATGCAAATATCTCTATCCTGAAAACCTTCCTGTGGTGAAAAACTTAAACTTACAGCTTTACAAAGCACTGACACTGGAGACTCCTTCCATAAATGTTAAACAAACATCTCCTTACAGAAAACTGTCCCTGTTGATTATTGTTTCTAGAGAAATCATAACGTACTAAAAGAGCGCATTAATATAAACCTGTGATTTGTATTGCAGCTGGAACTACTGTCAGAGCTGCTGTTATGCAATTAATCAACACTTTCTGACCAACCAGAATGCAGAATTCATCATGGCTGTTGTATTTCAAGGAGAAAATGCAAAAGTAGCTATTTTTAAACAGGCTAAACCAATATACGTGCCTTAAACAGGTTCCAGCGCTCAGATCTATATAATTTCTCTTTCCCATTAAGTGAATCCAGACGTGCTCATGATGAAACAAATATTTTTTCTTAGGAACATGATTAGATTATTTTAAGAGCTTTAAAGGTCTCTTTCTTTGTGGGAGATGTTTTTAGTCACGGCCGTTCCCAGCCGAGGTCTTAAACTCTGTGTACGTTACGACGGACGTTTGTTGGCCTTTGTTTTTACCGCTTTACGATGCTATGTTTGGTTTGCTGCCAATTCTAATTTAGCCAAGTTTAATGACAAGAATAAGGTTTGGCGTTATTTTCTTTCCTACAGAACAAATTCCTCCCCGTGTAAAAGTGGAAATGGATGGTCTCTTTTTTTCTCCGAAAGCACATTTTCGATCCTGTACACAAACGTCAGACATTTTCTTATTATCTCTTATTAAAGTCACCTCTGGGTCTGAGTATCTAATTTTGCTCTCTAACCTGCTTTCTTCAAATACCAATTTGACCTTCCCTTTTATTATCTTTTTTTTCCCCCCTTATCCTTATTTCTGAAAAGAATAAAGGTATTAATCTTTTATGTTTTGGAAAAATCAGATGAGTGCTTTTTTTTGCAGGACCTCCTGCACGCCTCAGATAGGTCTGCTGGCGTGGAGAGACACGAAATTGCCGAGTAAATCAATACTTCGCCGTGATGTTAAGGGATCTGCTTTCAAAGGGCAGCGCTGAAATTTGTACGCCTGTGCGCTTTTTTTTTTTTTTTTTTTTTTTAAAATCTCTTTTCCATTTCATTTCAATTTCACTTGTTACCGTAGTTGCTGTTGTTTGTATGTTATTTTAGCTTCTTTCCCAAGTAGCAATTTGCAGTTTGGATCAAAATACAATTAAAGGCACATCTGGATCCAATGGGACTAACGCTAGCCAGATGGATGTCCGTATTGAAGCCCTACCTCGACCGTGGCAGGCCCGGGCCTCAGAAATGTAAATCAGTAAAGTGGAACTCTACCAGCTTAAACCCTGAGATGTGTAAACTTCATCGTTTACTTAACCCAGCTCCTGAAGGCATCATATGAGGACACACCAAATGCACACAGACGTCTTTCTTACACATTTGTGTCATTTGCTTATCGTGGAATCTTTCATAAATCCATATCGAGTTATTATGTACTCCATAGTGACCCTGCACACAAACATAAACACACTTTTACATGTGCGTGCACGCTAAGGATGTAACACACTGCCGCTGTCTGTATCTGTATATGTGCTATGAATGAACAAGTTGTAGTTTTTCCCCATTCCCCCCCCCCCAAGTAGTTTTTTTTTGTAGTTTTTCCCCCATTCCCACCCACCAGCCAGCTCTCCCCTGTGACGTGACAGATGTGAAGATATATGATATGATATAACATATGGTACTCCACTATCTAAAGCCAGCCAACATCTTTTCAAACTGCTGTGTCACAGGATGGTGTAACACACTCAGGAAAGCGCTATCTGTCATCTTCTGCGTAACTGAGCTCACAGACATCCACGATTGGTTAGTGTCGCAGTGATTGACAGGAGAGCGAGTACGCCATCCCTCCCACCCTGACAGCACGGCCAATTTTGCTCTCCTGGACTCCTGTGGATGGCTGTGGCATTGTCGGGATTCAGACTCGCGATCTGTTGAGTGGTAGATGTGCTGGGAAGTGACAGGAGGACATTTTAAAGAGGAAATGTTAACCTGAATTGCACACGTGCCACACAAAGCTAGCGCCAGCACATCGCGGCACAGAGTGTCGAGCAGGCCCGAGATTGCTCGGGAACGATGGCACCAGACATCGCGAACACAAAGTTAAGGAACAGGCACACAGTTGCACTCAATCCATAGCTAGCGAACACGCAGGAATGCAGACTCACATCATGAAAGATCAATTCCAGGGGAAATTCCTTTGTTTAATATTGGGTCTGGAGCTCTGTCCACAACTATTAACCAGACAAATTTGACAAAAAAAAAAAAAAGAATATTTGTATATGTCTTTTTAGGGCACATTATCTGTTCAATTTATTTGTACATCCCTAGAGCACACACACACATGCAGGCCATCGTCCTGAAATAATGGTATGAGAAGAATCCTCAAGGTTCATTACTTGGATCATTTTACCTATAAGAAAAAAATGACATAAATGTGACCCAAATTCTTATTTTTAATACTGAAAGGTCTAAATATGGACTCTACACCCACCTTTACTACTTCTAAAGCTTGATCTACTTCTAAAGCTTAATCTTTAGATCTTTTTGAGCTTCCCTATAAGTCCAGCACTCTCTCTTCAGCTTTACCTAACGTAAGCTACCCTAAAGACGACGAGACAGGTCAGGCATTTAGATTTGATATGAAGAATAAACCCAGTCTTCTGTGGTTTTACTGGATTTACTCGAGTTGGCTCCTGACTCCAGGCGTCTCGAAGATTGCGGTGCGTCCCGACAAAGTGCGTGTATGGATCGTTGAAAGAGAAAGATGGAAACAATTGGCCTTTTATCACGGAGATAACAAGATAATTCCTACGATGTTAAACAGGTAGCCCTGAAGCCATAGTGTGCCATTAGTGACGAGCGTGTCATGGATTGGGAGGGGATTTGAATAAGTACCTGCTCGGCTATTGTTTACTTTGTGAGAACCCTGCAAGACTGAAGACACACAGTCGCCTCGTGTTACCTGCTGTCTGTCAAGTGATTGATCACTCTGTGGAAAGGCGGATGGTCCTGGACTACGTTGAAGCACATATGCTCACTGAAATATGCTTCTCTCACTCTGTCTCCATGTCTCATACAAGTACAAACACTTCTTGACACCCTTTATTACCCAGAAACAAGCCCCGGAGGTTGAGGCCAAAACATTGCGAATATAGGAAAATTGAGTCGCTTTGAAGTGGAGTGTTTTTGATAACTACTTGGTATGCTTCCTGAAGGATAACCTGTAGGCTTGGCTTCCTCAAAACCTTAATCCCTTTGATTAGGTGCCAGACCAGATAGCTTTCTTTCTCTCTTTCTTTATCTCTCTTTCTCTCTTTTAGGCTCTCTCGTTTTCTCTGCGTTCCTCTCTGAAGGCCTTGCCTGCTTACACCTCCTCATCTCCGCTTTGAAAGCACTTCTCTCTCAACTCTCGGTGTGTACACTCAGACCTAGTTAAGACAATCAAAACCCTCTTTAGAAGTTTTTTTTTTTTCCCCTGCTGATAACGAGCAGAGCACAGCAGACCTCCGCACTGTAAGCCTCTCATTCCTGTTCGGGGTCACGCTGGCCTTGTGCTCTCATTTACTCATTTACTCCTTGCTGATTTTTGGGATGACTCATCGCTTGGCCATGTGTGTGTGTTTCTGTGTGTTTACCTCTGCCTGGCATCAGCAGCATCACCTTTGCCAGGCCGGCTTACCCTAGCTCAACCAGAGGTCTCATTGGCACAGTAGGGTCATAATGATGATGCCAGAGGATCCAGGATAAGGCCTCCAGTTCGGTTAGATCTGGCCCGGAAGCTTCTAGAAAGAGCAGGGCACAGATCCCGGGCCAGCCGTAACCTCGCACCAGACTTGCAGAAACAGCAAACAGCCATCGGGTTACTTAATCACCTCTAATAGCCATCGGCTTTGCTGCTTGAGCTGCTTGCCCCTGACAAACACACACACATGCAAAGACACACCAGTCAAAGTCTGCTAAAGCTGTCCTGGTCCGGTTCCGTGCCAGAACAAACACCAAACTTCTGCACACACCATGGGCCAAGCACCAGACCCAAACTTCATGAAGTTATTATTATTAGTAGTAGTAGTAGCAGTAGTAGTAGTAATATTAATAATAGTATTAGCAATATATAGTACTGTTAGTATATTATTATTATTGTTGTTGTTGTTGTTAATAATAATAATAATTTATTTTTTTGTCCCAACACCATGGGCCATGTGGTTTACACCACGTTTATTTTTATACAAATAAAAGCTATATAAATTATTTGAAAAAAAAAAAAAAATTCCCCATTGAGTAGTGGAAAAAGCGATTATTTATTTGTTTATTTACTTACATACTTCGTTACTTATTTTTTATTTCACTAATTAGTTATTTAAAATAGTTATTTATCCGCATTTTACATCTCTCCTTTGCTGAACGCTTTCTCTCACTCTCTTGGTTCTGTTACTCAGGAGCTTCCACTTCACTTTTATATCCACAAAATTCCCACAATCTCACACCAGCCAGCCCTTAATTCGACCTGTTTGTATATAACCCTTGATTTTCCAATCCTTGCTGACAGCTTGTGCCAAAGATTGCTTTATTGAATTTTAACAATAAAGGAAAAAAAAACCCATGCCAGTATCTGCCAGATTCATTTTTATTTAATTGTTTTTATGGAATATGTCATAACAGACTTCGGTAACGTACCCTGCGTACGCTTTGGCCTTTAAAAAAGCCACAAATTTGAGAATGGGCTCACATTTTTTTTTATAATCACTCTCTCCATCAGCTATTTGCCAGGTTGTAAGGAAAGAGTGTCTGGCATTTTTTTTTTAATGAGAGAAAGAGAATGAAGCGTTTGTGTCATTGCTTTACATTTTTGCCCGTATCTTCCAAAAGCATCAGATTTAGCGATAGAAATGTAAATCTATGGACCTTTTAACTCATGTTGGTACATTATCTTTTGTTATTTCTTATGAATCCTACCCAAAGATGTTCTCTCTAGATGGCTTTTCCTTGTGTTTTTGCTTTAACCCAAACCAGGGATATGGTGTCTCGAGTTACCGTGCCTTCATGCACATTGAAAACAGTATAAGAGATCGCAGCTGGGCCTAAACCGTGTGCCTAAACCGTGTGCCTAAACTGTGTGCCTTGTTTTGGCCGTGTCTTTACAAAAGGCAGCAAAACAAAAGGCAGCTGAACCGAAAAATCACGCTCGATGCATTCGGGAGGTATGAGACTATTAACGCTGCCTCGAATCTGCAATCTTGTCTCAAAGGAGGGTCAACAAGTCCAGAATTCTTGTAACAAAGTGAAAAAAAATGGCTGTGGCCTCGGGGAACGAATATCAACCTGACATGTTGTTGAAGTTTCAGCACGGTTACTGAGGTCACCATGCACAAGTGTGTGCACACATATGCATTAGGCATTAAGCACTTACAGGTATACCTCAAGGTTCTCTACTGGGACCTTCTTTTTATTACATATATATATATATATATATATATATATATATATATATATATATATATGTATATATGTATATATATACTCATGATATGAATATGAATCAAGCAACTGTTTTTAAGTGCAAGAGGTCTACAAATGTGAACTACCAAGCAAAACAACAACTTTTCCCAGACTAGGGTCAAACTCTGCGTAGTGAAATGCCAATTTTAATACTGTACACTATACTGAAAAACAGGGCTGCGTCGATACCATTTATTTAAGGCTGAGTACAAGTTTTGTGGTTTAAATTGTGAAAAGCACATACATGCATGGCTACTAACTTCGTTCTTTATAACGTTAGCAAGTTGATTTTAAATGCAGTGCTTTAGCTATCTGCTTCAGTAACCTTGGATCGAGTACGGTTTTGTTTCAACTTGGAAAGGTTAATAATATTTTTCTGTTTCACTGCGTCAGAACTCTTCATTGTCAATGAACCATAGTAGCTGATCATCAAGAAGAACATACTGGCTAAGGGCTGCCAAGCTGCCACTGTTGGGCCATTGAGCAAGGCCCATAACCATAT
The DNA here is from genome assembly GCA_037576675.1 of Pangasius sanitwongsei. Lineage (NCBI taxonomy): Eukaryota > Metazoa > Chordata > Actinopteri > Siluriformes > Pangasiidae > Pangasius > Pangasius sanitwongsei. The sequence goes on from CM075027.1 coordinate 4,344,620, forward strand.
CTGCTGTATCATGGCTGACCCCGTGCTCTGACCCTGCGCTCTAACCCCAGCTTCCTAACGCGCTTGGATATGTGAAAAATTAAAGGGCAGTGGTGGGTTACTGATCAGAAGGTCGGGGGTTCAAGCCTCAGCTAAGCTGCCAAGCTTAGCAAGCACTGCCAAGCCGCCACTTTTAGGCCCTTGAGCAAGGCCCTTAACACTCTCTGCTCCAGGGGCGCCGTTTCATGCCTGACCCTGCGCTCTGACCCCAGCTTCCTAACAAGATGGGATATGTGAAGAAAAGAACTTCACTGTGTTGTTATGTATATGTGACTAATAAAGGCTTCTTCTAAGTAAAGAACTCATCGTGCTGAGTTTTAGGGTTAAGATGTTTAATTAGCTTACTTGTATTGCCGGAAGATGTTGTAGTTCTTCTTCTTGATATTTTCGCAGAGCACAACTTGCAGTCGTTATGCCTTGTTATCATTACTTGTGAAATAAGTCTGAATTGCTGTTGTTTCTTGTGATTAGTGTGACAGTCTACACTAGGCTTACCTTGGTATTGTATGTTGTACTATGCATCGAGTGTGTGTAAATGATCACGATATCGGAATACTAGTATCTTTGTCAGTGTATCCCTTTAAATGTGTACGTGTGTGTGTGTATGTATGTATGTACATTATATATATATATATATGTGTGTGTGTGTGTGTGTGTGTCTTGTTGATGGAAGGGCTTGGAGGTGTGGATAAGCATGTGTCATAGCCTTTAATGGTCTCTTATGCTGCAGTCCCACCCTGTGCTAGTGTAGCTTAGGACTAAAGCTAAAGCCTTGCCCCCAGCAGCCTGAGAGCTCAGCGAGCTCTGATAGCCATGACCGGATTTACGAAGGCCGCCCAAACCAGGCCGTGCTGTGATTGCTTTGAATTTTTTGAAGGCATCTTGCAAAGCTTGTTGATGGAAGCAACGCCCAAGCAGCTTTATGCAACCGTGCGAGTGCGTGTCTCGCGGGTGTTCGGGAAAAGAGTCAAGCTAATTGCCGTGTACATGAGAGAAGCAGAGTAACCTGGAGCCATGCTAATATGGCTAAGTTGCTGTAATCTCTGCGACTTCGGATGAAACTTTCTAACAGTGAGCAGACCTGTTCTGTAATGGTGAAATGTTTGTCAGTAGTGACCCAGTGATCCCTGTTAATCATCTAAATGAGTTTTTGCTCGGTCATATTTCGTTTGTGCGTGTGGATACCTACATTTATCATGCGTGTGCGTTCCTGGGTTTCACCTTGTCTCACCTCGTCTTTCATAAAACAATCCCGAACATGAGCGGAAACAAATTGCAGTAGCATTGCTCGAGCATTTTCTGGGTTGAGTAAGCCAGAGATGAGATAAGGCAGCTGGGCCTGACTCAATCCACCCTTCCCTCAAGGCCTGTCAGGAGAAGGGTGGGGGGATTGGGGGAGTCAGAGTTTAGCCACAAATCAAGACCTGTGAGTGAAAGATTTTGACTTTTTCATATTGCATTTATCTTCGTGCTGTACTCTACATTATGATGTGTCATGATGTGTAAATATGAAACGCTGCCTCGGTTTGTATGTGTCGGTTTGAGATAGAGAGAAAAATTTAAGCAGGTTTTAGCAGGACTCAAACTTGATAGCTCCTTCCTGTGAAATGTAAATCTGTGCCAACCAAAGCGCTCATAATACGCTCTGGGCAAATATCTGTATGTGTATTCGGATTTATACCCAAAGTGGGTGTGGCCTGAACCGGAAAGGGGTTTTCTTTTCTTTGCTTCTTGTTTTTTTGTTTGTTTTTCCCTGGAAAAACTGGAAAACACTGGGGAAAAAAATCCAGGGCTTAAAAACGTCAGCACTAATAGAAAAACGTCTAGCTCTAACAGTTCCTCATCCTCAGCTACATCACTCGAGTTCATAAGTGGTCTCAACTAGAGATATACACGGGACGGGTTTTCACTCCAGCTTGCACTGTTATCATTTTTGTTTCTACTTTGTTCCCAAATTTAGTTGTTTCTACTGTAAAATATAAACTAACAAACAAAGTAGCATAATTTAAACCAACGCAACCCTGACCAGGCGGTTACTAAGGATGAATGAATGCTGTAAATGCATCATGCAGCACCAACAAATGTTAATGAATGTGGTACTTGTTTGTCCCGTGAATTTCATATCTAACGTTTTTTTGTTGCGTCCTGCAGGATCTCAGTCCTGATCCAGACCTCTAAACGTAACCAGATGCCTATCAAACTTTCTGGCAAAATTTCTTTAAAAAAAACAAAAAGAAAAAAAACAAACAAATATTGTTCCTTCTATCTGTATTTGTATCCATTTAGAACATACTATTTGTTCATTCTGAGTAACATATGTGTTTAACGTGTGTAACGAGTGGAATGGAGGCCAGGATAGTGCGTGTATATACACCCCTTACACACGCACTCATCTGTCTGGAGCTGAAATTGAGAAACACGCACTCACACACTGTTATAAGTGGATGTATGTCTCGGTTTATTTTCAATTGCAGTTAACAATTTTTCATGGTTGTGTCACTCTCTCTCTTTTTTTTTTCCTTTTCTTTTTTTTTTTTTTTTGCGAATTAATCTGCCAGTGGCTCACGGGTCTGGCGGTCTTTCATTTTTTTTTTTTTTTTTTTTTTTTTCTTAGGAAAAGCTTGCTCTTATAGTCAAATGGGGGTTCTGTGCTTCTCCAAACACGGCAGGCATTAGACTCGGCTCCGGTTACAGAGCTGCCTTTTAATGAGAGACCGAATCAAAGAAAGGAAAAAATGAAGATAACTGTGCCTGCATGAAATGCAACGTGCGGTTTAGCTGCTCACGCTCACGTCTCTTTCTCTCTCTCTCTCTCTCTCTCTCTCTCTATCTGTCTTTCAGAAGTGCATTTAATCTTCAGTGAATGCACGGTTGTCATAGAGTTGAATCAGAAGTATAATATTAACAGAATGAAGGCCAGCCTCTTGAATTTGTGTTGGGTATTTTTTTTTTCCCACGTATCCCAATTTGGAAATATTACATTCAGCTTCTTTTTGGAAATATTGCAATGGCACATCAAGTGGCCTTTGGATCAACTGTTAACTGTTTGGCTGGATGATTCGGATCTCCTTACTGCCGGTTGTACAATACCTACTCGGCTGTACTCTTTCTGTTCCTTTTCTAAAGAAAGAACAGACAACAAACAACTCCTTCTTTTCCTCTCTTTTCTCCACGTTTACAAGAGGTTACAAGTTTGTTGGGACGCACGCAGGTCTTTACCCTGGTCTTGAGGGCGCACTTGTTTTTTTAAAACGTAATTCTAGATAACGCAGCTGTCGATATATAGTGTACCAAAATGTTCTTCGTTCCCTTTTTTTTTTTTTTCTTCTGTACACACCAGCAATTTACAACTAAAAGAATATTTTCATAAATTTTTATATCCTTTTTTTTTTAACATGCTTCTATTTTATTGCATATGTTGTTTTTGTATTTTGTATGTATTTATTTATATTTGGAAAAAAAATATATTTGATGTATTTTATTTGATATAATTTTATTTCAAAAAATGACGAATGAAAAAAATGACAATAACTGGATGACACAGATTAGCAACTTGATCGCGATTCCATTAAAATGCTGCTCACTAAAGCATCTCACTCCATTTTTTTTTTTTTTTTTTTTTTTTTTTACATTTTATTTAATTTTTTTTTCTTGAAATTCGATAATTGTTTATGACACTGATGTTGGGAAAGCTTAGGTCAAAAATTCCACTTTGAGTTTCTTTTAAATTTGTGTGTACTGCAGACGCTGACAACAATCCTGCAGTTGTAACACACACACACACACACACACACACAGAAATACAGAGCTGGTGTCTCATGCAGAGCTCATCATGCCCCTTTCCTGATTAACGCAGATGCTCGGGTTCCTGTAGATGCTCCTGATTTCTTTTTTCCTAGCTTGAACACATTCTGCATTTCTCTTTGTGTTTATAGTTAGAGGATGAAAAGATGACAGGTGTGCCTTTTCCTTCTAAAGTAAGCGATTGTAGAGCGGTTTATACATCCACTTCCTGTCGGGATGATTATTGGATGTGTTGAATCAGATTTGAAACATTCGCCACCACAGGCTTTTTGGAATATAAAAGACATGCTCTTGCTCCTTGGGGTTGGTGTTAGTGATGAACACACACACACACACACACACACACACACACACTTCTCCTAGATGCTACGGAGTTGTCATATAGTGCTCATTATCTTCATGTTATTAGATAGCGCTTTATTGGCTGCCATAGCTGTCAGGAAAAAGTGCCCACGGATCTCTGACAAACAGGATCTATCAGTCCTCATTACTGAAACACACACACACATATATACACACACACACACACACACACACACATGCACTTATCAGTTGGAAGGTTAGTTTATTGGCAACTAGCATAAGGAAAAGGGCTCAGCTTATTCTAATAGGAGGCTGTAATGACAGATCAACGTGCTACCATTCCACATCGTCTACAGGCACACACTTGCACGCACACACACACACACACACACACACACAGGTGTATGGCTCAGCGCCGTGGGCAACAGGTCCAAGGCAGGGTGGAGGCTTAGCAGGCCACTGAGTTACAACCTGTGTGTCAGATAGAGATCAGCTCAGCGCTGTTAAAGACGCTAATGAAATATGTTCTCATCCAGCCATCCTCCGTTCCGCCGAGGGCGCCACACACACACACGCACACACACACACACATACGTCTCTCCACCCTTCTTTCCCATCATTCTGGGCCTGTTCTGGATCGCACCTTCTCCATCAACCCTGCAGCTCCGACATGCTCAGACCCACAATCTGGTCGTCGTGAATGACGAAGCGTTCGATGTTGCGCCGCATCAACATTAGCGTGGACTAATTTAGCTCACTGCTGTGGTTTTTCTGGAAGCCGCCTCGCTCACATCTGTGTCAGCGCTGTTATTAAAAGATGAGATAAGGACGGTTAAGGGGTGGGCGAGAAGGAGGGGGAGGAGGACTGTTAGTTTAGCGTTAGGGAGGGTGACTGACTCACTCTCACGCTCTTCTCTTTCTTCCATCTGTCATATCTCAGAGGCAATTTAGCACTGGCTCCTTTTCATTATCGTGTCCCTGAAGTTTATATAAAATCCACACCAAAGCGTGCACTGACGAGTGAAGACGATTCAGTTTAAATATGCACGTGAAAATCTACACCGTTACCGTGTACGCCAGATGTGTGTGTTTCTTTCTACCAAAAGAATTTACTAGGCAAACAAATAAAGTTTCTCAGTTGCCAAGAGAGAGACCTATAAGTAGTTTGGGATAGAGAGCCAACTTTTCAGAAGGTCGTTGGTTTTAATGGTGAAAGCCATAACCTTCTAAAAAGTCGGAAAGAAAGAAAGAGTGGGGAGTGGCGCTACATTTGCGATATAGTTCTTTCTGGAGACTGGATTATGTGTATATACACGGTTCTACGGTAACCACCAGGCTTTTGGGGGAAGAAAAGCTCTGTTTTAGTAAAGCTGCAGACATTAAAAACATTTGCATTGTACTTTTTTTGAGGATTTTCTGCCAAAAAAATTTTGGTGGCATCCCTAATTAACATAGCTAACTGATGTTAACTATATACTTATCTAATGTTAGCTATATATATATATATATATATATATATATATATATATATATATATATATATATATTTACTCAAGCATTCTCCAAAGGAAGGCCACATGCTTCAATTGGGAAGCCAAGACAAAAGCAACTGTCTAGAGATTACTTGAAATTGAGGGGAAGTGGGCGGGGCTTCCAGAGGGTCAGTTAATTTCACAGAATTCAAAAACATCTATGCAACTGTCAATCATTCCAGATTCGTATGTCAATTGACTTATATGCTGTTTTTATTTGGGGAAGAATTTACAAGCATTAACTTGTAGCAGTGTTCTACGATGTTAAAATGCGTAGCTCTAGCGCAAAATGCATAAGAGTTAGCAGGTCTGCAGTGTGTGTGTGTGTGTGTGTGTGTGTGTGTGTGTGTGTGCATGTGTATATATATATATATGTACACACACACACACATATTCAAATTACCTTGGAAGTTGAGACCAATTCCTGGCAGCTTAAAGCACTAAATTTTAAAACATAGTTGACATTCAACAGGACGTTCAGAGGAGCAACACTTCTGGCAGCTTTTGGTCAACTATTGCGAAACATTCTATTGTGCCAACATTCCTTAACATTGCTTAACAAAACCATACACTTGTTAATGCACACCTTATCTAGCATTTTGTATGCTAACTGGGTTGCGAATTGGAAGAAGTGTTCGTTCATGATATCCAACTTCCCTGTGTTTTGTTCAGTAGAAATAACTGCAGGAACGTGATGGCATGAACTAATCACACACACTGTAGGTTTCTGTCAGTCACTGCGTTTATTAAAGAAGTGGTTCATGTCTTGTCTTTTATGCAGCATTGTGATCAGGCTGAGGTTGGTGATGAGTCTCATTTTCCCACCATCCGGTAGCTCATGAGAGGAGTATAGCACTAAAACAGATCATGAGATCCATTTTTGCTTAGTTTTAACTTTTGTTGTTTTGAACGATTTTTGTAGGGTTTACAGACATGACTGGGCAAAAAAGTAGAGCTAAAACAAACGCCTTTGTGATAACCACAATGGGAAATTCCAGCACTGAGCTAAAACAGAGTTAAGAAAAACATTGCTGTATGGTTGTTTATTTGCAAATGTATATATATATATATTATATTCTGTATATAACAGCTTGTATGTGTGTGAGTGGTTGTGGGTGAACCCTGATGTGTATACCTCCATGGCAACATTCCAGTAATAGCTTTTTGTTCCTTTTTTAGTGTATTTTGAGCAAATAGAAGGTTTTCTTTTGTGAGGAACTTTCACAGGGCATCTGGTTGATACTTGAGGTGTGCATCGAGTCCGGGATCCTGAGAGATGCAACAAAATAGCTGCACGAATGTGAGGTTTGATACGAAACTCCTTGCCGTTGTGGTGGCACCACCAAGGCTACATCTTTTCTACCTTTAGAATATGTCTTTTCCCTGTTTATTGTGTACATTTAAGAGGTAAATAATTTTGACCTTACGGACCACTGATGTTTCTTAAAGCTACATGACATAATAACTACATCTCTAGTTGAAACCAGTTATGAACGTGAGTGATGTAGCTGAGGTTGAGGAACTGTACAAGCAAGAATTCACACACAATGCTGACACTGCTTGCATTTCTATATCTTTTTTTTTTTTTTGTGTTTCCTAGTGTTTCCAAGGACATAGTGGTAGGAATCATAAATCTTCCAGTTTAGGTCAGACGCACTTTGATTTTTTTGCTGCATTCGAATTACCTTGGAAGTGGGAACTCGGAGATGGGAATGACACCACGAACTCCATGCGTTCACGCTACACAGCACAGAAAAAAAAAAAAAAAAATGGACGTCTCCAAGTTCGCCTTTTGTTAGCAACAAGCTAGCCACTGTGATGAGTAGTGTATATTTTCCTCCTCAAAACAGCGACCTGTGTAGTCATGGTTATAGATTTAACAAACGGCTATGTCTGTCTGTTGATTGAGCTACAGTATAACTCATTTAAAAAGGTCAACAAAGTGCTGCTTTGTTTATTGTTTGGTTATTTGTTTATTTGACATCACTTGCTGAACTCTGAGGAATTCAGAGTTGAGGAGACTGTCCCGAGTTCCCGAGTAGAAATTCCGAGTTGAGAGGGCGTTTCCTGGTCGGAGGTCGGGAATAACGAGTTGCGACCTCTAGTCGAAAACAGAGTAAATCTGGATACAGGTGCGGATATTTGGAGCTTTAAACAGATATAGATCCGGATAGATAGATATGCCCTTGAATATGCGCACACACATACACACACACACACACTCAGGCACTCACACACTGACACAAGCAGACACACCCTAACTACTCTCACACCAGGTGATTAATTATATCCAGACTTGATTGTGACATGCTCAGCGCAGCTCTTAATGGCCCGGGATAATTGTAGTGGATTGTGATTGCAGCTTCAGACTTCAGTAATACACTATGTCCAACATCAATCTTCATCCTCAAAGCCTGCAATTTAGACTAAGGCTTCATTTACGACAGTACAGCAGTAACTCTCCGACCCTGATTTAGGCAATTAGGGGTGTGTGTGTGTGTGTGTGTGTGTGTGTGTGCTTGTGTATGAGATGTCAAATATAGACAGGTTAGGGCAAGATTGGAGCATTATTACTGCGTAGTGCTGCAGGTTATGAAAAATAATTAGAGATAGCTGTGTGGGTGGGTTAGTCAGTGTGTATTTTAGGGCAAAAAATTATATAAAAAAATGTTTTGAAGTCACATATTACAGTTTTTTTTCCCCCCCCACTCTCAGCATTCATTGTGTGCCCTTTCTTTTAATTCCCCTTCAAATGAAGACCATTACTCGTTCATTTTTTTTTTGCAAGCTGTTATTAAGCAAAATAATAATAATAAAAAAAAAGCTTTCCTCAAGTAAGTAAGGCATTAAAAATCTAAAGAGAGGATTAATGAGAAAATAATGCAACCCAAATGATATTCAGCTTTCAGTCGCAGGTATTAAAGTGCGTAAGTGGAAGCCAGAAGCCTGCTCCATTTCACCACCGCACTAAGTCTATTAGGTTAAAAGAATGCAGAAGAGAAATAAGCAGGTTAGAGCGCGTTTTAATTGCTTTACTTTGCTTATTTTTATTTGGTTTAGTTTGGCGTGGGGGGGGGGGGGGCGGGCGGGGGGGGGCGGGGGGGGGGGGGGCGGGGGGGGGGGGTTGGGGGGGGGGGGGGGGGGGG
>CM075027.1:4354228-4369228 GCA_037576675.1 Pangasius sanitwongsei
TGTGTGTGTTTAGAGCAGAACTCTGTGCATAAGAGGCGTGTGTGTGTGTGTGTGTTTAGAGCAGAACTCTGTGCATAAGAGGCGTGTGTGTGTGTTTAGAGCAGAACTCTGTGCATAAGAGGCGTGTGTGTGTGTGTGTGTTTAGAGCAGAACTCTGTGTATAAGAGTTTTGTGTGTGTGTGTGTGTGTGTGTTTAGAGCAGAACCCTGTGCATAAGAGTTTTGTGTGTGTGTGTGTGTGTGTGTGTTTAGAGCAGAACTCTGTGTATAAGAGTTTTGTGTGTGTGTGTGTGTGTGTTTAGAGCAGAACCCTGTGCATAAGAGTTTTGTGTGTGTGTGTGTGTGTTTAGAGCAGAACCCTGTGCAGGGCTATAAGGTCATTGTGTGTAAGAGATGTGTGTGTGTGTATAAGCAGTGCGTGTGTATGCACATGCACTCTGAGCATTACAGAGCATACACAAGTGAACAGGTGAAAATGAATAAAAGCAGAAATCTCAGCTTTGCCTCAGCGGCAGAACTAAACAAACAGGGCGCGTGTTTCAGGGGGAGAACATTAACTGTAACGGCTCTTGATGTGCCGGCGCGGAGAGTGCTGTCAGCATAGCTAATAAACACTTCATTTAGTTTTAATGGTGCCGGCGCCTCTCAGCAGCCTTCAAAAGCCTCCTTTATTTGGGTCATTTGCGTCTTTTCCTTGAGGAGCACCCCGGGGACGTGGGATCCGTCCACATCGGCGCGTTTCAAACCGAGGGGGAAATTAATAGGGCTATCTCTGGAAAATAAATAAGTGATGGGCATTACGCTGACAACAAGCCCTCCGAGCTTATTAAGACACTGTAACAGACAGAGAGAGAGAGAGAGAGAGGGAAGGAGGGAGGGTAAAAAAGGAAAAATAATATTTTTTTTGCATTATATTACTGTATTTCTTTCTTCTTCTTTTTACCTTTAGCTTTCTCTTCTTAGGCTCTCTGTTTCACAGAGAACGATTGTAAACACGGTAATTACGGTTTGTGCGCGAGTTAATTATTGGGTATGCTTTCAGCCCCAGGGGGTGTTTGCGTGTATGTTTGTGCTGATAAAATGTTCTACTCATCAGCAGGCCTCCGATGCTGGTGCAGCCCCCTTTTCCAGAGTGGACTGCAGGGAGCCAATCCCACGAGGCCTCTCAGCCCAAGGACCAATTAGTATTAAGCGGCATTAATCTAAACGCAACACTGCCCTCGGAGCAGGTCTTCTCGAGGTGAAGAGGAATTAAGCGAGCTGGGAAATTGCTCGGCACTTTAAGGGCTGTGCCGCCTTCTGCCAGAGATAGAAAGGAGACTCGTTTGGCGCTCTGCACCGAGTCGAACTTAAGCTCTTGACTGATAGTAAATTGCCACGATGCTTTGGTTTACACACTATTTTGCTTTGAAGTTCTTGTAAATTATGTAACTTGTAGGTGCAGAAAAATAACAAATCTTTGTTGTATGAACTATGTTGTTTGTTTTTTAGGATATATGTTTCTCAAGGTGGGATTTTTTTCTTCGTAGCTAAAATGCACTGACTTTCGTAGCTAAAATGCACACAAACCAAAGGGATCAGCGTAGAATAATTTGTAAACTTTAACACTAAATCGTTTGTCAGTTACCATAAAATTGCTAGAATACATCACAGACTTATTTTTCAATCAATTTTAAAAGTAACACTAACATTTCTTTAATTTGACATGTTCAAATGCAGATTGTAGCTACTTTTGTTTATTATTTTTTTGTTTCCGTTGCATGCGATCCAAACAGCAGAAAAATAGCTATTAGTGCAATCTGTACAAATTACACATAAGAGATTTTGGTATTCAATAAGTTGAGGCGCCGTTCTGATTTTGTTCATTTATCTGCAGTATGTGTAAATGATGACTAACATTCTAGGCAAATATCTTGCCTTCATTAAAAGTCACTAATGACTCAATATTCTGGAGAAGTGTCTTGCCTGAAGTAAATTTCAAACGCAAAACCACAGATGCTAACTGCTTTGCTTCGAGAAGATCATGAACGTTATATTTTCCGTTTACGCACTACAAGATATGATGCAGCTTAAGTGTCTGCTGCGACTGAAATTCAAGACAGCGCTAGTTTTAAAAGAATTATCCTCAACACACGGCCTGGAACAGACTTTACGGCATGACTTACGGTCGATCTTGCCATCATCTGCTGCAACTGGCCGCAGATGCAAATGTCAAATGGTTTTGTATTGTTTTGTAATTACATCTTAAAAAGTATCGTAAAAGTTTCTTACTTTTTTTTTTTCTTCTCAAAGCTTGCGACCAGATCACGTGAAAATGATGAATATTCAGAGCTTCTACCTCAGTATTGTAATCTGAAAAATTACCGAGTGGCTAAGGCTAGGCTAATTTATGACCAAGACAGAAAGTTCAGTGGAAATACGGTTAAATTCTTATTTTTAATTAAATTTTTATATTTCTTATTTAAAATTTTTATGATTTTATTAATCTATCATTTTATCTGTATTAGCTTTCCATTTATTTCACAAAAAGACCATTTATAGTGTTTGTAATTTTTTTAATTTTATTTTTTTTTCTTGTTCACTACAATCACGAAAATTGTCTAGATTAGCTAGCTAATAAGTTTCCGGGGTCCACAACAACCGAACACAAATCCACAAAAAATACAAAAATGTAATTACTTCTTAAAAAAAATATCGTAAAAGTTTCTTACGTTTTTTTTTTTGTCTCCACGCTTGCGACCAGATCACATGAAAATGATCTTTTTTCGGACCCATTTATCCGTACTTTTATCCGAAAGTTAGAAGTTTGAACTGTTTTGTTGTACGTATCAGTCAGACACACTCTTTGAAAAGGTTCATTTGTGTGCATTTTTGTTCTGGCCCTGCTGGTTCTTCCCTCAGGCAGGACTGTAGGTTTGCACTCCGTCTCCCTCTATTGATTTTGAGTTGAATGTGCCTCCATTAGGGTGCTGCAGGGTGTGTGTGTGTGTGTGTGTGTGTGAGAGAGAGAGAGAGAGCACCCCCCCGGCGATAGTTCACCATCGATCAGCTCTGACTGGGAGAAGGAGTCAGACCGGGGTTAATATCGCCCGGCCTCACACACGATTATGCTACATTAGCCTGCTAGCGGTCAAACCGAGCAGGAGGGGGAGCGGGTGGTCATGCTAAGCAAATTAGCACTTGCTTATCATATTGGTGATGACAGGAATTCACTGCTGTTCATTGATCTCTCGTTTTTTTCCCACCCCCTTCATTTTCTTGGGTTGCAGGTTTGTTGCACTTGATAGTCTCTTGTTCTCAATAGAATTCGTACATGCTCGACTTCCAGGAAACGATTAGCGCTAGCAGGGCCCTGATGCTGCGCTAATATGCTAAGTAGGCCCACATAGATGCCTACTCAAGGAAAATTTAATACTACAAGCCTGGATCCAAATACCGCATTTGGGAGTTGATTCTTTAAAGCGCTAAAAGTGAGATGCTTACTCTTTTTTCTTCCCCTTCTTCTTCATCTTTTTTTTTTTTTTTTTTTTTTGCCTTTGAGCCATGTGTATGAACATCAATAGTGTTTGAAGCAGGTCAGAATCTGTTTAGAAAGAGCAACCCCCACGTGCGTGTGTGTACAGTCTTCTAGGAGAATCCGGGACTGGGTTTTTATAGAATATGACAGCTGTTGAGATGTGTTTGAAGATACTTCAGCAGGAGTGGCAGGTTTTGTGTGTGTGTGTGTGTGTGTGTGTGTGTGTGGTAAAAAGAGAGCCTTTTATGCTACTGATACAGAGGTGTGACAGTGTTGCTCTACATCTGAAAGGCCGCTGCTTCTCTCAGACACACACCGTTCTTAGAGAGCACAAAGAACGAGCGCTAATTTCCAGCTTTAGCAATTAGCGAGTGGCGGTGTGGCAGAGTCACACTCCTTTGTCTCTCATCCACCGTGGAACACTGATCTGCCTGTCACGCCGCACGTAATCCTGTAACGCTCGCCGCGTTCGCTTCAGCTCTCTTTCCCTGCTGTCTGTCACCTGTTCACTCTCAGCTGTACAAACGTGCGCTTGTGTGCTTTATTTAAAAAAATCACAGAAACAGTGTGTACTGATTGTGAACAACAGGTAATGACTGAATTAAACTGATCAAAAATTGATTAAAAAAAAATCAAGGAATTATTCAAAGTAGCCCTAAATTCTATTTATTTATTTATTTATTTATTTATTTATTTTGGATGATTACTTATGTCCACGTGTATGGAAGCAAAAAAGAGAAATAAAGAATTTAATTCTTAATTTAAAATAATAATAATAATAATAATAATAATAATAATAATAATAATAATAATAGTAACATATTCATCTAGTATACAGTCTCACAGTCATAGTACTTTTAGTCAGTTATATAGTTAATTAATTGTTCTCAGTACTTTTATTGAATATTTCTCATCGGCCCGATTGTCTCCTCAGGTAGAAAAGAACACATTGAAATCGGACACCGAAGTCTGCGCCAGTTTTACTAGCAAAACAAGGTTCACGAAGGGTGAAAAATATATAATCCTAGCAGTAATCTGAGCTTTTACCTCAGTATTGTAATCTGAAAAATTACTGAGAGGCTAAGGCCAGGCTTGTTTATGAGCAAGACAGAAAGTTCAGTGGAAATACGGTTAAATTCGTATGTTTTCATTTCATTTCATTTCATTTTTTATATATTTTATTTAATATTTTTATGATTTTATTAATCTATCATTTTTTTCTGGATTAGCTTTCCATTTATTTCACAAAAAGACCATTTATAGTGTTTTACATTTTTATTTTATTTTTTTTCTTGTTCACTACAATCACGAAAATTGTCATACTGGACCAAACCGAACGATTTAACCATTTAGATATCACAACTTTTTTTTTCCCCCTCCAAGTTTTTTAGTTACGGGGTTTCATTATTTCAGAATCATATCTAGTTCATCTTCAGAAACTTTTTTTTTTTTTTTTTTTTTTTAAGCTGTCCATCTTTTGATTTATATTGTATGTTTCTGTGATGTCAGGAGAAAGAACCTGTCAATGATCTGTACCTGAAAATGGAAAAAAAGGATGAAAAAGGTTAATTATCTCTCTTTTTTTTTTTTACTCTAAGTGCTAAAAGGTAAGGTACAGCCTGCAGGATGATCAGGTGCTAACGAATCATGAATCATGAGTCATGAAACGAGCTTGTTTAGACTTTCGCATAGTTTCAGAGGGAAACGAGCGCACAGGCAGCTTAAGTACATGTTGCTGCATTGTTACAAATCTGTGCTGTGATTTACTGCCATCACTCATGAGCTCTGGCCTCCAGGGCCTAACAGGGTCATCAGGACACACTGAACAGGTTCGACAATAAATATCTTCCCAAACGTTACAAATTATATACACTGACTGTTATTGAAAGCCTTGTGATTTGTACTCGTGAAATCTTCAGCTTCCCTGTCACGTTCTTTCGCTCTCGCGCCCAGCCCCTTGCATTCCTCACAGTAATTTACCGTGTGGCCGCCGGCAGTTTTGCTCAATTCCGCGGCCCGAATGGAAGCTGATATACTTGCGATGTTGAACAATGTTGAAGCTAGTGCTTAATTAAGTTTAGAAATGAAGAAAGACTGGAATTCGAATTAGAGGGAACGGAGGAGCCGTGTCATTCTTAACCCTCCACGATGGATCGCTGAATAGAGAAGGAGGAAGACGAAATGGAGTTTTTTCCGCGACTACGCGAACTTCTGATATTTTGCGCCGAAACAAATCTTCGTTAGTAATTCTGTCGAACTAAGAACACAAAGCAAGACTTGTACTTCTAATTTCCAGTAACCCTTGTAATAGTTATTTCCCTCCCATCCAAACCCATCAGCTATGTTGTCGTGCTACAACACAGTTTGCTTCTCGATTCTGATTGGTCAGAAGGTGTTGAATCGTTTTCTATAACAGCAGCTCCGAGTGTAGTTCAATTCAGCTACAATTCAAACCACAGGCTTTTATTAATGCGCTTGTTGTCTAATATGCTTTAGTTTCTATAGTAACAGCTCGTACAAAGGGACGTGTATGGCGAACGCGCCACATAAAAACATGTGGAATTGTTGATATGGTGAAGTTTTCTCTGAGTTTATTTAGTGTTCTCTGTTTATTTAGCATTTTGGAAGGAGTCTCCACTGTCAGCACTTGAAGCTGTAACTTAAAATTTTCCGCCTTGGAGTATAAGCTTTGCGTTTTTTTTTTTTCCTCCTGTAATGTGACATGCTGCATTTTTTTTTAAAGATTAACTTCAAGAGCACGACAAAAAGTTTTATAGCTGCAATAGCATAAGTCTGAACAGGAACCAACTTGTTTCCTGGACATTCCACAACATTAAACGTAACTATAAATGGATAAAAAGTATGACACATCAACAAATCTTTGTTTGAATTGCTGTGGTATAAGAGAAATAAAACACTTCGGAAGTTGCCTTGATCGGAAAATAATCAACTTCGGCGTCGTAACAGTAACTCCGCTGAGCGTTGGGATGCATCACACCACCCCATCGTTGATTATTTTCCTGTAACAGCATGTGTTTTGTTTGCTAGTGAATTATTTAACTTTGGTTGAACCTGCCTGAATATATCATTACGATAACTATTTTATTCATCACTGAAATGAGTTAGCTAGTGAGTTAGCTAGTCAGCTAGCTAGCTAGGGTGGCTAGAAGTTTCTATGCTCTTCCTCTGATATATTGCATACCAGGCATGATAGGTCTAAAGCTGATGACATCACAACTCATAAATGACTCTTTCCTTTTATATTATGGAAGTAAATATGAAAAAATGAACACAAAACTGAATCAGCCAAATAAGATGTGCTGACTATTTAAATATCTTTTGTTTTTTTTTTCAAGTTCCAGGATTTCATTGATGTGTCTGGATCTTTTGTCATCAACCTGATTTGATATGACACAATTCACACCTTCAAAAACGTAAGAACTGGCCTGTTCGATGTTTGCTGTTTTCCAGCAATGAGAATGCAAGGAAGCAGGAGCAGCTCTTTACTGGTTGAAATCTGTAGCCGTTTCCGATTGGTTGATGAACTGAACATTCTGACTGAACAGGGACCGGGAGCAACCGGGATGTGCATGCGCAAAAGGAAATTTGTATTGAAGCAGGACATGCACATGGATTTAATGGTTAGTCCTGACTGTTTATAGCAAAATGACACCATAACGTCATTGGCATAGCCTCCGAGTGTGATTGGTTGATGCTTACATCCACTGTTAGAAAAGTTCAGTGCTAATTAAATGCTTCCTGCATTGATACGTTGGTCTTTTTATGGGCAATCCTCATTTTTACTTTAAGATGATAGAAAGTTTGTTCGTCAGATGGACCCCTGTTTGAAGCTTCTAGTGATCCTGTGAGTGACAGGATGGACAAATCTGTTTACAGATCTCTCAGGGGCTAATTGTGTGACGAAGCGGTGACATTTTTTTTTTTTCTCACTCTTCCATTTCCCATCATAGCTTATGTGTCACTGTTTGTTTCCCAAACTTATGAGTCCTTTTCAAATTGCTGTTGACACTGTGGAGAAGCAGCTAATGATGGTGTGTAATGGCTTCTGATGACAAACTCCATGCTTGAAGAACCATGTAATCTCCCCACAATTAATTAAAGTACGTCCTGTTTTTTTTTTTTTTTTTTCCTCCCCGCATACACACACACACACACACACACACACCCTCCTTCTTCCCTGCTTGCTTTTCTCCCTAACCAGATGCCAGTAAATGACTGGAATAGCATTGCTGTCAAGAGTAAAAAATGAAGAGCCAGGCCGTTAACAAAAGAGAGAGGTGCGTGGAGGCCCAGATGCGGCGTTCTCGCTACGTTAGCGTCGCAATAGATGCACTACGCAGCATCTGTAGCAAGGGAGCCGTAATTACCACAGTGAGCCCCAATAGCACAACAGTCTGTTTACAAGAATACATTTTGTGTGTGTGTGTGTGTGTTATTTTGTCTGTCCACATGGCTGTTGTTATATAAAATACTTACATCATTAACAGTAGAGTCCAAAGGTACGAGAGCACTAGTGGAAATGCTTCTTCACATGCTTTTCTAATTTTTTTTTATTATATTAATTTATTATATTAATTTTTATTATATGAATTGAAAAGTAGAATCTTAGACATACAGTATTTATGTGAAGTTCAGAATTTCGCAGTATTTGGTACGTCCCTCTTTTGCGTTAATGGCAGCACGCACTCCAGCTGGCATGGACTCCGGACGTTTGTGTAAAACCTGACTTTAGATCAAATCCATCGGGGTGTCGTCTCAACACGTTCTTCACCGGAAGGGATGAGACTCGGACAATCTGATCTTTTACGTTTAAGGAGTTAAGCAGTCAACGTTGGTCAGTATCACAAATTTGCTTCCGTTTAAATTGTGGCCTAGGAATAGTGTAGAATCCTGAATATACTGGATCTTGAAGTACTATTGAATATTTCTTTTCTTTGTTTTACATTTTTTTCAGAAATTCTGAAACCTTCTGATTATTTCCAGGAAAGGAAATCCAGATTTTCAGTGTGGTTTCAGACATTTGTACTCCACTGTACATTACTCCAACAACCTCAGGAGCACTTTTCTCACACAGCTGATGGATTTTTATCCAAAATGTCCTATATACTACACTTAATTTTCACTTGTGTGTGTGTTTGTATATATATATAGATAGATAGATAGATAGATATTCTCTGGAACACTATTTACAAAAGAGACATCTGGCTCATTTGGGAGCTTCTTCCATTTTGTGTAGCTGTGTTGCTAGATCTGGCTGAACTGATATGGATAAATGTGTATCATTAGCACTGAAATGAAATCTGTCATTACGTTTGGAAAAAAAAATGTCCAAATGAGCCGTATAGCTGTAGAGGAAGAACAAAAGGGGGCCTAAACCGAGACCTTGTGGGCCACCGTATATTACTTTTATAGACTTTAAAGACCCTTCACTGGTGTTAACAGTCTGCCACGTAAGATAAAAAGTGATTTTAGGCCCGATTTTGCTGTTGTAGAGTAAAATCTCATCGTAAAAGAATTATCTGGTTGTGAGTCGAGAACGGTGGTCTTGCGATGTGTAACGTGACGACCAATTTATCATCATTGCGACCAAACATAGCTGAAGGCAAAGTTCTGGAAATGTGAGAAATTTCAAAGTGTGAGCGCCAATAGGAGGACACCATAGTATTACGCAGCAACCCATGGGACAGCAACAAATATGGCGGCAATGGCGAAACCTGCTAATGGACGGAAAAATATCTTCAAGCTCGTTTTGTAGAACGTGTCTGAATATGTGAAATTGGTGACGTAAACAAATCGTAGTAATTTTCTTTAATGGCTGGTCTATCGCCATCGTATAGTTTGACATGGAGAACGTGTTATTGTGTAATCTGTTAAAGAATTCGGCAAGATTTTATTGGGATCCTTTCACACAGGGCAGTGAAATAATCATTTTAAAATAATAATAATTGTAAAAAGACCACTGAAATAGATGTAGAACCGGATAAACCCAACCATGCCACCCTAATGTTTATTCTTTGTAACTCCGAGTCAACTCTTTTAACGTGAGTGTGACTCTCGAATCGTTTAATATAAAACGTAATTTGCTGTAAACATTTTTTAGTGTTTATATATATATATATATATAATGTATATAAGAATGTTGATTTATAAGAACCTTGACTCTTTTCCTGTTGTTCAGATCACTTTTCTCTCTTTATTTTTCTTCCACACTGATATCGATCCAGAAGCCGGAGCGCAATTAAGCCTGTTTCGCAGATAATTCCTCCATCTTGGCTTATTTTTATAAGTAAATGAGAAATTTTCCATGCTTTGTGTAAGTTTTGATAGGAGCTATCAGTCTCGAGTTGCCTTTGCCATTGATTTGATTAAGGGCATTATGCATTGTCTAATGAGTTTTACACTTGGCTGGGTGAAAAAGAATGAGCAATTTCTGACCCAGAAATCTTTGCTCCCACCTGCTCTTCATCTCTCAACACCCCACCTCTCCGTGCTATCCCTTCTTCTTCTTCCTCATGGCAAATAAACCATAACCTCCTGCATAAAACAAATAGGCACAGCAGATCCATGGGACAGATTGAGTTTATTTAGAAACTTATTTGTTTTTTCCTCCTTCAAATAGATTTTTTTTTTTTGCACTTTTGCTTTAATTTCCATTTTTTTCATACCTGTGTAATAAACAGCGATGTCGTGAATATGAAAATTAGATGCCACATGCAAGGCATAGTTTAAAACGTTCAATTTTCCACACACCAAATTGCCCCCTAATTAAAGGGCAAGGGCATTCGTGTGATCTTTCTTTTCTTATTTACTTTGGGTTTTTATATTGTCCTCGGTGAGCCGGGTGTCTCTTACCTGCATGCGTTTGGAGACATCAGCATATAAAAGATGGGTTGAATATGTTGGGCAGAATATTGCCCTTCTTCTCCGCACCCAATCCGTCTTGCTTAGGAAGGCAATCTTAGGTGGAGTAGATATAAACTAATATTTGTGTATCACCTCAGCGAGACAATACAAAGACGGCGGTGATTTTTCATCTCTTTATGCATACAGCGGAAGCATGAAGGATTGCAGTTTAGGGCTTTTTTTTTCTTTTTGCAAGATTGGCGGCTAAAGTGGCGGTCGCCGTTGGCGCCCAGGGCCACTTCTGATGTCACGGCGAGCAGAGGAAGAGTGATGAGAGCATTATGCTCGCCTGTCACCCACACACACACACACACACACACACACACACACACACACACACACACACACTCTCTCTCTCTCACAAATTCATATGTGCAAGCCCAGATTAACACATACAGAGACGCTTACTCTCATTCTCATGCTCCCATACACACACACACACACACACACACACACACATACACACACACTTGGTGCTATGATTGACAACCAGGCCTGACATAATTCTCTCTGTCATCTCTCTCTTCGGCCTCTTTATTGCCCCTGCTGTGGTTGAGCCTTCGGAGCAAGAGAGAGATAAATCTGTTATTTATAACCTCCCCTCCTTCCTCCCTCCTTTCCTACTTCCATCCCTCCCTCGCTCTCCGCTCCACTAACAGACCGTCTTATGGGGGTAATCTACCTGCGTTAGCCAGCTAGCCTATTCATCACCACGAGCAGGCCCAGAGGGGTCACGCCGCTCATCTCTCGCCAGGCATCGAGTCCGGGAAGCAAGCAGAGCAACTGAGGAAGCGCGAGCCGAGCTCCAGATCAAGCTGTGGACAAACACGAGGCAGCTCACAGCAATAAGGAGGCATTAGGCCTGGATTGACACGCATGCTCAGGGTCTACACTCCTGTGATTAGATCTCATATTAGCAGTTAGCGTGCGGCTAACACCTGAAACTCCACCTGTGCGCAGAGTAAGCTCTTAGACTTATTGAGTACACAGCAATTGAGTGTTCATGGCCTAAACTGTGTGTGTGCGTGTGTGCGTGTGTGTGTGTGGACAGAGAGACAGAGACAGAACAACACATCCTGAGGTACAGGATACTTTACCATAATGCTAATATAAACTATAAAAGAATGAGCAACAATTACAATTGCAACAGTTTCTCAAGTTTTTAAAGTTAGTTAGTTTGTGTGTATGTGTTTCTGTGTGTGTGTGGAGAGAGAGCGAGAGAGAGAAAGAGTCAGAGAGGAACAACACATTCTGAGGTAATCCTTTACGCTAATGCTAACATAAACTAGAAAAGAATGAATGTAGCATCACTTCCCCAAGTTTGTAGACATTCCAGTCTGGCTAAAATACTAAAAGTGTTTTGTTTGTGTGCGTCCGCGTGTGTGTGTATGTGCATGTGTTTGTGGGTGTGTGCGCGTGTGTGTGTGTTTGTGTGTGTGAGCTGAAAGCCCACTCTCCGCCAGTCAAACACAATTCTCCTCGCTGCCTGAGCGCTCTCGGAGGGAGACAGACGGCGAGAGAGAGAGATTTGTTCTCTCCCCTTGAAGATGCTGGTGCTTTATTTTTCGTCTATTGCATCTCCTGTCAGCAAAGCTGCGTGTTTTTCGCCTCTGAATGTTTCTCTTTACTCCCTATATTTCTGTATTATCACCCTTCGCTCCCCTCATCGCCCTTCCTCCACCTCCGTATATTCAGTGAGGGTGTATAAGGCGTATATATTTATACACTCCAACAACCTCCTTCTTGGTGTTTTTGGGTTTCTTCCACTAAACAACTTCTCAGACTGAATAAATCGCCGTGCGGGCATTGCTGAGATGAGATCAGGCTTCTCATCTCCTGCTCTCCGTGCCCAGATTTATTGGGGCTCAGTGGGCAACAAGCTGGTCATCACTCTCAGCTCTCCGGTAAATAGACCAGCTCTATTTGATTCTTATTGCACTATGGTTCGAGCGATGAACCCCTGGGGGCCTCTCACTGCTGAAGAGGATGCCTACCTAACTGCCTGACTCATTAGGTCCTATTAGATAAAGAAAATCACGGCGACGCTTTGGGGCTCACGGGGTCTGACATGGACTTTCCACACGCACCCATACAAATTTAATCCTCTTTTTTTATGCCTATATATCCACATATCTATATATCTTTTCAGGGAAATGCATGAACGAATGCATGAATGAATGAATGACCCCCTAATGGGCACAGGTTTATTATGAATGCGGTCTATTTAAATATTAGGTATATTTGACCTTATAGCATTATATGTATTGTATTTATTTCTTATTTATAACTTTTTTTATTATTGAAAAAATTGAGTTATTTATTGTATTTATTTCCTATTTATAATATTTAAACCAACCCAGTTGCACTCACTACAACAAAAAATGATATCTTAGCAGTGAACATCAGCTAGTATCTAATATTTCTTATTATGAGATTATTATGAAGCAAATGTTAGAAATTAATTTTATCAAATCAAAAATTATTCAGCCTATTTTTTTGTGGATTTTTGCTAATTTCCTACTTTCAGTGGTTTTATTCTATCGGCAGTTAATGTTTCTTTCTAGAATAAATGCTTAAATTTAGAACAATTATCTGCCTGTAGATCAAGACTGTTTCAAGCTTGAATTGAGTGAATTTTTTATTTTTTTTTTTCGAAAAATCTGTTTACTTATCTTTGATATTCGGTTTATTTAATCATATAATAGTCACATTTAAAGTGCTAGATAAGATAGATACTAGATTTCACTTTTTTTTCTGTTAAAAATTCAAAATTTATTAATATCTCCTTTCCTGATGTTGTTAATATTTTTTTTTGCAGTATATAAAGTACCTCTTTCGGACTGTTAAAGCCATCCCTATGAGAGGGAGCGAAGAAAATATAATATACTGTATACAATATAGATATACCGTACATAAGAGCAGAAAGAATTTTTAAACTGAAAATAAAACTAAATAATATTGAGTTGTTAAGTGTTATATTCTTAATTAATTATCTAAGGTTTTATTAAAGCAAAGCTCTTCCATTTGTTCACATATTTACATTAAGTACTTACAGGTATTGAGCTTTAGATTAAGCTTATTCAGTTGAAATGACAGGTCTTACAGCTTTATAGTCTTATAGCTTAATATCAGTCAAATAATGACCATAAAAACTTAACTTTAAGTTAACAGAGAATACTATCGTTTATAAACCTATATTTTCAGCTCTTTGAAGCCGGTTTTACACTTTGCAGTTCCAGTGGTCTTTTATGATCATTGCTTATTACTATATTATACACTGCATGAGATGATCCCAATAAGGAAGACGTTATGATAACGTGTTCTTCATGTCAGATTAAACGATGGATTTAGTTACTACGTTCTGAAATACTGGCTGCGCAGCAACGCCACACAGGTCTGTAGCTCTTCCACTGGAAAGCATAAAAATAGTTTCATGTTGCCATGCTAGTAAATATAACTCTATGAAAAGAGCGGTTTTGTGCTAATTAGCTAGCTACACAGCTTGAAGCTGTAATTCCTTCTTGATTTCCTTCCACGTCGCGTCCCTTTTTGTCCTGTCATGGACATTCAGCTGTGAGGAGGCGTTATAGAGACGTTCTGTCTGCTGCTGCAATCCAGCAAACAGCTCTTCTTTTAAATCCAGTATCTTTTGTTTATGTTTCGCCATTGCCATTACCGCGTTCGTAGCTGTCCCGTGAGTTTTTTGTAATCCTATGACGTCTTCCTATTGGTAGATTTTAGATGAGTGTCACACTCTGAGATTTTAAGCAAAGCTTTCGAACACTGCCAGAACTTTGTTTAAAGGTGTAAACCTGATCTGATTTGACTCTGAAAATGATCAGAGCACTAATGTGTAAAGATTGTTTTATTGTTTTAGACATCCATCATTGTGATCCAACATAAATTACCGCCTGCACAGTGTCAATTCTATCTGTGACTACTGAAGGCAGCGTGTGTGTGTGTGTGTGTGTGTGTGTATACGTGTGTCCTGTTCCTGCTAAAATTACAGGAGGTGTGAGTGTGAGTTGCTCTGACCCCACTTATCCTGCACTATGGTTAAAATGTATCTGATGACATGCTCAGGCCTATCTCATCACAGTCATAGAGCTCTCGCTCTCTCTCTCTCTCTCTCTCTCTCTTTCATTTGCCTTCCTATCCACAGGGCTTCATGGTATTTTATGCCTTTGTAATACCAAAATAAGGGATTTATGTCCTGGACATCAAAAGGCCATTTTCCACGCCTCTCTCTCCACCTTTACCACAAATATAATATTACACAGAGTAAAGCGTGTATTGATGTGTCTGCAGCAGTGAAATCACCGTCTGCTAAGAGAACAGAAGTCTCTGCTTATTCCTTACATAGTGACCTCTGCACACTTATTCAGTCTTACAGATACAATACATATATGCGTCCATTAATACCTGATAAACTCCTGCTACTTAACAATATTTTTTAGTGCAATTTGATAATAATGTAGAGGTCTAAAAGTCAAGCAAACAAACGTTATTAGGAGCTGAATGAATATATAGCTGAATATATTGAAAATCTACTGAGCTTAA
>CM075027.1:4374608-4405309 GCA_037576675.1 Pangasius sanitwongsei
TCCTCAGTGCCACTGTCTCTAAACCATACAGCATGGCCAGTCTCACCACTGTCTTGTACACCTTCCCCTTGATTCTCACTGATATTTTTCATATGTGTCATATATGCTTTATAAACTATAAATAAGTAACTTTCCCTGGTTTATGTTAGACATTATAAGGTGTTATGCATACTACACGACAGTGCATTTTTAATACATTACGAATACAGTATTCCTATCACTTGAATATTAGAGCAACATTTTGGAACTACACCAGATGTAGCAAGTAATAATTATATGATTGCTCTCTATTCATATTCACATAGTTTACCTGGCTGACATTAAACTTAAACACTCAGGGTGCAGTCACCTATTCATCATCTCATTCCCGTCTGTTCATACAGTAATTACCGCAGTTCACCTTAAACGGCCGGAACGCTTCTAAGGAAGTGTTCTTCTGAATGGTCAAGTGATTATGGTCTTATGCTCATCATTGTTCATGGTTAAATCACACCGTTTTGTTCGGAATACTGTATCTGGTGTAGCTGTGACTCATCTGTTACAAGCAATACTTTCTTCTTCCTTTTTGCTTGTTTTAATTGCTCTAATTTGAATCCGCTTACATGCAAACCAGAGTACATGTGTCCTCCGCTGACCAGGACACCATCATGAGCATTTTACTGTGCTGTGAATGTGAAAGCAAGACGTACAGGCCATGTCACAGCTGACGTAAATACCTACATCGTAACATCAGTTCACCATTCCGAACACCATTTCATCATTCCAAATACCATTCTGAGCACCATTCCACCATTTCGAACACCTTTCTATAATTAAATCCAAATAAACACCTGTTCATCATTCTGAACACCTGTCCACCATTCCAAACACCATTCCACCATTCCGAACACCATTCTGAACACCATTCCAAACACCATTTCACCATTCTGAACACCATTCAATCATTACAGATACAATTCTGAATACCATTCCACCAGTTCGAACACCTTTCCATAATTAATCCAAATAAACACGTCCATCATTCTGAACACCATTCCAAACACCATTCACCACTCTGAACACCATTCTGAAAACAAGTCCGCCATTCTGAACACCTTTCCACCATTCCGAACACCATTCCATCATTCCGAACACCATTCTACCATTCTACTTACCATTCCACCATTCTAAACACCATTGCGAAATCCATTTCACTATTCCGGACACCATTCTGGACACAATTTCAAACACTGTTCTGAATGCCATTCCACCATTCCGATCACCATTCCAAATACTATTCCAAACACCATTCCACCATTCTGAATACTGGTCCACAATTCTGAACGCCATTCTGAACACCATTCCACCGTTCTGAACACCATTCCGAAGACCATTCCACTATTCCGATCGCTATTCTGAACACCATTGTGAACATTATTTTGACCACTCTTCCACCATTCCCAGCACCAGTCTGAGCACCATTCCGGGCACCATTCCGCCATTCTGAACACCTCTCACTATTCCAAACACCATGTTTAACCCATGTTTTTAACCCATGTGTGTACTGGAGTAAATATTTTGCAGGGTTTGACATTTGTGAGTTATGCGGCGTGAGTTAACGTATGTGAGTGTTTAGCAGTATTTAACCCATGTGTAGCAACTGATGAGTGTGTAATGGAGTGATTGCTGATGTCATTAGTATTTGAAGAAGTGTTTAATGAAGAGCAGGCCTGGATCGTTCTCAATGAATACTCCTGAGACTCGATTGATCTGTCTGTAGACTTAACGTGTGTGTGTGTGTGTGTGTGTGTGAGAGAGAGAGAGAGAGAGAGAGAGAGAGAGAGAAAGGGTTTTGTGTATTGGACTTTCTTTTGTTTTAGGGTATAAGAGCTAACATCAGCAGTGCGCATTCACCATTGTGCTTACAGCTGGTGGACGTTATTCGATGTGTCTCATAAACACTCAGTGTTTTGTGTTCTAGGGCAGTTTTGAGGTTCTTTAAGGTCTTTAGTTTACTATGAATAAAGATAAATATGGAACACACCTAGAATATAAACTCAAGAAAGAGCTCAAAACTGGATTCTCTTTATTACAGTGGGCAAATTTTAAATATTTAATCCTAAAAGGAGCTGTCTATAACTGTGAATGTTCTCCTGATGTATTATTTTGTGATGTTTATCTTTTTTTCTTTGTTTCTGTATTATATATTGATTTCTGTCTTCTTTCTTTTTTTTTATTTTACAAGGCTTTGATTTTTGAAGATTTAAATGAGGCCCAAATTGGAGCACATTCGAATTCAAAAACAACTCATGCCCCAGTTTTGGGAAATTCTTCAGATTTTTAATTTGCTGGAGTTTTGTTAATAATCTGTAACGGTGCATTGTGCAGGATGCATTGAAAGAGAAAAAATATCAAATACACAAGCATGCGGAATGCATCTTTCTATTTTTTTTTTCTTTGTTTGTGTGAATGATGGTCTCTCCTATCATTCCTCTGTCTCACTTGAGATTCACTAGTTAAACTACTTCCCATTTTGCAGTGCACTTTCCCTGAGTTATAGAGCATAATGTAGATGAAGATGGAGTGTTTCTTTTTTTTTTTGGCTCAGCTAAATAGCAGAATCCCCGCCAGCCTCTGCCCACCTGAGGCCTTTTCCCCTATTGGCTGCCTTTGAGAGATTAAAGGGAATAATTGCCACCTGATTGAGTTGTTAATTTTTCATCAGGACGTTTTCATCCCCCGGAGCTTGTGGCTGCTGTAGCGTTTTTCGTAAAACACACTAACGCTATAAGGTCTGACCTGTTTAAGTGAGTATTGCCTTTGATCTGGAATAGATTTACATATGTAAGTGTGTGAGTTACTGTGTAATGGTCTTGTGCGGATGTTGTAGAGATGTGTGTAACAGAATGAAAGTAGTTCATGGAACGAAAGTGTGATTACGGCAGTAGGTCCGTGACTGTGTGATGCTGGAAAAAGAGTAATAACCAATAGAAGTGCAGTATAGCCATTAGAAACGGAAAAACATGGAGAAAAAGTTTTAATATATGCTTTCTAACCATGTATTGTTCCTTACTTAACACGTAGGTTATCATGAACAATCCTTAACTGCAGCATTAATCCACTGTTTATTAATAATTACAGATAAAAACAAACTGGTAAAGCTTTGTCAGCAAGTTGCATTAAAGTGGACTTGCATATTATATAATGCATGTTTATTCTGCATAAATGTATATTTTATTGGGGGGGCGGAACGGTGGTTTAGTGCCTTGCACTGTCACCTCGCACCTCCGGAGTTGAGGGTTCGAATCCCGCCTCCGCCCTGAGTTTACATGTTCTCCCTGTGCTTCACGGGTTTCTTCCGGGTACTCTGGTTTCCTCCCCAGTCCAAAGACATGCATTGTAGCCTGACTGGCATTTCCAAATTGTGCTTAGTGTGTGAATGGGTGTGTGAGAGTGTGTGGTATAGAGCCTCGATAAGACAGAGTTTCATTTTTGACACAGAGTGTGTTATATTTGATCATTTTTCACCCATTTTTTCCCCCCTTCGTAACAGTGGTCTAGAAGGCCCGAATGCCTGTCTCACTGAAGGCACACACCGTTCAGTCGGGCAGATTCCCTCAAGAACCCACAGCATGATTTCCCCTCCTGAGGAGCCAAATGAAACAACACACTGTAATTTGCATCTGGAGCTTTTTTTCGCCTAAATCTCCCTGTCTCGTCTTTTTCATAAGCTACTGTCAGATTTCCCAGTGTGCTGTTCGGTATTTTATTCCGCTTGTCAGTGAGACTAACGAATCTATTGTGGGGCCCGATTATTACCCGGTTTATTTATTTCATGGCCACTGATCAACAGAGCAATTAAAAACTGTAAATAAGGCATTCAGTGCTCGCTGGTGCCCAGACAAAGCTCTGTCCCAACAGAAATGTTTGTTTGAAGGGAGAGGAGGACAAGTGTCACACATCTCTCTCACTCTCCACCCATTTCTCTCTTTCTCTCTCTGTTTCTGCTCTTTGTTAATTATTCTCTTTGCCCAGCTCCCTCCTACATCAGCATTATCACACTGTTGCATACGCACAGCACTAGATGAAGTTGTTTACTTTTGTGTTCGACCTGGAATTACGATGCTCCGCTTTGTTTCTGAGAGTGTCGGATAATGTGTTTGCGCCAGCTACATGTGTTTAAGGGACTGAACTGAACTCGATGGCAGATCGAACTCTCGGTGGTGTCTTGAGACAGAGACAGATGCAGATAAATAAGCCAAACTTTCTTTTACTACAAAGTTATTGTGGTGGCTCAGTGGCTCAATGGTGCCCATAAAACTGACTGCAGCTTACTCCATGTTTGCTCTGATATACTAGGGGCTTTACTATGGCACTTTATAGTAACTATGGTTATCAAAATGGGAATAATGATAATAGCATGATTTTACTACCATGAACTGCAGTTTATATGTTCTGTACACTGATTCCTAGTCATACTGTACTGTGGCCATGGCCATGCCATGTGGTGCTCTCACAGCTATTAGTCTGTGTTACTAGGCTGAGTAATGCTTTTGGTTTGTTTGCTTTTTGGTTTGGCTTAGTTTCATATTGTGCTTTAACCAGGCCACTGGTCATGTAGAGCTGAAACACACTTCTAAAACTCTTTTATTCATCAGTTTGAAATATGGGGATGGAAAAATTAAACAAATCTTCGCTGAAAGCACCTAGAAATCACAAATCTCACAAGGATGGAGAATATACCTAAATACAGACATTTATAAATAACTTGTTTAAAAGAATTTGTGTAATGCATCTAGTAATTATTTTCTTTTTCTTTTTTTGTTTGTTTCTGCAGTGCTACAGCTCTGTGCCTTGGCTCAATTTAGAAGGTCACATCTACAAAAAGTTGCCTGCTACCAAAAATATATTTCAAGACCTTGTGTAATTGTTGATATGGTGACATTCTCTGTGAGGAGATGTTAATTTTGCACTTTTGGAAGGAGTCTCCAGTGACAGCCCTTTGTAACAGTCAGAAGTAAAGGTGCAACTTCAGGAATGTTTTCAGTGACGGATGATAAGCTACATGTTATGTATATTTTTGTCTCATTTGCTTCAAGAGAGAGAATATAGGAGAGGCTGGTAAGGGAAAGACTGTTTATAGCTGCTATAATGTAAGCAATAACAGGAACTAACTTGTCTCGCAGTCGTTCCACAGCATTAAATGTAACTATAAACAGTTAAAAAGTGTGATGCATTGGCAAATCGTTGTGGTATAATGGTAGTGGTGAAATAACGCATAACAGACTGTGCTGTTATATGAAAATAATTATTTTCATATGCCATTGCTTACTTAATATACTATATACCGTAGTAAAAGGTTCTGTAGCTCTCATACATCTTGCCATTCGAACGTCATAAGACCATTTGTTCCCTTCTTAAAGATTTTATGTGACACTTTTATTCATTTTCACAGTTTAATCAGTGCCTAGTTGTGTTTACTCGAAGAATGACATGATGACCATAACAATAAAACGCTATGAAGAGATAGACCTTCCTTAGTTGTGAAACAAGGTTAGTTTTAATAAGAATTGCTTCTAGCCTAATGCTTTGCGGGCTGAATGTTTGAATCCAGCTTCCAAGCACCCACTGGCGATCCCGTGAGCCAGATCTGTAACCATCATTAAGTACTCCAGGGACACTACACCATGGCTGACCTTGTGTACTGAACCAAAGCTTGGATATACAAATAAAATCTTTTTTTTTGTTTTTGTTTTAGACACATGCGTACAGAAAGCACAAATGACACCAAAGACGATCTTTCATCTTTCTTTACAAGTATGAGACTTTGTCTTCCACACGCAGCATGTCATGCCTTTATTTAGTTCAAGCCTTAATTGTCTCAGCACCTCCAGCTCCTGTTCATAGCGCCAACTTTTCAGCTTTGTTGGTTTGCCGGAAAAACATTTTGCCTTCGCTCTACAAATTAATCTTCAGGTTCTGTTACAGTCATCCTCATTAGCGCTCTGATGTACAGAGTGTGGAACACAGACGCATGTGGGGTTTGTCTCTCCGACAAAAGCAGGTGAAAGGAGACGTGGAAGCCAGGATGTTTTTAGATTTTAGCATAAAGCTCATGGGGCTTAATCAGTAACTAAAACGTGGCATAGAGGAAGGTGTGTGCATGTAGTGAGAAGGTCATGAAGGCCTGTGTGCATTTGGAGAGGCAGGTTGATGTATGTGTGCGTGTTTGTACAGACAAGTTGGATTTAGTGTGTATGCTGTTCGTTTGCCGCCAGGCTCCGCAGGCGCCGCTGGAGGCTATATGCCTTAGCAAGATCCTGTTGACAGTAAGCATAGGAAGCAGGCGACATTAACATATGAATGCCTGAGGACTTTAACGGAAGTGCCTCATTCCGTTTCTCTGCCTTCCTCCCACTGTGTCTCTTCTTCCCTGTCCCCATCTCTCATTCTCTGCGCCCCACTTCTTCTCCTGCTCCACTTTGTTTCAGCTGCAGATTAGCGAATGTTAAATCCCCAGCTTTGCCCATGGGCCTCCACCTCACTATTCCAGAGTAAGTCAGAACCGTGAAAACAAGGAGTAAAACTTTAGGAGCAAATGCAGAATAATACCTTTCAAATGTTTAGCATGTCGCCTGCGGATTACACGCATTAAGTTAGTCACAACATTAAGGACAACTTGCTTGTGAGGCGAATATGAAGAACAAATTGCAGATATTTTGTCTGCTTTTAATTGCAGTGGAAGCTCAGCAGTTAAGGCACTGTGGTGATGACTGGAAGAGTGTGAGCCAGATAGTGTTTTCCGGTACTGATTCTGGAGCAGAGGCCTAATCTCAAACCATACCAGCCTTTTCCATTGCAAAAGATCCAGATCACTGCGGATAAAATTGGTTTCTGGAGCCGGTGATGCCAAGGACTCGGGCGGCATCTTAATATTTCCATGACTCCAGCAACTCAGATCATTTACACGACCAAGATTACCTGACCAAGTATTAAATGCTTGTTTTTAAAGACAGTTGTTTAGATGCTATTGAAAAACCCTGTTTGACATCTGGCAAACTCTTAGTCATGAACTACACACAGATCGTTTTTATAAACTGCTTGGACCACTCAGAACATCAACATAAGTTGCGTAAACCATTTCTGAATACAAGAAACTTTCCCAGTGAACTTAAGGCACTGATTCTGAGTGAAGCCCTTTCTGTGTTGTCAAATGTTTAAGCTTGTATGCTGGGTTCATATATAGCATGCAAGGTCTTTTGCATAATTATGCCTAATGGGCTCAAGTTGCGTAGTACGTCAGGTTCATTGTAAATGACATTAGAATTGACATTTACATTGTACTTAAATTTATTGTAAAGTGAACAGTTAAATCTTTTGCAAAAACCACTACAGATTTAATTTTATTTACATGACAATACAAAATTCTGTACATATGCCCACAACAGTCTCAGGAGTTTACACTGAATGATGTAAAAATGACGTAAAAAAACATCCAGTGAATGGCATTTCTGTGGCTGGAAACACCTTGTTGATGAAAGAGAGTCACAGAGGAATGGCCAAACAGGAAGCCTACGGTATTTAACATAACCAATCTTTACAACCATGGTGAGCAGAAAAGCATCTCAGAACGCACAACATGCCGATCCTTGAGACAGATGTGCTACAAGAGAAGAAGACCACGTCAGATTCCACAAATGTCAGCCAAGAACAGGAATCTGATGCTACTGTGGGCAATGGCTCACCCAAACTGGGCAGTTGAAGATTGGGAAAAGGCGAGGTGATGTTTTTCCAGTCTTCAATATTCTCCTTTTATCTGAATAAATCATAAAGACCATTTATTTCACCATGGAACCTGTTAATGGAACCTGAAGCTGAAACCTGGCCTTGTTTTTATTATTTATTTTAATCTAGAGCCTAAAGCTCTTTACTAGTGAGTAAGTAAGAGGACACATAGCGGTCCTGAGAGCTACATCTGGTCCAGAGTGTGCCGTCATGCCTGGCATCCTTGTGTTTCCTGTGGATGTGCGTGTGGATGTGTGTGTTACAGCATCTTTTATCCACTTCAGTCCCATCGATCTGAGATTTGAGCAAAAACAGTCTTTCTCTCTTGCCCTTTCCACTGTCCTGTGATGTTAGCTGTGATTGAAGGTAAGTAGGTAGCAGAGGGACCCGGTGCTTTTTAGAGCATTAAATCCGAACCTCTGCCGATTCCTGTACCTGTCGTTGTCCGCTGTCAGTGAATGTCAGACAGAGAGAGAGAGAGAGAGAGACTGGTACCAGGGGCCAACAGAGCTACATGAACAAGCCATTTATATCTGTACAGTGTTGTGAACAAGCCTGAAACACAGGGGATGTGTACGTGTGTGTGTGAGTGTGTGTGTGTCTCCAGCTTCACTTCCATGCTGGATGGATTGTACGACAGGATACCTGATGATGATGAAACATTATGATGTTGGCTTTGACAAGTGTCTGTGTGAGTGTGTGTGTTAGTTGAAGTAGAAGAGATGAGGAAAAGAGGACAGCCGGTGGCCTCAGGAGAAGGCCAGGGGGCAGGAAGGGCGTACACACACAAACACGCACACACAAAAACACACAATCCTGACTACTGCATATTGATCCACTCCACTCAGAAAGCTTCTGTGTGCAACAAGCTTTTTTTTTTTTTTTTTGGATGTGTGTCAATGTGTGGGTGCAAGCTTGTCATATGTCTAAATCATTTGCACTAGATAGTTATTAGATCAGACACAAGCACTCCTAGAACATGTCTGCTTTCTGTTTAGATTTCTGAGACTCAACGTCATTACTTGGACTTATCTATACAAGCCTAATTCTTCTTTAAACCATTACACACCCAATATACACCGCTCTGTCCACATATCCACGTAAGCTAGCTGCAGGTCTCACGAGAATCTTGCTCAACCTGTTAATGCTAACGCCTTCTCTAACGGATTACCTCACGTATTCTAGGACACAGAAGTCACCTGCTAGTAAAGTATGTTCTGTACACTCGGCATGTGAAAGCCAAAAAAATACAGGATCATTAATCATTCATCTCTCTGGAGGCAAAAAAGGCATCCTGCTAAGCAGGATAATAGTGCTAGTGCAGGAGTTGGCTAGTTTAATATCAAACAAAAGCCTCCATGTTAACACATGATTTAAATGCTTTGTTTTACACAGCGTAAATACAAAATGAGAATGATTTATGGGTTTGTTTCACAGTATGTTCCGAAAGCATGACGTCCCAATCAAACATTGATGCTCTTCGAGATCGCAGGTCAGCTGTTTGTTTGTATTAGTGTCGTAGCAAACAACTGAAAATGTTCATATTGCCATGACTAATTAGCAGTAATCCACCATGCAGGAGTGGTTCGAGCGTCCATAGAAATCGATCAGACTTTAGCTGAACGCTCGTTCTCTGTCTGTCCGATGGCTGGTGCATTATTGCACATAAACCATATCTTCCATAAAGTGACAATGTAGACTATTTCCTTCTTTCATCAAACTGTGAGGTACATTTGGGGGAAAAAAATCATTTGTCTTTCTGCCTCCATGGTTTTGTGTATCGATATACAGTATATAGATCAGTTTTATTACACTATGTACATTGGAGATGTTCAGAGTGATGAAATCGACACATATTTTCATATATATTTTGGCTCTGGTAGGTTCCAGCTAGGATTGTAGACAAGACACTGTAGTCATTGTCAAGTCCAAGACTAGTTCAAGACCAGGATTGGCTGAGATCTTAAGGGGGTTGAGGCAAAATCAAGGTCAAGTCCTACTAAATAGCAAGACCAAAAACCATTAAATCCTTTTTGAGGCCAGGCCTTTACTTGAACTAGTTGACTTCATTCATGCATTGCACCAGTGATTGTTTTCTAGAAGAAGGAAATTTGTGCATGTGAAAAGAAATGAAAAGAAACATTATTTTTACAAACTCTTAGTCAAAACCAAGACCGTATTTAGCAAGACCAATGCCCAAGACCAAGTCAAGTCCAAGTTCAAATGCTAAGAATTCAGAGACAAGTACAACTCAAGATAGAAAACCTCCAAGACTGGAATGGAGTCCTACAGCACTATCTAATTCAGAGTTGCGACATCTACAGGTATATTTTATTTCTTCTAGTAGAAGATGGAATTAACTCAGATTGGCAGGTGGTTGGTTTAACGATGATACAACAGGTTCCAAGATTTAATGTAGGTCTCAAGGACCTAAACAGACAAATCATTGCATGTGCTCGATTGCAGGCTTGTCCCAGTTGCCAGGATGTCATGTGTTCCGCATGTGTCTTGTGTCATAGAGTTCATTTCACTGCAGGTGGCTGTTACTTCTTCCATCATTATGCTGTCCCACGACACCCCAAAAAAAATTGGCATGCAACGGCCTTGTTTACGAAGCAACGGCAGGGAGGGAAGAGTGGGGTTGTAACCTGAGAGTTTTGTTCCTTTAATTAAACTAACCACTGCCATCAAAGACTCACCTAGTAATTTTCAGTTGGCTGCATGGTGCAGTGTTGAACAGGTGTCGCAGGCGTGCTGCAACAAAAAAATTCCAAGAGAGACGATCTCAAACCTTCACATTCAGCACGATCGTACGAACAACCAGGTCCTGGGTGAAATGGATCAGAAACTTGTTTTGATTGTCTGACATAAAGTGTATTGTGTTGTCTGTGTTTGTTTGACTTTTTTTTCTTTCTGTGAACCTGAGTACTATTTACGATGGCACAGAGCCAAAACCTGACTAATGCGCTTCTCTAAAGCCCAGAAATGAGCTTCAATTAGTCATAACAGAAAAACGTAAAAAGGCTACAACAGTGTGCGAGGAGTTAGTCCGGCTCTTGTCATCAAAAGCAGCGCTGAGTGATACTTTTCGACTTGAATGCTCCCACAGGGGAAGTATTGTTTGCTCTGTTCAGGGTTGTTATAGAGGATAACAGATAAGCAAAATCTCTGTGGTCATGCTTTTGGCTAAAGAGTTTTGCTTGAGATTAGCTGGTGGTAGGTGTGGCTTGACAGCATTGTTTCATTTCGTGCAGTTTTCATTACATGAATTCTGCAAATCTTTTCTGTTCATGACTTGTATTGCATGAATGCAGTTTCACTATGACAACTTGGTATTTGTTAAAGGAAACTTCCACCCTGGAACACATTAAACGTGTTTCTGTTGAAACATTTGTGATGTGCTTAGTGATAAGGGCGCTAATTTGTTGCTGCATTTTCGTTATTCCTGTAAGAAGTCTGGTGTCTGATGTCACAAGGAGCTAGAGCAGTTACAATGGTGTTTAATAGGAGAATAAATGTAAATAATCTTTACCTTAAGGGTAAGGTTTCACTGTTAGCTCCTAAAAGCAAAAAAAAAAAACAATTGCTTTTTTCGTCACTCACCATTTTCCAGCAAGAGTCAACATCATTTTAACGAGAAATCCAATGTAGGAAAATTATGGCACAGATTCAGCTTGGCTAGTTAATGTTCGATGACGGCTGCTATGGCATTGACGGATGGCGATGACTGATGCTATGGTGTTGACGGCGGGATTAGCATGAAACTCGAAGCTTTGAAAGCTGATCTATTTGAGCAAAGTGTACGGATGTGGAGGTGAGAGAGCAGGACTGACTAAAGTATTAAAGCGCCGCTGCATCGCTGTCTTTGAGTAGAGATAAAGCTATCAGCAGCACTATCAGCAAGTAGTCGAACAGTATTGTGGGTAATGTAGGAAACTGTAAACCAAAGTGAAAATAGTCCATAGAAGTTTAAATTGAAAGAAGTCAACTCAGAATTTTATTTTAAAAAAAACTGAATCTTGGGTGCCATTGAAGATGACATCAAGGATTGCACACAGGCCGTGTAATTGACGGAAGAACAATTCATAGACGACAATGTGCTTATCAACTTCTTGTTCGTCGACAGTGGGCCATTTATAAAATTACACCAAGTTCCATTTCTGCATTGCTTGTACGTGATAAAAAATTGGAGCTTCCGACAAGTTTATTGCTTTCGTACCACAACCTTTCGAAACATTAAAAACATATGACTAGAAAAATAATTATCTGAATGTCATGGCAAGGAATGGTTGAATGATGAATGATGAATAATGAGTCTAGAATGGCTGTCAGTATCTTACTGTTCTGTATTCTAAGCTTTTGAATGTGTTGATTGAATTTGCTGCAGATTTGCTATAGTTTTTTTTTTTTTTTTTCCCATGCTTCAAAATTGTATTGGTCCAGTAACAACGTTTTCCTTTCCTCTGACTTTCTGATATTAAACCAACTGCAGATGTGCTTTCTGTATTACTTTTAGCCATTTTGATGGCTTTGTGATGTAAAATCATTATTCCTTTACCACAAGAAAGGGTTGTAGACTTATATGTGGCGGTGTAGGATAACCTGTCGGATGCCGCTGTGGTGGAATTCTGGGGGGAGGAAAAAAGAGACAAAGAGGACAAAAAGTCAGGGTTTTGTTCATACCATACTTCGACACATTTTTTTTTTCTCCATCCACCAGCCAGCTCTCCCCATCACATGACAGCTGCTAACCAGGGAGGGTGGAGGCTAACACGTTCTTCCTCCAAGACACTTGAAGCCAACTACTGTCTGTTTTCAAACTGCTGCTCTTGCTGTGTCACAGGGCAAAGTAACACACTCGGAGGAAAGAGCTATCTGCCCTCTTCCGCATCCAAGAGCGGCAGCCGGCATATTTATTTGTCTGTATTGTTGCAAAAAAGTTCCATCAGTGAGATTTTAATTTGGTAAGCCAGCTTTTAGTTATAGCGCCCCATCATCATGGAACGACTTGCAGAACCAAGTTAATTTCATTTTCAGGTTTTAAGCTATTTATAAGGGAATAGTTTTGGCTCTTGTATTTGTTTCACAGACCATTTTTTACTTGCTATTACTTATTACCATTTATGTGCTGCCTTCTTGGCCAAGACTCTCTTCTAAAGGAGATTTTTTGTCTCAGTGTGTCTACCCTAGCTAAACAAAGGCTAAATAAATGACTATCTAAAAATTTCCAGTGATTGTTAATTTCATTTGAATGAAAAAATGTGGTTCAGTGATTTTAGGTCAGTTGTTTATGTGTTTTTTCTGGGGTTGCTAATGAGTTTTTGCCTATAATTAGCTCTAAGCAGGGGGTTGACACAGTGAGTGAACTATATTTGGGTTGTTTGTGTTGTACTGGTTAGATTTTCAAGCATGACACAGCTGTCCAAGTGTGAGCAAGTTCAAACCAGAAAGTGTATTCCAGAGGTGGAATGGCAGTGGGCAGGGGTGAAGCTGGGGGAAAAGGTCATAGGTCATTGGTCATTTCTTATGTTTTTTTTTTTTTTTTTTTTTTTTTTTTTTGAAATCTCAATCAAAAAAAAGTCATGTCTTTCTCAGTATCACATGTAACATTTTAAGATAATTAAAAAAGTATCTGTGTAGATACTTTTGGGTGTTTGTAAGTTAAGGTACTCGAGCACAAAGCTATTAGTGTGCGCAAATATCAGTGGAATGCCTCAGGTCCAGAGGCATGTCTTTAATAGCTGTACAAACATTGAGGTGATGATATTAGACTGCTTCTCTTTGTGGCAGAAAGAATGAATGCATCACACCCATATGTAATAAAAAATATTACAATTTGCTCTCTGATCCACCCAGTCCTTTGTCTACACACTAATGTCAACACTCAAACATGTAGACATAATGCAGATTTACAGAACATGTTGTGTTTAGGCAGTGGCTTGATTGCAAAAGTTCGACAACACCAACTAGATGGAAATGTCAACCACGTTCACGCGGACATTATTAACAGGGATGGTAAGGTCATTCACACTGATAAAGCAAACTAAAACACACAAGGATCATTTATACATTTGTTACAATTTACACAAAAAGTTGCTTAGGTTTAAATCAGAGCTAGAGATGGGAATATACTTTTTTTTTTTTTTACCTTATTGTATGAAACTGAAACATAGTCCGCCTGACTTGTTTGAAGTTGTATGGACATGAGGTAGCATCAGGTTTGGCATCCACAAAACAAACACTGATACAGTATACTAAAAATGAAAATAGCAGTCGATAATTAAGAACGTTGGAACAACTCGAACAAATGAATTGCATGTAATGTTCATACGTGTCATTTTAGCATACTTTATCACTGTTTGTTTTGTGGACTTTTTTGTGGTCCTTGTATGAAACTGAAACGAAGTCACTCTGACTTGTTTGATGTTGTACAAACATCTTATGGCATCTGGATTGACAGATTGACCTACAGAACAGTATGTTAACAATGGAAATAGCTGACAGTAATTAAGGAAGTTGAAACCACTTGAACAACACCAAAAAAAAAAAAAAAAAAAATTACATGCAATATTCACATTTGTCATTTTTATATCTTGGGGTAACCTTTCCTACTTGCATTACCCTGTCATTAGGTTGAGTGGCGCTCCCACACACTGTGCTGGCTCTAAGTCGATCTTACACAAAACTATTATGAATGCAAATGAAGAGAAGCCATTTTGTTAAAGTTCATATTGAATAGTTAGATAGTGCAGCAGGTAGCATTGCTGTCTCACAGCTCCAGGGTCCCTGGTTTGATCCTAAGCTTGGATTACTATCTGTGTGGAGTTTTGCATGTTCGCCATGTGTCCGTGTTTGTTCTTCTGGGTTCTCTGCTTTCTTCCACCTTCCAGAAACTTCCTAGTAGTGAATCGGCTACCCTAAATTGCCCGTGAACGTATATGTACGTAGCACCCTACAATAGCCTGGCATCCCATCCACGGTGTATCCCTGCTTCATGTCTTCCCAAGATAGACTCCAGATCCGCCCAAAGAGTTATTGATCCACTTACTGAACGAACCTCTAACGCTAGGCCTTTACCATCTTTTAGATATTAGTCAAGTGATTCATTTATTTTGAAAAGACTCTTAGAGGTGATTCACTTATTTGTAAATGACTCCTCAAGTGATTCACCTATTTGTAAATGACTCTTTGAGGTGACTCACTTTCAGCTATTCGTAAATGCCTCTTTGAAGAGATTCACTTATTTGTAAATGATTCTTTGAGGTGATTCACTTGCTTGTAAATGACACTTTGAGATGAGTCACTTATTTGTAAATGACTCCTTGAACACTTTGATCCTCCTATCATACCATAACCTCTCATTTTTATATGAATCGGCTCATGAGAACTCATTTCAGTGTGTCTTTATGAATCAAGAGACCATGTTGGGCGCTCATGCAGACAGTCTGTCTAATCTGTCACACACACAGCCTCTTTTGGGCTGCTTTCTTTCTCTCGTTTTTTGTGTATGTGTATGCTCTGTACATGCTCTCGGTGTGCCTTCAGGGCTGCTTGGCCCGCCTGCTTCTTTCAACAAATTGCTGGCTGTTCGCAGCCTTTTAAATGCCACACTGCTTTAATTACAGTATTTACACTATTTACTAGGCTGAAACAAAAGCCGTGTCCACGCAGCAGGAGGGTCAGGTGAGCCTGGAGTTCAAACACCTGGCAAAGTTTAAACATGCACACACACTCACACACACACACACGCACAAAATGTTTCTTATGTTTTATATGTCTCTTCACTCTTACTCCTTTTAACCCTCTGATAGTTTTCCCGGGCTGTAATCTGCTTGTAAACAATGTTTGTGCAAAAGGAACAATCTCAGTTTACTCCACAGACTTGAATAACTTGTTAGAGTCTGCAATTAATCCTGCAATCAATTGTACAGATAATTAAAACGTTGGAGAACATAAATTGCTCTGGTAATTACACACTCTCATGCCTCCCCCCTCAGGTATCGCTGTACACCCTGTCACGTTCCACCTGATTGTAGCTGAGATTTGTGAGAGAATGCCTGTGAAGAGACGTCGCTCTTCTCACACACTTATTTCCTTTCCATGTGCGCCAATCAAACGAAATGTTAACTATCTCTACTGTTTCCATTCGCTTTGAACTACATGTCTTATTCAGGTTACCACAAAAAGGAATGTGTTCAACCCTGAAACGTTTGTATTCTGTCCTTGGGCATGGGCTGTTAAGTCATAATTGGCGAGAATAACAATATGACTCAGGTGCTGGTGTGGTAGGAGAGATGATAGATGAAAAGGGTTGGCCCTATCTGTTTTTTTTTCTTTCTTTTTATTCATTTCCTGTCATGTCTATCTCGCATACTTTCTCCGCAGTCTCTTTATCTGTCTATCTATCTCTACCTCCCTCATTCCTCGTGTTTGAAGTTAAATGTACCTCCTCAGTAATTATCATGTCACTAGCAACTGAACTGTAATTATGTTTATTGCTTGTTTAAATTGTTCTGTGTGTTTACCAGTCTGTGAGGTTAGTGCTTGGTTTCCTTTCAGCTGGGGGGTTTCCCCATTGCTTTTACTTATCCGTTGAACAGAAAATCAGTTTGTGTTACTTTGTACTTTGGAGGAGGAAAAAAGCTAAAAAAGTAGCTACCTGGCTCGGCAGGGTTTGAAAGAGCACGTGTAGCTTTTGCAGTAATAACCATCAGTTAGGAAAAAGACCTGGAAAACATTTTCTTTTGGTACGTATGTCTGTTCAAACGTTGCCTCACATTGTAACTGCAGCTCGAGCTACTCGTTCCGAATCCTGCCACGTATTAGCTCACAGTAGAGCCATTCTTGCTAAGTGAATCAATTAGCATACACAGATGACACGTGATCTTTTTTTAGAACAATTAAGATGCAAGTACAACAGGACCCCCGTATATATAATGGCTAGGTAGTGTATACAGGATGGACACGCTGGATAAAGGGATGATTAAACGTCGTCATCATCAACTTCATCACGTTACTCAGAACAGCACACTCTTTTAATTCCGAATGTTTCTGGAATTTTCTATTTATCTTTTTCCGACCGCGGTCAACTGAAACAGCGGGATATAGGGGTTTTACTGTATGTGGAAACATTGACAAAAGCAAGCAAAATAAACTCCAATGCATAGCCGTCATTTAACGGTCCTGCTAGCAGAACATCACAATTATACATGTCAAGAGACTCAACAGACTCGAGTAATATTTTCTGTGTGATATGAGCTCAGAGCTGAAGGGTTGGCCAAAGACTTGCAGACTTGTGGATAATGACTATATACTTGGCTTCTTGTCTTATTTTCCATCTATCCATAACCTTTGTAACTTTTTTTAAAACTTTTTGAGAATGGCGCAACATCCGTCACCATTAAATATATTCAAAAATCAAACAAATGAGTGTGATGTGATTGGATTTTAGGTATGAATGCTAACTCCACCCCTAAACTTAATCTCATTTTTCACTTGTGAACCTTGTACACACTTTGAAAGTCTATAAGCTCTTTGCTAAAAAAAAAACAAGTCATTAGTCATTACAAATATGACAAAACTGAGGAACTTGCTTATGAATAAACAATACAGATGGTAAAAACCAGCTTACCGTCTATTGAAATACGTTTGTAACTTTTCTAGTTTGGCTATTATGAGGTTAGGCAGAAATAAGCAAACTTAATATTGTGGAAATATTGTATAGATTTAAACAAGTAATAGAAATATGCTCGGATTTTGTTTGACTTTGTACAGAAGGGTAATAAAAGCAGGTGTGCCCAATAACAATGGCGCAAACCCTGATCTTAACTTTAACCTACGTAACTTGCCATATAAAGGACGTCATTTTGCATGCACGTGCGTTGTTTTTCTTTATGGAAATGGAGCATCTGTAACTTTTCTGCCTCAGTCTATAGGCTCATGAGGTCACGCAGTAACTGTTGTATAGCTCTAAAAAGGCTTTATTTGTAACAGGACAATGGGAAGGCTGAATGGCATGCCGTTCGTGCAGGCCGTAATTAGCCAACCCCATTTGACCGCCCGTTGTCACCTGAAGACAGGTGGGAATTGTGGAACTTTACGCTTGGCTCGATCACGTGACCAGGGTCAGGCACGGGCCACCGGTGTGCCACTATAGCTGTCAGGACAGGACCATTCATCAAGCAGGTTATTGCACCGCTCCTATGATGCCCACAAGGCTTGTGAGTGTGTATATGTGTGTATATGTGTATCTGTTTGTGTGTAAAGGTGATTGTTTTACAGTCACATTTCACCGAACAGCAAGTTTTTCAAGTAATGCTGCTCCATTCTCACATCTGACATGGGTAAGTGGAGTTAACGCTCGCCGTCTCGCCGTGAGCCCTTTCCTGATCACTCTAAGATTTATGGGCCCTCAAACGCTTGCCTATGACAAACTGCACATTCACAACCTCGTAACCTCTCCCTCAGGCCCTTCTCTCTCTCTCTCTCTCTCTCTCTCTCTCTCTCTTTCTTTCCATGTTCACAACAATTCACAACAATTTTTACTTTTTTTTTCCCCCACCATTTTTCTCTCACTGTGTACATAAACACAGCTTTGGTGCAGAAGTGAAACTTTAAACATGCAGTATGTCAGCAGTAAACACCTATAGTTTGCATAAGGGTGTGCAAAAGTTTGCATACCCTTAAGACAAAATAAAAATATTTGGCGCAAGAAATGTTTTTATTGTTTTAGGTTTCACAGGTTTCACATATTTTTTTCATGAGCACCAACAAAAATGGTCCAATAGTGTCTTAAAATATTAATAGTTAAAAAAAAAAAAAGATTTTAGGCACTGTTTGTTCATGTCATGGAATTCGATTTTTTTCAGTGGTCCTATAGTGTATCATAAAGTATTAATAATTGATAAAACTAATTATTTTAGACATATTTTATGCCCACTTGTCATTGTAGCTTAATGTAAGTCTATTTTTGTAGCATGAATGGCCAAATATTGTATGTTAAAATTTAATATTAAAAAAACAACGACAGCAACAATTTTATTTATTTAATTTTAGTTATTTTTTATGCCCACATATGATATGAAGTTTTTTTTTTTTAATGGTCAAATAGTGTCTTAAAATATAAATAGTGAAAAAATATGTGATGCCCACATTTAATTTTTAACATAATGGACTTCTTTTTTTTTTTAACATAAAAATGGTTAACTAGTTTGTCTTAGAACGTTAATAATTGAAAGAAATAAATCATTTTAGTTATTTTCTTATGTCTCCATTTCATTATTAACATAATGGAATTCTTTTTTTTTTTTTTTTTAACAAAAATTGTCAAATAGTGTGTCTTAAAACATTATTAGTGAAAAAACAATGATCTTATGTATGTTTTATGCCCATGACTCATTTTTAACTTATTTATTTATTAGTTCATTTATTGTGAAAAAGAAGAAGATTATCTTTTTGCTGTGGGGGTGCTTTTACCACTTTTGCCACGATTGCAGTTTTCTTCAGTTATTCTTGATAAAATATAACAAACATGGAGGCATCGTGACACACTCTCTGCTGTCATATTAAGCCAAAGCATTGTGTGTCCAGAGCTAATGTTTGTTTTAGCTCCGTTGCTCCGTTGCTCTGGAGGTCCAGGATGATTTCTCACCTGGAGCAGCTCAGGTGGTGGAAGAGAACGTCCCGGTCGTTCATCTTCACTTCCTCTAGCGCTCTATTCACTGAGCAGTGAAGGCCAATCTCGTCTATTTGCCTTTAACCTAACGTCGTAAATTAGCCACGGCTGACGTCTGGTTCGCGTTCTTTCTTTGGCCTGAGGAGAAAGATCAGGAAAGGTGTTGGGTAATTTGTTTGTCCTGTAACAGGAAAATGGACCGCCACCTGGTTTAGAGTGCTCAAGCTCTGTCCTGCTGCACACTACACACCGCCGTCCTCTTTTATTACCCCAATTATGGAGGCTGTTTAGTAGCCACCTTGCTTCTTGTGTGTGTGTGTGTGTGTGTGTGTGCGAGCGCATGTGTGTTGGATTGGTCGGCATCTGGTTGGAGTAGGACCCACACACTCGCACACCCACTCCAGCCACATCAAACAGCCTAAGGGGAGTGTGTGTGTGCTGGGTGGGTCTCCCTCCCCTCAGCATGTAGATTGTTGTGCTGACCAAAAGTGCTCCGATACCACAGACACCCAGACTTAGGAGACATTAACTAGGAGACGGCGTTTCATGTGGTTTAATAGAAACTCTTGCTGTACACATGGAGTTAGACCTCCCTGTGCAGGCGGCTCACCCAAAAGGTAGCTAATGTCGAACTCATAGTTATGAAAAAAGCGTCACCCTAGCCACCGCCAACACTCTGCAGAGGGAAAAAAAGAAACAGCCTGCTTTTTATAGCTGTTAAAAAAAGGAAAGGCTGATCATATGGTAGTTTTATTAGGGGATCATAATGAAAGGAACATGTGTGACACGTTTGATGTGTCACATGCAGAAAGCACCGTCAGCACAGTCCTCACACAATAGAATGTACTGACGCCTGGTGTGATACCGACTATAATATTTAAACACACACACACATACACACACACTCACGCAAACACACATAAGCAGCATCAGTAGACCTGAAGCTATTAAACCATTTGTCATATTTTAACACTGTCATTACAGAATGAAAAATCAATATTAACAGTATTGTTGTCTAACAATTCATAGCCTGAACAATTTTGGGGATTGGTCACTGAGTGTTTTTTTTTCTTGAAACATT
Organism: Pangasius sanitwongsei; assembly: GCA_037576675.1. Classification (NCBI taxonomy): domain Eukaryota; kingdom Metazoa; phylum Chordata; class Actinopteri; order Siluriformes; family Pangasiidae; genus Pangasius; species Pangasius sanitwongsei. The sequence goes on from CM075027.1 coordinate 4,395,128, forward strand.
TACTGTTTCCTACAGCTCAAGGACTGAGTCAGTTTGATAAATTGCCACGTCGCAAATGGCACGCAGCTGTCACAGAATGTCACACTTAGCAAATTGACCACTTATTGAACTTTTTAGTCTTTATTTACTAGCAAATTTGTTAACATTCGTATGAAAAGCTACGATGGTTTTAGTTAAGGTAGGGGCGGGGTTAGATTTAGTGTCCGAACTTTTTCATACAAGTTCACTCATATGTCCAAATGGTTCTTGATTTATGACATCAGGTCTGTTAATATTAATGTATGTACATAAATAGAAAGAAAAAAAAAAAATATATATATAAATATTCTTTTGCTTGATTATCTTGTAATAATTGAGCCTTTCGAAAGTGATTGTTTTCTTTGTAGCTCAGTTCATATACACAACACACACACACACACACACACATATATATATATATATATGTATATATATATATATGTATATATATATATATATATATATATATAGATTTGAAACACTGACATTACATCAGAGTCCTTATCACCATTAAGTAATTTGAATAAATTTTACTGAAAGAAGAGGTGAGCTGTCCCACAACTCAACACAGGCTTGTAACAATTTGCACAACTCAATTTGTATGGAAACATGAGAAGGTTAAGGTAGGTTTACAGGCGAGGCTTGTGTATCATTTCATATCGGTTTCTTTTTAGTTTGTCTAATTTTCAAGCACATCACTCTTGCTTGTTCAGCCTCATACAAATTTCTCATGAGATCAGGTTATGAGACTAATATTGACTTCCTGACAGATACTTTTCAACTTTGCATAGTAAAACACTTTAACACTTGGGGGTGTACTATTAGAGGAAAATAATGAACGATGGTCAGGCTGCTGTGATGTGGCCCTACGTGAATTGGAGTTACTGTTACCGTGCCACAGTTGATTATTTTCCAATAACAGCACATCCTGAAATTCCTTTTATACCACAGCTATTTCCCAAAGATTTAAATTTTTTTATTTATTTTAGAACTATACGTCATACATTTTAATCAATTTATATTTACATTTAATGTTTAAGCAAGTTAGTTTCACAAATCACAAATTGCAGCTTGTTGTGTTACCAAGAAACCCGGAAGTGCAACCTACATCTGTCTTGAAGACTTTAATGCAGTGGAAAACCTACTGAATGGCACAAAGCACTCATACTGCAGACTCCTTCAATAAATTTTAAATAAACGTGTCCTTACATAGCGCTTGATCATATTGACTACCTTTTTCTTTGTTAACTAATCACGTTTTCTTATTTATTATTAGTCTTAGAAAATGCAGCGTGTCAGCCATACAAGTCCATGTGAATTTGCTGTTACTATAGAAATGATTGTATTAATATAACCCTATGGTTTGTCTTGCAGCCGGAACTACTGTCAGAGCCCCTGTTATAGAACATTAAGCAAAACCTTCTGACCAATCACAGTCGAGAATTCAACAAGACTTTCTTTACTTATCAAACCAGGTGTTATATGTATGCTTTCATTACTGAGTAATTTTTTTTTCACGTTGTCGTTTGTTTGGTTGTCGTGCTTCCAAGATGAGAGCAAATATAATAAAGAGTAAGAACAGATTACACAGAATTTTCTAAAGGTGTTCTCTTCAGCTTGGTTTGCTTGGTTTGAGAGCTTTTGTGGGTTTGCAAAATCTGTATATGCCTTTACAGAAACCCTTATCAGCATTAAGTCATTTAAATCAATTTTACTGAAACATGCTGGACAGGTGTTCGAGGACTTCATGGTGTTCATGGTCTCATACTTGCAAATTTGTAACCATTCGCGTGACTCGGGTCATATGAAAAGTTACCACAGTTAGGGGCGGGGTTAGCTGCGGTACCGTTCTGATTTTATTTATACGACATATGAAACTGAATGAAATCCAACCACATAAACTCTGCTCATCAAAATTTGGATGAATTTTTTTCCGAGATTTCCAGCTTACAGGAAGTCAGTGTTAGGTTGGCCGTGACGCCGACAGGTCTGCTCTAGTCTTTTAATTAGGTTTGTATTTATTTTATTTTACGTTTTTAATTAGAGAAATCTATAGATTATAGTTGCATAAGTTGGCCTGACTGTTTATAAAGAGGTGTCTGAAGTGCTCACGTAGGCATGTTGTCGTGTGAGTGTATGTCATGTGTATGGCACACCTGAAATGGAGTTAGGAGGAAAGCGGCTGTGTTAAAAGAAATCCACGCCGTGTACAGTCTGAATATTGTTACCAACTATTCTATTTATTGTTCTAAACAAGCATGGACAAGTACCTGGGAATTATACATAAGTGAAAGATATAGATAATAGAAAATATCTCAAAATGGTACTCAGTTTAAAAAAAAAAAAAAAATTTAAGAAGAAAGTGAACGTTTTTAACGGATGAATTTAAATTAATGTCATGTTTTCATGTGAAAAGTAACTTTTATTAGTTATCTAAAACTGCTGATGATTTTTTTTGCGTTAAAGCAACTACACCATTTTTCCTGAAAACATCATTAGCTAGAACTTTCTGCCTAGACAAAGTATGTAAGCTATTGGAATTGATGCTAATCTAACCTGGCATTAGCAAAGATGCTAACTTAGTTAATTATAGCCATTAGTGGTAGCAAATTAGTGAAACTTACCTCAACATGCTTTTTCAAATTAGATGGCTTCTAGTGAGACAAAGGAGGCGCCTCATTTTATACGAGTTTTTGTATACTCTGGCATACTGAAGTATTTTAGTGAGGTAAGGCCAGGGTGCACATCCTCAAATCCAACACTGCAGTGCAGTGGCTTGTCCATGTGTGGCATGAGAAGGTCACACAGATAACGATCTACATTGATGAACATGATTCAGTGCTAAACTGAGGTGCAAATAAAATGTCCTGGAGCCCATTGGATTGATATGTAGAGTAACGTCATTGGCTTGATAAGAGAACAAGAGACGTACTTTGAAGGTCTAAATAAAAAAAGATAAGGAGTAAAAAGTAAAAGTCTTTTTTGTTCTTGGAGCTACGTAAGAGTACACGTATTCAGTTTCAAGTCGAACTCAAGTGAAGTGTAAATATGCCGAAATAAAGCTTGAGTAATTGTATTTCATTACTATGCTTGAGTATTTTCAACCTTCAGTTCAAATATTAGAATCTCATACTCACTCTCACACATCCATTACGATGAAAGCATCAGTACCCAGGCTTTTCGGTCAGCCCGGACGTGGTGTGACCTCTCTGTAATGTGGTGATCAAACAAGCCCGTTTGTAGCAGTGGCTTTATAAATGACCTAACCCAATAAGCCTTGTCTCCCATCTGCGTGTCTCGCATTTCCTCCCCATCCCAAACCCCACATTCATCAGGGTAATTGGTCTGTGTTGAAACACAGATGTCGCTTTTAAGCGCATTTCCATGCTGTTAAGGGCACATTGGCTAGGAACAAGTGTCTAGCGAAACGATTTCTAGATCTAGAATAGAGATCTAGAAAATCGTACGAGAAAGGGGACGGGGACGGGGACGGGGGGGAGGAGCAGCAAAGTGACAGGATTCGTTAATCATTTCATTTATTTGTAGATTTTTCTTTCTCTATAGCAATCTTTCCCTCTGTTCTTTTCTTTTCTCATCTGTGTGTCCAGAGTGCAGGGTTGATGAGGATCGATGGAGAGAGCATTACAGTAAAACGTATTGATCAGGCGGAGGGCGAGCCGGGGAGATGGCCAAGTGATGCAATGCTTAAAGGAATTTATCCTCTGACTTCTGCATTAACCTTCTATTGACTGCTTTGGCTGTCCATAATTAACACTCACTTTAGCTAAAGTGGTTAGTTTCAGCACTGAATTGGACTGTGTGTGTGTGTGTGTGTGTGTAAGAGAAATTGAAAATAAGAATAAATGGAGGACAATGGGAATCGAAATTCAAGTGCTATATGTATATTTGTGTGTGTGTTAGTGAACAGACGAGCCCCAGTGGGCCCACAGGCGAGAGAATCATAGATACCTTTCGCATTAGCATGCTATTTCAGCAGGTCTGGCACTCGGGCTATAGGGTTTCGGGGCAAATTGAAATGAGTGATTGTATTGCCAATCTCTAGTGAATGCGGCCCAGGCGGGAGAGACCCGGCCTGGATCTCTCAGAGGTTAATCTAGACAGCACCGTACACTTGACACGCTCTCTGGTTTCGACCTTCCCTTCTTTATTCAATGTGTGTGTGTGTGTGTGTGTGTGCGTGAATGAGGTTATATTCATACCTGCATATATTTGAATTTTGTCTGGTGATTTATTCTGAAAGGTTGTAAAAGTAATCTCCTGTGATTATGGGTGTGAATGGGTGTTAACAAGCATCAAACAGTCATTACCATTGCTATGATATTACGACCCAGTTATTAACATTGGTATGATGTCTGTTGGGTTATATTTGGAATTGTTGTGACAAAAGGATCTAGTGGTTTTCCATCACGCTGGGTTTTATATCACAAACGTGTCTGCATGTTAATTTTGTATCACTCAGCCCTGCCTTTGTGGTTTTTTTGTGTTTAAATATACTATGTGTGTGAGTGTGTGATTGTGGACACAAGCTTGTTCAGGTGTCTTGGGGTGTGTCGAAGTGAGCCATTGATGAGCTAAATTTCACTGTTTGAAAACTGAATTTTCTCCAGTGCTTTACATTAAGGTCCCCTTCAAAAACCAATGCTGCAGGGAATAAAACAGGGTGAGTTGTGCCGTTATAGGAAAATAATGAACGATGGAGTAGTGTGATGAAGCAGCATTACTGTTACCACCCTAAAGTTAATCATTTTCTTATAACAGACCATTTTATTCCTTTTAGACAATAGCAATTTTCCAGTGTTAATCATTTCTGTTTATTAAAGAATGGTGCTGTAATTTTAATTTGTTTAAAGATACGTTTAATGTTTGTGAACCAAGTTAGCTCCTTTTATCTCTTATATTATAGCAGCTATAAACCCTTACCGGCCTCAATTTTTCTTCTGTCTTAGAAGGCAAAAAAAGTAGCTTTTCAGGTTACAAGAAAGTCTGTGTTCCAGACTTTCCAGTAAAGTTACAACTTTTACCTCTGACTGTTACAAATCACTGACACTGGAGACTCCTTCCAAAAATATGTTTCCTTACAGAAAATTTCACCATATCAACAATAATGGTGGAGCGAAATGGTAACGTTTTGGAACAAGCACATTAATGCAAACCTTGTAGTCAGAGCTACTGTCAGAGCTGCCATTCTCGAAAATGAACCAACACCTTCTGACCAGTCAGATTCGAGAATTCAGCAGCGCTGTGGTATAGTTAACATTAACAAACTGCTAATTTCAGAATTAATACACTATAAGTAGCTAATAAAGTAACCAATGCTTGGAATGATCACTTGAAAATACGTCAACATAATGAATACCTGCACAAGCCCTCGACTATAAATAATTAATATGCCTTAATTAATATTTGCCATAGCTAATTGACAGAATTCATAATGCTGAATGGGGGAGTGCAAATATTTACACTCAGGCACCTGAGAGCAGCTAATTATGAGCATTTAGTAGCTTGCTGTAATATAATTTATGCTCATTTATTCCAACTCATTTGGAATGAAGGTGTAACATTTAATTAATTGCTGTGTTAACTTGCTTTATTACTTTGTTAACATGGCTTATGGTTTATTCATGCTGAAATGTACAGTTTGCTAATGTTAAATAATGTTAAATAATGTTAGTTAATGGAGGATGAATGTTAAGGAAAATAATTTAAAGCTAAAATCTAATTTTGAATTTTTAAGATCCTGTGTTTTACATCTAGTCTGTCGAAATGTGTTGCATGATGTAGCATGGATCTTCACATATCTGTTTAAATTGTGTATCAATTTTCTAATCAAATATATAAAAAAAAACCAAAAAAAAAACCGTAGGTGTCTTATAAGTGATGATGCATGTAAGTAGTTAACAATTTTCAGTATTCGTGTTTTTGGGGCTGAACATCAGATGCGTTTTGTTGAGTACATAGTGCACTGTATATATGCATGCATCATATACCCTATGTAGCGAGCATATATAGTATAATATTTGAGATTAAGACTTTTGTTTTGAGCGTTTTGAGTTTTGTGTTCCCTAAAAATGAAATTGTACTAACTATCAATGTCAACACTGCAAAAATCATTAAATTCTATGATAATATTACAATATTGCCTTTGCTTATTTGCAGTAAGAACACAATGTAGTGTTACTGTTAATGTTATATCTGTCTGTGACACTATACCGTTATAAGCTCATTAATATTCAGACACGTTCTAGTGCCAGATCTGTTAAATAATTTACATTTGAAAGCCATTTTTAAGGAATCCTAGTGTGTAAGATGTTCTTGCTACTTCCTGCTCCTGTTACTGCTTCCTCTCGACTAATTCTCCACTTTGGTAACTGATGAGCTCATTTCAGCACACACTCGTCTCCAGCCCCAAGGTCACCTAATCATATCATTTATGAAGTGATGCGTGGCTTTATGGTACTTAGCCCATGTTAACAGATGCTGGTATTAAACCCTGATGTAAAGCATGGATGATGTATGGACGTTCCATGTTTTAATCGTCATCTTCAGCGTGTAATGCTGTAGCGATCAAGATCCTGCAGGCTGAGACGCAGCACTTAAGAGGACAGCCACGGCACCATTAAGTGGCCCTTACAAAATATATAACCACAAATAGTGGCCAAGAGGGGCTGTCCTCTGACTGCTTAAAGGCCTCAAACCATCCATAACATGGAGAGAGAGACAGAGATAGATTTTGAGAGTTTGTTTCTGTGTGTGTGTGTGTGTGTGTGTGTATGTATGCTTAGTTAGTTAGTTAGTGTCCTAATATATCTATTTCTAATAATAGTTGCTGTCCTAATACCTTATTAATTAACACAGTCCTTTATGCACATTATCATTGCTAGTGCTTTCAGTAATTATAGCATGTATAATGTGAGAAAAGTGATTAAGTTACCATCATAACTGATGAAACGCGAACAGTTCTTGCAAATGGAGTCAGATTTTTGGTTCATACTGTGTGTTTTGGGTATTTGTCTCTTTATTGAACCCAGTTGTCCCCATATTGACAGTAATACATGATTGTTTTTATATTATGAAGAGAGTTATTATATTTGGCTGGAACCCAACTTTTTTCCCCTTAAAAAATGCAGGTTGTATTTTAAAAACCTAGATATTGCTGTTTGAAAACCAATGTTAAGATAATGGTTGGTTTTAGACCTACTAGTATTTAGCTACAGTAATATACAAGTGAATGAATATACAGTAATTAAGATGTGGGTTTCAACTGTGTAAGACATTTTATTCACGAACATCCTGTTTTATATAAATATCTGTTTTATATGAATAAATTAAATAAATATCTTTATTTGTTTGTTTGCTGTCCTAAAACCTCGTATTGTGGATTATTGCTGTTTGTTATGGCATTATCGATGCTAATCTATTTAGTGAATAGAACATTTCATTTGCCAAAGTTCATATCGTAATTCCTTTCTCATAATTGAGGAAGGAAACACAGTTCTTGGAAATGGACCCAGCCTCTTGGTTCCTACTGTGTGTTTGCGTAATTTGTCTCTATATGGAGCTCAAAAGGCCCCATATTGGAAGGAATACAAGATTTCAACATTAAAATGGTAATTACTGCAACTTTTATTGAAACTTTTATTAAAACTAAAAAAAAAACGCAACGAATTTTTTAACGCAAAAATATTTTTTTCCTTTAAGGTTAAGCTCATGATTGGTTGTGCACTTTTATTTAGTTACAGTAATACACATGTGAATGGAAATACCATCAGTAATTAAACCCTGACTGCATGCAGTTAGTGGGTGTGTTGTGATTCACAAAGAATAATTGCGCAAGTGATGCAAAGTCGGGTGAGGAAATAGTACGTTTTTTTTTTTTTTTTTGTGTGTGTGTATGCACTAATTGTTCTTGGTAGCAGTGACGAGCTTAGATCTCAAAGAGAGTCCCGGAACAGTAAAGTTGCAACTTGCCACACTAATTACTCATCACTAATATGTATTACTAATTAAAGGATTAAAGGCTGTGAGACATGTGGAAAAACTGTCCAAAGTGCCAGGTGAAAGACAGGAGTGCGCGTTTGGTTTATAAAACATCTTCACAGGATCTTTAAGTGTTGCATCAGAGGTGTGAGCATACAGCAAATATCTAATGTACAACTTTTACCACAGTGATATTAAATCATTTTTCGAGAAATCATAACAAAATATTGGTTTTATTTTATCTTTTAATGGATGAGACTTTTATTTTTAATGATTTTTATTTTAATGAGACTTCCACAAATTTAATACCTGCCCTTCAGTCATATCACTGTACCCTTTAGGTTTTGTAAATCATTCTGCAGGTGTGAAATCAATGGATTTGCACTGACATCACCTTGTATTTTTTTACTTTTAAACTAGAAACAGTGCAAATTGCATATTTATTAAGGCAAACCCACAAAACGCTCTTTTTGCACATGTGACGCATTCCTCTACAGACCCTGTTCATAAATCAGCTTGCATGTTTTTTTTGCAGGTATCAATGAGTTTAAACATGTTTTTACACATGCTAGCCTTTAGTAAATCAGGATGTGTGTGTGTGTGTGTGTTTATAGGGGTGTTGCATATGAACGAGCACGGCATCATTCTTTCAGTCATGTGTAATTTAGTCACCACACCAGAGAGCTGCTCTTAACTTGCAGGTGACAGCCAGCTGTTACCACACACCTTGAAACAGCAAACACACACACACACACACACACACACACACACACACACACGCACACGGACATTGTCTTGCTGCATTTTATGCAAAGTTATTCGAGGCAAATTCAGGTGGTTACAGTATGACGAGTATGCACGTAAATCAGTCGCAGTGTGATGAGATCAAAGCTGCATGCTGGAGCTAATCTGTGTACCTGGCCAGGTGTTGGTCAGTGCAAGCGCAGGTGTGTGTTCAGCAAATGATTTACACACGTTTGTCTCTTGTATGATTGCAGCAAGCTCGTTCCCAAGGCATTGCTCTGAGGCTTCATTGAAGCCTTCACACCCTCTTTCACTCTCACACTTCATTGTTTTCATTTCAGGTTTTTACTAGACGTCATAAATAAAACAGAAAACGTGTGGGGTTTTGTGTGTGCGGCTTAAAAAAGGGTTGTGACTCATTTGAGAGAATACACGCTTTCACCCTTGCGCGCACACACACATAATGAGTAACAAAAGACACATTACATTTCAAAGAAACCTGGCTTGATTTTTTTTTTTTTTTTTTATTTATAGTTTACACACATTGAGTCCACCATGACTAAATATTCTTTCAACTGTGAAGAGCTAACACTCTCATTGCCAAAAGATACAACCTGGGGGAATTCTTTAGGAGTCCAAACGGAAATCCTGAATCGAGAAAAGTCCAGGAAGTTCCTGGGACTCCTCATAAGGCTCTAATCTGCCACGACAAGGCCTAAAACTTCATTCTGTTTTAAAAATGAAAGTGGGCTATCAATGATAATTAATCAGTGATGTGGTGGTGTGATGTGGCGTTACTGTTACAATCCTAAAGTTGAATATTTACCTTTAACATCACATTCCAAAGTATTTTATTCCCCTTATACCAATTTATACCTTATACCAATTTGGCAACGACTACATATTTAGAAATGAATTAAACAATGTCGTCATTTTTTATTTGTTTATAGTTATATTTATGCCTGCGAAACAAGCGGGTTCCTGTTTTCACTTGCGTTATAATAGCTCTAAATCGTTGTTCCCTCACCAGCTTGTCTATTTTTCCCTCGTGAATCTTACAAAGTGTTGACACTGGAGACTCCTTCTGAAAAAAAAAAAACAACAACAGATAAATAAACATCTCTTTCCAGAAAACTTCACCATATCAGTGATTACTTTTTTACTAGTTTGCGTCTCCACCATACAAACCCCTATGTAAGAAATTTCAATAGAAACAATAACATATCAGAAGCTAGCTAATAGCTAGCTCTGGTGCAGAGCATCTTTTCTCATTCGAGATAAACCTAAGATAAACCTGAGATAAACCTGAGTCAAGTAGATAGTACACAAAGTCAGAAACCTACCGTACCAGTAGAGAATAAATTCAAGATAGAACTTAAAGCACACTGAATATTGGGCTAGATACACCTTCAATATATCTTA
>CM075027.1:4412935-4470375 GCA_037576675.1 Pangasius sanitwongsei
TTGGCCATTGAAGAATATTCCATTTCTTTGCCTTCAAAAAGTCTTGAGTTGCTTTCGCAGTATGTTTAGGGTCATTACCCACCTGCACTGTGAAGCGGCATCCTATCAGTTTTGTAGCATTTGGCTGAATGTGAGCAGAGAGTATACATGATATATGAAACAATGGTGCAACACTGTAACACATCCATGACCCCACAATTTTTACTGTGTCCATTGGCAGTTTCCTCATACTGTATCTAAGTACCAGTGCTGAATTTGGTTACCTTTCTTATCAAAAGTGCCAAAATTGGTCATATGTTTGGAGCTAGAATGATTGGTCAAAAGCTCTTGTCACAGAATCTTTACCCGAGTTGTATAATCGGCATTAAAAAAATAAATTAACACTCTTTTCAAATGTCATTTTTCTGGTAGACTTACGAGGCATTAAGATATCATAGGTTCCTCTGTGTGTGTGTGTGTGTGTGTGTGTGTTACAGGTCATAAAGTTTAGATACAGGGGTGGAACAGTAAGAGTTCATCGTGTATCTCCTTCTGTGAGGAATGTGATGTAGTTCTCTAATCAGTTTCTGATTTGTATTTCATCATTAATACCTGACAGAACCAGGAGAGGAAGTAAGAAAGTAAGCGTCAGTGGGTCATGTGTGTTTTCTCTTCTACCATTCTAGCACTGATGTGCACACTTTTTCAGGTTTCACAGTGTGCAAGACATGCAGGAACCTCCTAAGTCAATATATTTTAAATGTGTTCAAAAAGTTCACTCTGTTTTTACATGAAAATGTGTCTGGGAATGTTTTTATATCCTGGTGAAGACCAAATGTCCCTACAAGGAGAGGAATATCTGACAGTTTTGACCTTGTGGGGACATTTGGCTGGTGTGTCCCTTTTATAAAAATAAAAAAAAGCAAAAAGATTTCTTTTTTGAGGTTAATTTTGAGGTTAAGGTTAGGTTTAACTTTATGTGTAAGCAGAGAGTTAATTAATTGCATTAATAATTACGTCCATAGTAGGTTCTCATAAGAGTAGTAAGACAAGAGTAAGACTTAAAGTAAGTGTGTGTGTGTTTCCTTCCGCCTTTACCTGTCCTGTCTCCAGGCCTCTGTACAGACTGATGAGTTGGTTATTCTGTGTGACAGCAGGTCCCTTGAGTGTATGTGTGTGTGTGTGTGAGAGAGAGAGAGAGAGAGAGAGTGTATGTGTGCGTGTGTGTTCGCAAACGCTCATGATAAACACATCGAGCAGTTCATTTCGTTAACTGCCTGTGAGTGGACCTGTCAGACCCATGAGCCTCCTGGTTAACGGGCTGCCATGGCAACGCCGCTCAGTATCCTCGAGGGTTAAACGGCTACTCAGGTGTGTCACGACTGCCTCTAACACACTGAGACTGAACCGTTAACACGGCAACGGCCCGCTCCTGTCCTTTCTATTCATCACGGTGACATTTCTGTTCGCTTCAGTCTCCATATTCACTGATTTCACCTTGAAGCCACATTCAGTTAAGGTAGACATCAGAATCAGAAATGTTAGCCAGGAACATACAACACGCACCACAGTATGCATCGTATATAGACTATGACTCAAAAGTTTTGGCAGACTAGATTAATTGTATACTGTATTTTTAATTGTCTTAAAGGCATTTGGATGAAGGTTTATGGTTGAAAATTGTTTCTAAGGCAAATGTAAATAGTGATGTTAAAGCCTCTGTGTAAATTTATTTATTTATGAATTAAAAATAACTTATTTATATTTATTATTATCATTTTCATGTTTTACTTAAAATCATGTTTCCCCAAAGCAGTGACTTATTTGGGATTATTCAGGAATCAGATTGTATTATTATTATTATTATTATTATTATTATTATTATTATTAGTTGTAGTAGTATTTATTTATTTATTTATTTATTTTCTTAAAGAAGTTTTTGCTTCTAAGGTTAGTGTTTACTTCTATCTGATTTTCCAAAAGTAGTTTTCATTTAAACTTGGGAGAAGCAGTGAGTACCTCGGCTGATGTTGAAACTTATTTTGGGAAAAGCTTCCTGGGTGAAGCTGGCTGAAAAGAGTGTGCCAAAACTTCATCATGAGTACTGTTAAGAATTTTAAATAGCTTTTGATTTGTTTAACACCTGAATGATTACACTGCATACAGTAATCCCATATGTGTTATTCAGCATTGTTAACGTCTTCATTATTAATGTAAAGTAGTAGAAAATATGAAAAATAAAGAGCATGTGGGTCCAAACTTTTGTCTATTCCAAAGCCTGTACTCTAATTTAAGTGTCATAGTGTGCCTGGATGGGTGTAAAACGTCTTGGATTCCCAACAGTTACTGGAAGAAACCATCTGTTCTTTTCCCACATCTTAATTTGCATTAGTGTTTAAAGTAGAAACCTATAAATGCCTCACAGTTTAAAAAAACCCCCAAAAAACAGGCACTTGGGGGTTTGGAGGGGCTCACGGTGTAAAAATAGATGTTCTCAGACTGCAGTTTGTTTGTCTATCAACCAAACCAATATTGCTTGTATATATTAAGTTATATGTTGCTGGCTGGCTGCCGTCTCTTAAAATAGGCCTCAGCTAGCACAGAATGTGACATCCTGCATTCTTACCAGCAAACGACAATCAGATCATATTAGTCTTACTATTTACTTTACTATTTACTATTCTGCATTAATTTTTGCATCATGATGTTTAAAACTCTCAGTGATTTGGTGTATCTTGCTGATCTCCTGAAGCAGTATAGTCCATTGCAAGCATTCATTCAGTTGTCTCATTCAGCTGAGACAGGCCTACCCCTAGTCCAGAGGATTACTCTCAGCTCAGCTGATGGACGATCTTCATTTATATTGTCCCTGAACTTTGAAATAAAATTCCAGAGGACATTTTTAATTCTCTATGGACTTATATTGTTTTTACATTCAACTTGGACTGACAGTTACTCCAGTTGCTTTACTTTTCTCACTGTGGAACATGTGGAACACAGTGGACTGGCTGCTTTAAATCCTCCAGGTAAGAGAGTGTGTGTGTGTGTGTGTGTGTGTGTGTGTGTGTGAGAGAGAGAGAGATTGACTGACTGACGTCTCATCTAATGTCAGGAACAGGTAGGAATACCTTACACTAAGTGTGTAATGTTGCGTATGGTAGAAGTATATGATAGAGTCAGGATCACGTAACTTCAGAAGTGAACTTAGAAGTGAATTTATGGTTTAACTTAGAAAATTAAGAATTTAAAAGAAATCCCAAGCGCATGTGAAAGGACAGGGCTGCACAGTATGACAATATGATATTCATTTCATGATAAATTCATGATACATATTTTTCGATTGTTGTCAGTCCCTTTCTAACACTCTTCGTTGTTGCCGACTTCATTGTTACTCATAGTAACACGCTGCTAATTGGATGTTAAAATCTGTTTTTATATAAATTTTAATTTTCTTTTTTTTTTTTTGTTCTTTTGGTTCTTTATTAGCCAAACTGAACGTGGTGTATACCAAATATAGTTAAAAAAAAATAAAAAAAATTTCTGCAGATAATAAACTGTTAGGACAGTTTTGGGCTGTAGAGCTCATTAAGTAGTCACTATATGTGTGTTTTTCTGGCTGTATGAGATGGAGTGAGAGAACTTATGTAAAAGTTTTCTGGCATATGCACTGAAGGTAATGTGTAGAATGTGTAGAGTTTTGGTGACCTGGTGGGGGTGTGTGTGTGTGTGTGTGCACACTTGTGACAGTCCCTTGTAAACCCCCCTGTGACCCGGTTCTTGATGTTTTTGGCGCTCTGCTCATGTGCGCATGTGTCTGAACGCTTGTGTTTGTGCATGTTTTCTGAAGTCCGTCCACTGGCAGTGGTCACCTCTCTCTGTGTCCCCTCTGAGACACTCAGTTACACTCTGATGTGATGAAATGGCGGCCTGACCCAATTTCTGTCCCTGTCCCAAACTGCGGGCTGCCAGTGGCCCCAAAAACCTCAAACGCATGATTAACCCCAAATGAGGGCTTCAGTCAGGACAACACCAACCCACACCCACACCCAGAGATACACACACAGAGACAAGTGAAAGCACAGTGGGCTGAATTCAGAGTTGAGTTAAGTGTGCATAGAGAGGATTTAATAATGAAATTACCCACATCGTTATCTAGACCTAAGACGCACTATCAGACAATAAGGGTGGAGTTTATGCGCTATGCTGATTTCTCTTGCTCGATATCAGCTCGAGTGAGGAACCGTGTTAAGTCCAGCATCACTGTCTGACAGTTTGAGTTTTAACCACAATATGTCACATGTTTTAGGCTGTAAAGACTAAAATAAATAAATAAATAAATAAATAAACTATTGAATGGCATTCAAGGCTAGATACATAAATATGGCATTATTTATTAATATTATCTTCCTTTTAAAGTCCATGAAGAGTTATATGTTATGTATAATAATTTATAAACTATAGTTTAAATAGTTTATAAAGACGTGCTACATATTTTTTAAAATGGTAAATAATAAGGATGAAAGCCATACTGTTCATTTTAATAAAATATGCAGTGGGGTAATTACAGCATAGACTATTTATCATATTGCATATCGTATTAAACGTTTATTTCAATGTTTGCCATCTTTTCATGTATATACCATCTTATTAGTCTTTTTTTTTTTTAATTTATTTAAAATTTTTAATTATCTCTTCCGTTTATGTTACATTGTATTAAATTTGACAGCAAAGAAACCCAAGTTAATGTTTCTCTTCCGTTTGCATTTTCTATCGCTTTCTTTTTGCCAGTGGAGTAAACACTATTTAAAATCAAACAAACAAGCAAACACCTTAGATATTTCTATTAAAAAAAAATAATAAAAAATCTGGCTACCTCAGAGATATGATCTACATACAGCTGATTTGCATACTCTGAATGGCACACCCTGAAAATCAACTTAAGCAGCAGCGTAACCAGACTTTCCCTGCATAAATATTAACTTAACTTTTTAAGTTGCCAGCTCTGAAAAAATTGTACTGTGAAAACTAATCCAGAATGTTTGCTGTGTAGTCATGCAATTAAAAAGTGCCTCTTTGAGCTTTTATCTGCCGACACCTTGAGTTGGCGTGGCCTTAATAAAGCCATATGCTTCCCATCGAATATGGATGAAAGGTTGCTTAATATCACTGACTTGTGTGTGTGTGTGTGTGTGTGTGTTGCATACAGTATGAGTTCTTTTTCCAGGACAGTCTCTTTCTTCCCCTCCTTCTCTCATCTGTTCTTATCATGTTTAATACCTTTTCTGGACACAAGCTGGATGAAAGCCATCTATTAGAGGAGCATTAAGATGTTTTGATAGGCAGGACGAGAGAGAAAGAGAAAGAGAGATGTAATCACCATAAGAGGTATTCACCTTATCTACTCCAACCTTGAAGGGTCCCTACGTCTAAGGACTTCTCTAACACACACACACACACATATATATACACCGAGAGTTCGGCTCTCCCCTCTGCTCTTTGATTGACAGGTGCTGAAATGAGGCTGTGAATAGCTGTGGGCTCCGGCCTTCCAAATAACTCGTCCGTCAAATTACACCCCGCCCTTGGCTTGCTCCCCTGGTGGCCTGGGAGATCTATTTATTTGTCTGTTTATTTGCTTGGTTTAAATATTTGGTGGGGAAAATATTGAATTTTTGTCCCCTGGTCAGAGTGCTCATATTTAGTTAATAACGAGAGTAGAGGAGGTTGTTTGTTCTGAGAGTAGAGGAGGAGAGGGCAGGGAAGGAGAGGGCAACTTGATTTAAGGAAGTCCTTGGAGAAAGGAGGCGACCTTCTCTTGCGCTGTGTAAACCGATGTCTTTTCTGTCTGTTTTACCCTTTTTTTGTACAGCTGTCAGTTGAACCATATCACTTTTTAACAACCGTTAAAAATAATATTCAAATAATAAACTGTTTCATTTGGTTTAATGACCAGGAAACATCTGTATATCTTGATACACCTGTACTCTCACTGAAGATAGCAGAGTCCACGATGAAAATGGCAACCAGGAAACCTCTAACCATTCCAAATACTATAACTAACATTGCTAACATTAGTTATGTTTGTTAGCTGACTGACGAATTTCTTTGCCATATTCCAAACAATTTATTTTAAAGTAGTCAAAATATACCGTAAGGCCGAAGATTTTGTTAAACACAAATGTTAGCTGTGTTAGCTAGCTGACTGCTGGTAAACTAGCCCACAATTATAACAGGTAGAGTAGGATTTCATTGTCTAAATCTCAAATTTACGTTGACATATTCCCTAAGAGTAATTTAAAGGAATAAGTCTGTCACGTTGTATGACAAGAATCAAAATAATTTTGTTCATCACTAACAAAAGCTAGCTAGCTATAGGAAACCTAGATAACTAGCTCAAATGATGTACAAAAATACATTGTCAACAATCAGAATTAATCCAAATGTTAATTTGTTAAGCCATATTAAAAAAATACTTGATTTAAAATGAAATTCAGATTAATAAATACTTGATTAGATGTAAACTCTGTTTGATCCTAGTTAGGTACAGGTTAAATAGTGATTGTAAAAAATGCAAACAAATCAAGAAAACACTAGTATAGGATCTTTCAAATGGTGTACCACGGTCTGGGTGTGGACTAGTAAAAAATTTCTATGGTTCAAATCGATCACTCGAAAAATACTGTAGCAGAACTGATCGACATATGAAAACAACTAGCTGTAGTTCAGCGACTGTAATTTTTATTTTAAAACATGAACTGTGACAGCTTCTGTAGCAGATCCTCTGTTACTAAAAGGAACCATTTCAAACTGATGTGTCTTTTTTATAGCCATGAATTTATCATTAATGCTTAAGCATTAAATGATAACTGCTGGCCATTCAGTCATTTTACTTGTTATCAGACGTTTCTGTAGCTGGAACCTCACAAATTTTAGCTTGTCCTAGTAGTTTAAGAAAGAAAAGGATGAAAAAAATAAAGAGGAAAGAGACATAGAGAGAGATTTATCTCTCTTTTACTTAACTAATCTACTGTCATGTCTAACCATGTCCTCCAGCCCTGATGATGTCTCGATGTGTACTGCTGGTGTTAACACGAGCCTGCGGCTCATCAATACAGTCGATTAGCAAATGCCACTGCCCTCGAATGCACTGTCATCAGGAATACAACCACCGTATTTCCTCCATAGTCGTAATTTTCTCTTTCAAAGCATTAAGAGAGTGACTGAGAGAGAGAGAGAGACAGAGAGTGGGAGTACTAAGCCCCTGCCTTGTGAGATCAGTGATTTCATATCCCTCTATCAGTAAGTTAATATGTATGTCAGTGTGTTCCGCCCAGCGCATTGATTCCTGTTTAAAAGGCTTGGCTTAGTCAATACTCGCCCATCTGTCTCTCTTAGCTCATAAATGAAGTGGCCAGCATTGACCAGCCAGCGCTGTCTATAAAATCCAACACACTAATGAAGCCTTACACACAAACCCACGTACACATGCACTGTATGCATAAATGCAAATCACACACAAACACACACACACACACACACACACTGACTCCAATCATGATAATTGCAGACTGGTCCCTCGTCAATGGAAAGACAGCCATTCTGGTTTCATAGATTTTTTTTTGCCTCCTGCCCCCCCCACCTTCTCTCTCTCTCTCTCTCTCGTCTCCCCTGCTGCTGCTGTGTAGGTCAGCTTTAAAGGTTGTGTCTGCTCATTTGTCAGACATTGTTAGCCCAAAGCACGCAGGCGTCCACTGTTTGTCATCTTGATCAATTATGGATCATACGTGCCGACTCGTTTGCTTTGGACTGCCCAGTGCGCTTATTCATAACTCTCGCTCGATATTTCAGTCCTCGCTCGCTTTTCAATAGCGGCAAATTAATGTTGCCATTAGCATACTGTAGATACAGGTGATGAATACGGGTTATATTTTTATGAAAATACAATAAGTGCTAGACAAGGTGTTGGACTTGGACTCGGACTGCTGTAGGATGTAATGTTAAAGATTAGGGCTTTATCAGAAACAACTGAAAAACAACAACTAAGGAATAAATTAGCTTCCTGAATGAAGCATGGTTTCTGTCAGTTCTCTAACCGCATCATTGTCACTTGACATGAGCAATGATGTGAATGCTTTCATAAGGTGATGTTGATTTAACATATTCTGAGTTTCCCCTTTCCCTTTCAGTTACTAATTATTATTTTTTTTCTTGTTACTCCTGAAAATGGCCTAAAACATTGTCCATACATGAATATTCAGTTAGGGAATGTTCCAATGTACCAACAATAGCAACCTAATATGACTAACATTTGTTACATTAGCTGGCTAGCTAATAGCTAATAAACTAGCTCACATTTGTCACAGGAGGACATGAGCGATTTCAGTATCTTCAGTATATTTAGTAGCGTCTCATTTTTTTTTTTTTTTTTTTTTGCCAATGAGTTATCATCTAACAAATCTATTAAAATGCACCCAAAATCTCTTTACTGCTAATCTTAACTGAGTTAACTAGCTGGCTAGTTATCAGCTAGCAAACTAGCTCACATTTGTCAAAGGTGGACATGAGGGATTTCACTGTCTAAGTATCAATTAACTTTTTTTTTCAATGATTTATCAGCAGCCAAATTATTAAAATGCACCATAACACCCAAATTCTCTTCCCTGCTAATCTAAGCTGAGTTAGCTTCCTGGCTAGTTAACAGAGATTAAACTAGCTCACATTTGTCACAGCTAAGCACAAGTATTTTAGTTTCCGAGACTTGATTTGTGTTTTTATTCTCACAGCAGCGAAACCTGTCAAAAATGTACCTTAACAACCAAAACTATCTAGTTAACTGCTAGCAAACTAGCTCGCATTGATCACGAGTGGGAGTTCAGTAGCTAGGCCTCGATTACATTGTCATTTTCCTGCAGGATTATTACAGAGTAGTCAGTCCTGTCAGAATAGATGATAATAATCAAACTATTTTGTTATTAGTTATAGTATGTTAGTTAGTTAGCAAGCAAACTAGCTTAATATGAAGATTCAGTGGCTAAAAGTTCCACATTATTCAATAATTAGCATTTTGTCTCTGTACTGAAAAATCTCTGTTTTAAATTGAATTTAGCACAAAATGTTAAAACCATCTGTATAATCAGATGGTATTATAATAATAATTAAGCCATTTTTAGTCATTAGCATAGCTAACCTTTTTTTTAAGGTCAGAATTACTTCACCAAAAAAAAAAAAAAATCCACTCTTTCCATAACTTTTGTTTTTCGTTTTTGTCTCCTTGAATAATTTATTTCTTCTCAGGCCAGGAAGTGGAAATGGGCGTACATATTTGCAGGTCAGTGTGTGTTTTTCAGTTAAACAGAAAAAAGGCAGAGTCATCTTTGTCCTTTGACCTTTGACCGTGGATACACATCTTGAGCATCCGCCTTTCCAAACGAAGTCTGAGGCCGGAGGGGAAAGTTCGGTGCAAGGAAATGGTTCATCTGAGCTGAGTAGGGTGCTTTTGTGTTTGTGTGTGTGTGTGTATTTGTGTGTGTTATCTGAGAAAAATGATATTTCTAAACTTTAACTAGACTCGGAGCGTCATGCGGCGATATTGTGAAGACTGCGGCCTCTCTTTTGAGTTCGAGAGGTGTGTGTGTGTGTGTAGATCTCAATAAAAAGAGCTGCCGGAGAGTGGACGGTAACTCTGTCTTCCTCTCCCCAGTTTCCGGATCAATCCGTCTCCCAGCATGCACCACACGCCTGACCTCAAAGCTAAACACAAGGCCTGCACTATAAAGCAGCACACACCGGGGTGTTCGGCCTTGAAGTTGCACTCAGCATCAAATAACGGGATTATTGTATTACAGTGTGTGAAGGTGTGTGAGTGTGTGGGTGCATGTTGGAGAGGGAGTACATTGTTGTTGAGCATGCGTATCTTTAGTAGTCTCGCTGTGTATTTACCTGTAGGCTTTTTCTCCGGGATGAGAGAGAGACAGCTCGAGAAAGACAACTCAGCCTGCTGTCTTTCCTCTTTGTTCATCCCTCCTCTTTCTCTCTCCCTCTCCCTCCATCTTCTTCTCCTCTCTTGTTCTTTTGCCCTCTTGCTCTGTCCAGGGAGTCATTATTGCTTTGGTGAATATTTCATGGCGCTCAATACATCTGAACACAGACACCTGCCAACCTCTCTTATGTGCACACAAACACACACACACACACACACACATATGCACACACAACAGATCATAGATCAAAATAGCACTCTCCTGCAGCTGTGCCTGGCGTTCTTCTCTCTCTCTCCTTCTTTCTCTGTTTTTTTCTCCCTCTCTCTCATACACACGCCTATACGCCACATACAGTCATAATACGGCACTTGACAGACGTCTTTTTATGAACTGATGGAGATCTTTTCTCTGTTGTTCTCTCTGTGGCCACTTCCCTTTGCTTTGCTCAGAGCTTTTTCCTACCGATTCCTTAGATGAAAAGGGAGCTTCACAGGCTGTCAGGGTTCTTGTGAGGGTGTGTGTGTGTGTGTGTGTGTTAGTGTGAGATAGACACCAAGTGTGAATACTAACCTGCTTCTTGCCTCCACTTCTGACCTTGAAAACACCTCTGATCTCTCTCTCTCTCTCTCTCTTTCTCTCACACTGTGTGTGTGTTGTGTTACTCTTACCAACCGATCACACTGTAGTATTTTTTTCTCTCCTCCCTCTTTCTGTTCCATATTTGTTTCTCTTTTCTTGAAAGGACTCAAAAGGATCAAGTTAGCAATGAAATATTCATTTGCGATTTAAGCGCATCGCATCTCCTGTGTGTGTGTGTGTGTGTGTGTGTATGAGTCCTCATCCATAAGTCAGAACACTCTGGTCATCTCCAGGTCTGGCTGTCAAGTCAGCTGATGTTTTCTGTGTCTATTTGAAGTGTGGCTTTTTTCACTTCTCCTTCATCGGCATGCATTCAGAGCTTCAGAGCCGTGAAAAGCTTTTTTCTTCTTCTTCTTGCTTCACAGATACACTCACAGGAGTGGAGACCTACTCTTAACCCTTAGAGGACGATGAACACAATTTAAAACCGGGAGAATATACGGTGAACTGTGTGACCTTATATTTCAGCTGTAATTGAGTCAAAGAACAAAATAAAGTTTTTGTTTTTGCCGTCAGTGTTCCAGCACTTCCTACTTCCTGCCACAGCCATTTCTGAATGAGAATAGTGACATCATCACCAGTGTAGATTTGTTGAAAGCCGAAATAATTTTAACTCTGAAATACCCTCATAATCCTCTTTAGTTGCATTACTCATATTTATTAACAAATTCTTTTTTGATTATTTGTCAAGAGTTTAGTAATGGATATCCAGTTACTCACAAAAGGCAGTTGGAAATTTTGTAATAACCATTCCAGGGTGTTAATGAAAAAAGCACAACAAATTCTAACTAATTCTGTAATGTTTGTCAGCCATGCTATTAAAGTTTTAATATTTCAAGAAAACACACACTCTGCATTTATCATTCCTAAAGATATTTATACTTATGTTATTTATACTCTTTACGAAAACCATAGTGTTGAAACTACTATAGTGTCTCCATATGCTTAAGCCCAAAAACGGACTAACAGCCCGTTATTCATTTCTGCTTATTTTCACGAAGGGTGCCAATAATTCCAGGAGTTATCGTGTATAATATCCGCGCTGAAAATTCCACACCCATACATGCATACAAACAAGATGAAAAATTGGAGCAAATGTTTGGCCTGGTTTTGGAGAAGTGCCCTGCCTGAAACAGGCGTGTGTTTTCTTTCCCAGTGACCCATCGGGAGTGTGATCGCTCAGCTACCGTCTGACAGAGTGAGAGAGGAGAAACGGAGAGGGAAAGACGTAAAGTAATATGTTTCATTCCATTCTGTGGCTTCTGGCGATTACAGGAATAAAAGTCAGTCCTGTTTAGTATGAGTGAGCTGGAGAGAGGTGTTGATGGAGAGGGAAGAGGAGAGAGAGGAAATAGAGAGAGCGCAGAATGAGTTTGGATTAAGGTGGCTAAGGCAGTAATCTGGGCTGAACAGAGGGACGAGGGAAAGGGAAGAGTGTATCTGTCTTTGGGCAGAGGGAGTTACAGAAGGTCATGGGCATCTTTTAGACCTGTGTGTATGTGTGAGATAGAGATAGCGAGTGAACTCCTGTAGGTTGGTAGACATTCATCAAAAGGAAGTAAGATTATATAAGGAGTGATGTGAGACGGAGGATTTTCTGGTTTCTGTGTGTGTGAGTGTGTGATCCTTGGATAAATGTAGTTGAACTGAACACCTTGCCCTTCTCAGAGGTCAGCTCTACTCTCGGCGCACAGTTGCCTTCCTGCACTTCTTCGTTTCAACCTGCTGTTTTTCCCTCGGCTGTGAGAGAAGAGCACTCTGATGTGTGTGTGTGTATGTGTGTGTGTGAGAGAGAGAGTGAGTAAATCTCTGAGTAATAACTTTATTGATTTGAATTCCACTTTATCCGTTCAGCTGCGCTTTCATGCTGACAGACAGGGCCTAAGTGAGTAAACCTGCTTATACAACTAGAGTCTGAGAAAGATCACACCGTCTGAGTCCTCCATCATAGCCCTGTATTTTCCTCAGGAGCCAATGTGTGGGTGTTTTGGGCTAATCACTGAGCGAGTGGACGAACAAACTAAAGATCATATTATCTTTACTTTTTTACCTGTCGGAGTTGAAGGAAGCATCAGTAGTCAGATTTAAACGAGAAGTATCTTAACTGCTAAATAGGTTTGAGGTTAAGTATGCCAAGCAAAGCTAGCTAATAACTCAACTTACTGATTTAGCTAGCGAGAATGTCTACATGAATTCTTTTGAAGACATAAAAAATGTAAAGGTTGACTGACAGAAAACATCAAATTGCCAGGAATATGAACATTTCCCTCAGACGTGTCTGTAAATCTCTAAAAAAAGGACTCAGTGTGAATGAAATTACACTTAGCCTCAGCTGCTAACCAAACTTCAGTACTCTCCACCATATTGAGAAACATCAACTTTCAGTCGTGAACTTAGAGCTATCAGAAATTTCGATCTTCATCTCATCTCATCTGTGAAAGAGCATTAATGAAATGTGTAGTATTATTTCCTTGCTAGCTAGTTGACTAATGTTAGCATTTATTTTCCTTGGGTTCATGTTTTCCCGTGTCTTTTTGGGGAAATTATAAGCAGAACATTATGTAGCTGATTTTTTTTTTTTTTTTAAAGCTTTGACTTCCAGCCTGCCAACAGGTTCAGATTAAGAGGTCTTAACTGCTAAATAGGTTGTAGCTAAGATTAATTTATAGAGAAAACTTTACAGAAGTTTCCATAAAAAATCAGAGTTTCACCAAAATGAACTGAAGATATACTTCCTGTTTAACAAAAGCTAGCAAATGACTGAGGTAAATGATTTACAGAGCTAGCACTTTTGATTTAGCTTGGATGTTTTTATGAACAATGTAAATGTAGAATGACTGAAAAAAGTTCAAACTGACAGGAATAGTAAGATTTTACCTCAGATGTCTTTGTAAATCTCTTAAAACCATTCATTTGAGCCCTTAATATGATGATGTTTGGTGAAATGAAGAAACCATATAAAGCGAAATATCAACTCCATAAAAAGATCCATTGAGTTAAAATAAAAGAGAGAGAGAGAGAGAGAGAAATGATTATTTTTTAATAAATTGAAAAAATATTTTAATTAAATCTTTTCTTCAAGTACAACTTACCCGTAAATTTACTTCAGTAAATATAGCATGCTGCTAGCCATCTCTGAATGTGATGTATGTAGTATTGCATGAAGAAAGCTACTGGTTTGCATGTGTGTATTGCTGCGTTGCAATTTTCCTACTATCCGTCCAGAATAGTATCCAAGATTACGATCAGTGTGTCCCAGATCGTAGTATATTGAAATGAATATCCCAAAGGTACCCAGATGGTCTACTATTTCCGGTAGATTTTCGAAGTGTTGATCCTTGAACACTTTTCCAGCTAATATTGCCCACAATATTAGCTGGAGGAGTTTTTGGAGGGGTTTTATGATGGTTTCCTTTGCTCAATTCAAGGATGCATTTTAGAGAGGTGTATATGAAATGTGGAAAAATAAATCAAAGGGGAATGGTAAATTAAATTATATAGTCTAAATTATGTGAGGAATGATGAATGGAGAAAAACTGAAATTCAATGTGGAGTTTGTTTACGGTGACAGTGTGCAACAACGTTACGCTCTTCCATTACACAATGTGTTAGTACATCCCAGTACTTGCATACTCATTTGCTACACACTCAAAAGTATATACTTTTCCTCCCAAAAAAAGAGTACGTACTTTTAGTGCATAGTATAAGTAGGCGAATTGGGAGGCAGCACATGTGTAGGTGTGTGGTTATTTCCTGGGCACCTGTCTCTTTCCAGACAGAAGGAGCAAGGGATGATGGAGAAAAGGACTCTTAAGTAGGAGAGGGGAGGAAAGCATTTCTGCGAGCTGTCACTTTGGATCGTGGTACTGACAGAATCCTCTTACAGCTACACCCATGCTAAACGGGGAAAGAACAGTGCTGCTATATCGGGTATACAATACTCATAGACACAAAAAAGTACATGTGCTCGCTAGGCCCCTCTTTCTCTCTCTCTCCTTCTCTCTCTCTCTCTCTCTTGCTCTCCTAGTCTTTCCGTCTCTGTCTGCGTCTTCTTGTCACTCCAAAAGAGCAGAAAATTAGAGTTTGAGAGATGCCTTTTATGGATCGGTCTGGCCAAGTAATATTGTTTCTATATTGATTTTGATGAATATACTCTGCTTTCAGGGAGAAGGAGGCTCTGGTTTGCTTCGAGAGCTAATGTTACAGGTTTAAGCCTTTTTTCTCTAACGTCCCTCCATTTTTAATAACAACCAGGAATTGGTGAAGATTGTTGTCGAAAGAACAAGATATTGTGAAAGTTTTCCAAACAAATTGTGCTCATTTGTAGACATTTTTCATGAGCCGAGATTAATCTAACACTATGTCATACTTTTCACATCCTGATTGTTACCCGTCTCTCTCTATCAGGGACTGATACTAGAGGGAAGGTAAGTGGAAAACATGAGACTAAAGGTGTAAACAGCAAAGGAAACGTGAGATGAATGAGAGAAATAGACTTGCCTATATTGCCTATATAATGCTGTCTATATTTAGAGTTGCGTAGAGACATAAAGATGGAGAACGGCGAAAGCGCCGGAATGGTTTAAATGTGATTGGAGAGGGAGGAAGAGTGATGGAGGGATGAAAATGTATGCTGGAGTGGGGGAAGCGGGTGTCTGCTTCTGGGAATGAAAATTCCTCTTAAAACTATTACATACAGTCCTGAATACATCTCTCGTCTTCTTTTCCTCTCCTCCTCACATTTCCTCCAGATTTTCATAGCTATGCTTATATGTAGCATAAGTAAGAGATAAAACACAATGGTGCATGCTCTTATAGGAAGCTAATCAAGGATAGGGTGGTGTGATGTGGGCTGATGCCTAGTGGAGTTACTGTTACCACCCTGAAGTTGATTATTTTCCTATAACAATATGTCCTGAAGTGTTTTATTCCTCCTGTACTACAGAGAATTGACAACACTAACATTTTTCATTATAAAAGAACAAAGTAGAAGGACAAGCAATTGTATCTGTCTTCATTTGTAAGAAATTAAACGATCCTCATATGGTGAGGGAACAACTGTTTATAGATGTTATAACCTATAAGTGACAACAGGAACTAACTTGTTTCACAGATGTTCCACAACATTAAATGTAACTATAAACGGATAAATAGCATGACATGACTTTGTTTTGATAATGAAAAATGTAATTGTTTCAAATTGCTGTGGTAAAAGAGGAATAAACACTTCGGGACATACTGTTATAGGAAAATAATCAATCTCTCGCTCTCTCTCCCTCTCTCTCTCTCTCTCTTTGGCCAGCTGTTTCTGGCAGATGCTAGCAGACCCTGAATACAGTGCAACAGACTCTGACACTTGTATATTGTCAGTGTTGGTCCAGCTGAGGCCTGATTAGTTCAGAGACAGCATTAATATGAATGTTGTAGCATGGTGGAGGATGCCATGTTGTGTGTGGTGTGCAAATCCAGGAAACACACTCATCTGCATACACACGGGTGTTTTGTTCCACCGGTGTTCTAAAACTACCATTCAGAATCCCAGCTCTCTGCGTGCTCATGTCAGCGTGACTAACCTCATTTTTCTCACCCATAGACAAAGCACTAAAGGTGTATAAATTTCATTTCTTTATTTTGAATTTCACCTCGAGCAATTCAATAAATCGTGGCATGAAACGGGAATAAAAGGAAGGGGAGAATAAAAAAAAAGAAGTGAACGCTCGATGAGATTTCAGGCGAATCTGATAAATTACTCCCTGAGCCAATAGACTCTAACTGGCTCTCCTGTTGCTATGCTGCCGAGTTTCGAGCATTTTATCGCGTTAGTCAGTTCTGTCTCACTTCACACGAAGCCCTGGAGACCCTCGATCTAAACCGCACTCCAGATTTCGCCAAAGCTTGCTGACTCGCTGTCACTGCACATCCACATTAAGCCTGATATTATATATACTATTCAAAAAGTACAAAACCAGCCGCATTAACTTTCTATCCTCACTCAGATCTGTGTCTGGTGAGAAATGAATTACAAAGGCAGTTGGTTTTTGACTTTTTTTTTTTTTTGGCACCACAAGGGGAAGACGAGTGAAGCGAGAGTCATGTCTTATTGAGACTCGGCTTCTTAATTTGATCTTTGTAAAACTAAGTTGCTTCAGGTATGCAGTACGAGGCAGCGCAGATAGCCTGAGGGTGGAGAGAGACAGAGGAACCCTGGGAGAATTCCTCATCTCTGTCTCTCCCTCTCTCTTTCCCGTTCCCCCGTCTGCACCTCCTCTGAAGTTGCCCTTGGTTCTACATGTGTAATGCTAATTATGAATGAGGGAGAGTTAGATCAGTACAAACCCATCAAACATTTTACAGCAGGCTGCTATTGTAATAAAGATCAATGAACACCATATCGGTACCCGTCCTGAAAGGCTAGGGTGGGGTGCCGGGGATTGAGCAGACGCTTTTTCTTTTATTTCCCGCGCTCCATTGCTCTCTCTCATCATCAGTACCAGAGAGGAGCGGATCAGTTTTAATTGCCGTTTGACGTCGCTGTGATGTGATGCGTTGGGTGAAAAGAAAGTCAGCCGTCCTACAGGAGCCTACGACACATTGGCTGAGAGAAACATGGCCTGTGTATGTATGAATTTTTCAGTGAATGGATAATGAACTTCTGTCCTTGTGTGTCTAAGATCTCCACCAGCCTCTGAGGTCATACTGACCACGCTAAATTTTTAGAGTAAGTCAGATCAAACTCTTTCTTTCTCTCTATCCTTTTCATATATATATATATATATATATATGACACCTGAAGATAAGGATTTAGGAGCACTGCTACACTACAAAGCTGTTGGTAACCTCCACACTTCTGGCTCTTCCTCCCTTCTTTAAGCTCACACCATCCCTTTATCTGTCCTCTCATTTCCCTTCTTCTGTGGTGTGCGTAACTCCCACGAGAGTCTGTATTCTCCAACGTCTGAACACAGCCCACACCTGCTACTCTTACTGCCAGGATTAACCCCAAATTAACCTTAGACGTACAGTGTGTCCCTCTCCCTATCATTCAAAGTTGATTCACAGAGGATTAACCATAAATAAATAAATAAATGAATAAAAATCTTTTGTTGTGTGCATATTTGTTCTACCAAACACACAGTTTTCTCTTTAAAAATCATACTCAATGTCTACAACAATGGCTTTGTGCCTTCACTAGGCAATGAAGCATTTCATTTTGAATGGTATGTTCTCAAAGGCAGAAGTACAACGTGTAAAATCCTCCATGGTCATTTATTTATTTATTTATTTATTTATTTATTTATTTATTTATTTAGCCATGCATTAAGTCAATGGTTTGGCTTTCAGATGTAGGCTAGTTCTTAAAAATGTTTGCTGGTTCCCTAAACAAGCGCTGACTCTGGCACCTTGGAGCCAACACTGGCACAGCTTCTTGTATTCAAGTGCTACATACACTAGGCTAAATTAGTCATTTGTTTATATCTTGGGAAATAGAACCAACTAAATTAATCATAAAATATCTTGATGGTATAGTTACAAACTGTGGGAGTAGGTAGGGTTGGTCAGAATTCCTTCAGAAGCAGGTGGGATTGGTCAGAATTCCTTTAGGAGAAGATAGGATTGGTCAGAATTCCTTCAGGAGCAGGCAGGATTGGTCAGAGTTCCTTCAGGAGCAGGCAGAATTGGTCAGAATTCCTTCAGGAGCAGGCAGGATTGGTCAGAATTCCTTTAGGAGCAGGCAGGATTGGTCAGAATTCCTTCAGGAGCAGGCAGGATTGGTCAGAGTTCCTTCAGGGCAGGTAGAATTGGTCAGAAAACTTTAGGAGTAGGCAGGATTGCTCAGAATTCCTTCAGGAGCAGGCAGAATTGGCCAGAATTATTTTTAGAGCAGACAGGATTGGTCAGAATTCATTCAGGAGCAGGCAGTATTGGTCAGAAAACTTTAGAAGCGGGCAATATTGGTTAGAATTCCTTCAGGAGCGTATGGGGCTAGTCAGATTTCCTTATGGAGCAGGTGAGATTGGGCAGAATTCCTTCAACAGCAGCGGGATTGGCCAGAATTCCTTTAGGAGCAGGCAGGATTGACCAGAACATCTGTAGGAGCTGGCAGGATTGGTCAGAATTCCTTCAGGAGCAGACTGGATTGACCAGAACATCTGTAGGAGCAGGCAGGATAGGTCAGAATTCATTTAGGAACAGACAGGATTGGTTAGAATTCTTTCAGAAGCATGTGGGATTGGTCAGATTATCTTCCGAAGCAGGGGGGATTGGTCAGAATTCCTTCAGAGTTCTTTCCGGGGCAGCTGTGCCATTTGTATAAACTTTGAAATTATCAGGTTAATCAGGCATTGTGTTGAAACGTGTTAGGACATGAACAGAGTTAGGAAACAAAAAAGGTAATTAAAATTTAAGGCTAACGTTCTTTAAACGTGGAATGCTAATAAGTTAAATTTATATCATTTAGTCATTTAGTAATGTACCAATGTTTTAACCGTGTTGTGTATTTCCGAAAGGCAGCTGATTTTAATCCAGCATGAGCTCTTACATGCTTGGAGTCTCTACATCAGCAGGCAATTTATGAATAATGCACTTCACAGATGATTAAGCATAATTAACAAGCCAACACACTGAAATCGTAAGTACAGCATTTGTGTAGCGGTGTGCGTCTGTGTGATGTTTCTCATCACTGCTCAGCAGTTTATTTGTTAAACTTGCTGCACTATTATTAAGGCTTTAGATATCATAGAGATTATATTTGGCATACATAATCTAACACTCTTGATCTATTTGCTTGAAAAGTCATGATCTTATCACATTCTTATCAGGCGTCTAAACACTGGTGAGCAGGTGAGCATGTTTTGACTTTGCATAAGAAACGTGGGCCTTAATTTAATGCAGCAATCGAAGCGTTTTGGCATTTCAACTTTAAAAGGCAAACGTAATCTGTGCAAGCTGTTTTTTAAAGGGTAAATCAAATCTAATTGAGGATAATCATGTTATCAGATGAGAGAGGATCCCGAACGGGCTTATCAGGCCAGAACTCCAACTCCTTATATTAATCCTGCATTCTGTCAGCCAGCTTTTAATTGACTGGCTACTTTGAAGGCATTTTCTTAAACGATAATGCTGTGGTGATAAACTGATTTTGACACACAGAATATCTGCTGAATCAAGTATTCTGCATTTAGCATTTTGCTCTGTCCTTCAGAAGTACTTCAGAAAAGGGATCTTTTTTTTTTTTTACACTCCATTCATATAGTGTGTAAGTACTTTTCCGCAATTTGTTACTGTCCCAGATCCCAGCAAGTTAGGGAGTAAATGTACTCCATAAACTCTATATGACTGCAGTATTAGTTGCAAATAAATCTCACAGTGAAGACTGACATCCACTGCCTCGCATTTTCTTGACAAAAAATAGAATTTTGACCTCTTTTCCATGCTCAGTAAATGAATAAATCACATTGGGGTGTACTGTTACAGGAAAATAATCAGTGTGATTGTGATGCAGCCCAATTCAAAAAAGAGTTGCTATTCCCACCCCAAAGTTGATTATTTTCCAATATCAGCAAATCCTGAAGTGATTTATTGCTCTTATACCACAGCAATTTGCTGTGGAATGTCTGCAGAACACGTTAGTTCATGTTATAACTTGCATTATAGCAGCTATAAACAGTCACACTCTTACCAGCCTCTCTTTTATTCTCTCTCTTGATGTTACAAAGACCAAAAAAAGCAGTTTGTCATGCTACCGAGAATCCCCAAAGCCAAAACTTAAAGTTACGTCTTTACCTCTGACAGCTGCAAAGAGCTGACATTAGAGACTCCTTCCATATATGCTAAATAAATGTTTTCTCACAGAAAAAAATCAACCATATCAACAACACCAGGCTTTTTTTTTTTGTTTGTTTATGTGGAAATCTCTGTTAATTCTTACTAAAGAAACGATAATGCATTAGAACAGACAGATTAATATAAACCTGTAATTTGGCATGCCAGAGTTGCAGTTATAGCAAAGTAATCGACACTTTCTGTCCAATCAGAATCGAAGAATTCAGCAGCGCTGTTATGCAAAGAGGAAATAATCAACATGGTCTCACACAATTTCAAAGGCTAAGGCTAGCATTCATGCAATTTTTTTTTTAATACAATTTGTTGATCAAAATCTAATCACAACATCCTCTGTCATTTGATTTTGCAAATTTTTTTCAGACTTGCAAACTTGTAACAATTTGCATAACTTACACATCGCATGTAAAAAAAAAAAAAAAAAAAATCTGAAAGTTAAATTTAAGGTTTGTAGCTTTTCTCAAAACTTCAATTGTGTGAAATAAAATGCAATCCAAACCTTTTTTTTTTTTTTTTTTTCATTTTCAAATTCATACAAATCTCCCATGTGGTTTTCAAATCTTGTTCAAAATAATACATTTATTAAGTGTGTCTTATGTCAAATTCTTAGCATTGCCTGGTTCCAAACTTCTTGGCAGCCTCCAGAATGGATCTCCTTGGAAGTGCACCAATAGTGAAATGTCAACGCGAGTAAAGGAGCTCGCCATTTCTGCATATCTTTACATAAATTTCAAACCCGTTCTTGACAGGAAGCATGAGCAGTTTTGTTAGAATCCAACTCAACACAGAGTCTCATCATGGATGAGGTTAAGCTTATATTTTGCCAAGCTTCCATGTCTTCTTAGTGTTAGTTCATGATACGTTTCCTCTACTTGAATCACATTGGCCCAAATATTAATTAAAATCAGATCATGACTGATTTTATAATGGTACTAAAATGAGCTTGTTTCACATTCAGAAATGCACAATGCACTGCACTCATGATTTCTGTACAATGCTACATCTCATTCTTCAGCCATGGCCTGAAACCTCTTAACATGCCCAGTGCTGGGGAATGATAAATGTCATCCACTGGCATCAGACAACAGCCAGCACCATGATCCCAACCAGCCCTCTTGCTGTCGGGGTAAAGCTGTTTGGCCCTGGCTTCGGGTCTGCAGAGGTCTCGGATGAGAGGTGTAGCTTTCCGATGACAAACACAGGCTGTCGTGGCATGACACGAGAGATCGCTGGTAAACAGGAGACTGAAGAGACAGCTGGAGGAGTTTGGACTTGTGCTTCACATGCTGGCCTGTTGGACTCGGTGTTGGACTCAGGACTAAGTGCATTAGTGTCTGTGATGGGGAAAACAGAATAGCAGAGCAGGAATGTAGGGAGGGCTGCATAACTATGCTTTTACTTTTTCACTTTCTCTCTTTCTCTCTGTCTCCTACTCTCATCCTCCTACCGTTAGGATTTTGGATTTAAAATCTGTACATTTTACATACAAAATGTTCTTGACTTCATTTTTTTGTTCTTGGTTTTCACACCTACGGTACTCTTCTCCATGTAGGAAACTTGGAAATGTTTTTTAAAAAGCACAAAAATTCCCTCTAGGTTTCAGTCTCGTTCTTACTGGAAGGCCACACTGACTTTTTTCATTTGGCGTCCCAAAAAATTTTTGTTTTTCCCAGAAATTTCTCCTAAGATAAGATAAGATAAGATAAGATAAGATAAGATAAGATAAGATAAGATAAGATAAGATATGAGTGTTCTAGCAGCACACATAAAGGACCAACACAAATACACATAAGAAATAAAGTAAGAATAAAATAAAGATAAAATAAGATAAAGTAAAATAAAAATTGAAAATACTGAAAATAAAATAAAGTTTAAAGGTAAAAATATAAAAAATGTATGCATAGCATAGCTATAAATAATAAACATATATAGTATGTATCATATACATCTATAGCTATGCTAAGCTGCCAGAAGTACAGTATATTGTGTTGCAGTTCTAGACAGTATAATAGTTATGTATACAGTATTATCGACAGGTGAGATAGTTATCCACAGATGAAGTATTATCCACCCATGAGGTAGTTACAGTTGCTATAATATGTATGCATAGATGAACAATGATGCATGGATAAAAAGATGGATTACAGTGCAGAGTTGTACAGTCTGATGGCTGCCGGGAGAAATAACCTGTGAAAGCGTTCCTTCCTGCAGCGGGGCAGGAGCAATCTGCCACCCGGTGTACTCCTCTCTCCCTGTAGTGTTTTATGGAGTGGAAAGGAGAGGTTCTTCATGATCTCTCACACTAACAGAAGAATTCCTGCTTAGTTGAATATCCTAAGCTTGTCTGAGTTCTCGAAATTGGCTCCATCGATGACTCTGTATAAAAGAATTCAAAGGCAAGTTTAACCTGGTTTCATGCTCATTCACTAGAAGCTACGAATGTTAAGGTAAGGGGTGGGGTTAGAGGTTGTAGAGTTTCGTACACATTCATACGTATGAAAGTGAACAAAATCTCACCTTCCTGTTTGACACCTTATGAATTTTGCATGAATGATACACTTTTTATCCATTTATAGTTACATGTTAATGTTGTGGAACTTCCATGAAACAAATTAACAGCTTTAAACAGACATATTCTTACCTGCCTCTTTTTCTCTCTCTCTCTCTCTTGAACTTAATAAGACAAAAAAAAATGCAACTTTTTACAAAGACACATATTTTGTTGCATAACAGCCTGATCTCATAAGTGATGCGGTCAGATTTTGTTCATAAGAAAAAGACAGGAGTGGTCAGAACATTTTCTACAAGGACAGTTGTTATGAATTTGCTAATGTAAGACCATGTTCTTAATGAAAGTGTGTTTGTGTGTGTGTAAAGGTAATCCTAAGCTCACTACCTCCTTTCCCATAGTGACCTGACCAGGCCATAGCCATAACACCACAACC
Source organism: Pangasius sanitwongsei (assembly GCA_037576675.1). Classification (NCBI taxonomy): domain Eukaryota; kingdom Metazoa; phylum Chordata; class Actinopteri; order Siluriformes; family Pangasiidae; genus Pangasius; species Pangasius sanitwongsei. The sequence continues at coordinate 4,436,319 of CM075027.1, forward strand.
ACTGGGCTATGTAGTCCTAAAGCTCCTATTAATCACGATCTAATTTAATCCCAACAAACACATAAAACTGTGGATTTATTTCACTTTACAAACAGATGTCTCTGGCGATCCGTGTAAAGTGATACACAGCAGTCGTCTGGGACGGTCCCCATTTCTCGGGCCAGAGCTCCAAAAGCAGAAACACATGTTGTCCCCAGTTTGACTGCCATCATTGGCTTGAACTCGGGTACACAGCCTTATGTCTGGACTGATCCGTAACCGTTTTTTGCATCTTTGATTAAATCCCTTTACGATTATTTATGATCTTTGAACTTGGAAATCAAATGTGGAAAAGCATCATGACAGAACTGAGAATATTACGAAAGAAGTGGCTTCTGGAAGGACCTGAATTAAAAAAAAAAAATCCTTTGAAGTTTTAAAACTCAAATCAATATTCAATAGACATCTGTACTTGATATGGACCTGACTGGACCTCTTTGAGCAGGAACTGTCCAAAAGCAGTAGCTTTCTACATCCTGTGACCCAGAGAGAGAAAAGAGCGAGACAGAAAAAGGGATACGGATGCCTGCGGTATGCCAGTCACCGCTGATTATCCGTGGAGAGCAGCGAAATGTTTTGTGTATGAGGAGTCTATGGGGCAACAGAGCGTCGAATCAAAGCTCTGCTCTGTTATTAGAACCAATCTGCCACTGAGGAATGAAAACCCTACTGTGAGCTTAAAAGGAGTTGTCTCATTTGATCATTTATTACACATTTTAAGCGCTTTTGAAATGGCTGAGGCCAATGTGGTCGGCATCCCTAATTGGAACGCTTTTTCTCCCATTAATGCATCCAGACTTGCGATTCCTCCCAAGGACCACAAACGCTCGTTACAAAGCGCTTGTCAACAGCTAACAGTTGTTGCCGTTGCCATACTTAGATCCGATTTGTGCGTTCTTTTAACAAACAGCTGCCGCCAACTATATCCTGTCGCCTGCTATCCAAACGTCCCGACCGAAGAGATTAGCGACGCTTGTTTATCCGACGATTTTGCATGAACCTCATGATAGACTCGTTTAAGGCAGGAAGCCACATATGACAAAGACGCTGAGCCTTTATTAAACTCATCCAGACCTCGGACTCTGTACTTGGATTATTTATGTCTGCCTACTGCCTGCTATCCCATCAAGAATTCCTATATTTATAATGCTGCTTAACAGCTTTGGAAAAACTAGCGCCTGTGTTTAATACTGTACTGCTCCGGGGTTCGCTGTTATTTTTAATGCTGTTTCTGTGTGTCTGGACGGAATTGAGAGGGGGTTCGATATATTTACAGGCTGTAGTCAACTCTCCAGCCGTGCTTTTGCTTATTCATTCAGAACCACCCTCTCCCACACCGCTTGCGTCGAATTCCCTTGCATCCATTACGGCCCATAATTCAGCAGTGTTGTCTCTCACTTTGACGTACACCTAGTAAACATGTAAAACATTCCTGTGGGATTCACTGAAATTTTAATAACTCCGGTTTTTCGAGCCACGGCTGGCCAGGCCACATATCAGTTACTGCTCCTTAAAAGCTCTGGCACGGGCCACTAACTCCAGCATAGGAACTCCAGAGTAGGTCCTTGTCCAAAAACAACAGGCAGCGAAAGCGGTACGTTTTGGAAATGCGGTTTCCAGTTTCTGTGGCGTGTTTTTCCAGCGGCCGTGATGAAATCGACGTCTAGAGCTGTTTTACCTGCGTGTGTCAGGTGATAGCCTGGCTAATGACTCTGGAAGTCAAACAGAGAGGCTTTCTGCCTGAGGTTTCACACAGACCCCCCTCCTCTCTGCACTTTTAAAAGTGTCCCTCTGCCGGTAAAATGTGATCTTCTCATTAATGAAGGACACGCTTCGTTTCGCTTACTCATTACTCGCCCTCTAGGGGGAGCAGCGGCTGGACGGGACATGGTGTTTTTCTTTCCTTGCGAACAGTTATGGGCCACTGTGAGCACTTAAAGCGGCCTTTGTGGAGCACCACTGATTCATTGCTCATTGGTGTGTGTGTGTGAGTGTGTGTGTGTGTATGGCTGTACATGTTAGCATGGACATGTGCACTTTGGTTTTTTTTTTTTTTTTTTTTAGCATTTTTCAATACTGAATCAAAGAAAACATGCATTTCCTATCTCAGTCAACATTTTTTTTTTTACAAGGTTTAATGACATTAAGGCCAGTCTCATGATTTACTTAAAAATATTTAAATTAATAATTTACTTTCAATCTAGACGCACCATGTACACATGCTCATTCATGCAGGTATCCAATGAGCCAATCACGTGGCAGCAGAGCAATGCATAAACTCATGCAGACACAGGTCCAGTTCATGTTCACATCAAACGTCAGAACTTTGACCGTGGCATGGTTGTTGGTGTGAGACAGAAACCACTAGGATTCTCCTGGGAGTTTCACACACAACAGTCTATAGAGTTTACACTTACAGAACGGTTCAGAAGAACTTTCAGTGAGCAGTGGTTTTGTGAAAATGCTTTGTTGATGAGAGAAGTCAAAGGAGAATAGCCAGACTGGTTGGAACTGTCAGGAAGGCTAAAGTAACTCAAATAATCACTCTTTACAACTGTGATGAGCAGAAAAGCATGAACTTGAGGTGGATGCACTACAACAGCAGAAGATCACATCCGGTTCCTCTCCTGTCAGCCTGTCACCATAGGAATCTGAGACTAAAGTGGGCACACCTTCACTGAAACGGGACAGCTGCCTAGTTTAGGTGAGCCTGTGCTCACTATAGCGTCACTGTAGAGTTTTTTTATGTTACAGGATTGTATTGTAAACGACTGGGCAATTAGAGTAGGGCATTTATTTACAGTAAAATTCCTGAAAACTCGATATACTTATAAACACATAAATACAGTATATTCCTTTATATTTAATACACTGATCCTTGTGTTAAGTCAGGTGACACAGTTGGTGCACCCACACATCAGCCTCACCTTGTCTCCTCCTCCCGATGGCCCCTCACTCCTCCTCTGTCTAGCTGTCACTGGAATATATGTTTCATGGGCCGTAGAGGGCCAGTAAAAGCCTCAATCCGTCGTGTTGTTGTAGCTGCACTAACAGGGCTCCCTCTGTAAGCAATACTTCTCTCTACAAGTGGACTTCGTGTTATTTTTTTTGTGCTTAGTGAGTTGCTCTCCACTATTAAGAAGCCTAGTCAAGTCAGACAGAACCAGATGTAAGCTGGTGATTTTTTTTTTTTTTTTTAAATATGACTATAGGAGTGCTTAGTGCTTAGTTTAGTTTTATCACTTTTGAGCATGAAGTGGTTCTGGTACAGGTCATGCTGGCTGAAACTTGAGAATTAAGCATGACTGTGAGCACAAGTGTAGTAAATGAATAATAAAGTATTATTGCAATGTAATAAATCTAATAAATTGTTACTACCACAGGTTGTTATACACTACCAGGAAGTCTGTATAAATTAAATAAAGACCATTGTACACATAAAATAAAATGGAAAACCTGGTTGGCGTGTTCGAACTTCTTTTGCTTAAACACACAGGATCTGTTTCACATGATCTTCACCGGGATCTCTTTCTCGCTCGGTTTGTAACCAGAGAATGATGCACAAAACAGCTTTTCTTTCCATGCTTAATCTTTCCGAACATTGTATCCTTGGGCTTAGTTGCCTTTTCATTTTGTTTTCTTCTCATGACCAGTGTTTTCACCTCTCAACTGGCGCTGGTCAAAGCCAGATCCCTGCTGTTTCCAGATCAGTTTACCTCATGTTTCCCCCCCCATCCAGCTCAAGGCTAGGGTGTAACAATGCTGCTGTTAGCCAAAACCAGAGTCCTGCTGTTTCCAGATCAGTTTGCTCATTGTTTTTTTTTTTCTTTACTTTTTCTCTGGTGGCGAGTGTATAATTGTGCTTTTTTTTGCCAGTTATAATCAGGCGATGGTTGATAAATAAACTCTAATAACACTAATAATGCAGCTGCAGTGAGGGAAAGCAGATCCAGGAGCTCTCTCTCTCTCTCTCTGTGTGTGTGTGTATGTGTGTGTGTGTGTGTGTGCACATGTGTGAAGAGTAGGGAAGGGAGAGTGAGGAGAGAGAGTCTGATTCCCAGCCAAGCAAAATACAGGCTGATTTATTGCTACTCAAAAATCATTTGATTGAGTTTTCACAAACATGGGTGTGGCACATGTGACACATGAGGTAAAGGAGAGAGTGTGTGTACTTCACTGTGTGAGAGAGACATATGTGCATGCATTTGCGAGTGTATAATGTTCTCGTGTATATATTATCCACAGTAGCTGCACGTCTCAAAACTCTAAAGCACTCTGACAGTTCCTTAATGCACTGGCACCAGACGTGGCCATTTCCAGATCACTTTATCGTGCCTCGTTCCAACTCTTGTCTAAGCAACCACTCGTTGTGCTTCCTCTCCCCTCAGTGCTCCTCAGTGCACTGTAATCCCTCTCTCCTCTTTCTCCGACTGACTCTGACAGCGGTGTAATGCCTCATGTGGGCAGGGAATCATTTTTAAGCTGGATGAATTCTTCCCCATGCCAAAGGTAAGTGTTTGGGCTGCCGCTAGAGGTTTTCTCTCAGGCTGAAACTTTAGTTCTCTTCATTACTCCACTACTTTTTTATCCTTAGTTTACACACCCCCCCTTTCCACCACCATCCCAATCCCTCTCTCAGCTTCAACTGACGATTTAGCTCAAACGTTCTATGATTAAAGTGAACAATGTTTCCACCCTGAGAGGTGCCTCTACACACACACACACACACACACAGATTCCCTGGAGACCACGTCTGGCTGGGGAAAGTGTGTATAAGTGCGCTACTGAAGTGTATATATTTAGGCCTGTTACAAGCTCCATTAAAATGTGAGTGAGATGAGGGAGGTTGCATCAGTCACACAACATTAAGACAGGTTTTCCCGTCTTGCCCTCTCTGACATTTCACATTCCACACACGTGTCCTCAGTCTGTCACTGGCTCAGCATTCAGGCAGAAATGGACAGATGATGTCCAGAAGACCTTCATGACCCAAAGGGACAGGAAAAAAAAAAACACATTGTCCAATTGAGTACAAAAATAAAATAATAAAAAAAAATAAGGGAATGGTGAGAACAATCAATCAATCAATCAATCAATCAATCAATGGTGAAAACAGGACAGGAAAAAAACAGGAAAACATTTATTTAAACCAGTTAGCTAGCTCATCTAGCCAGGCATTTAATAGTTTAATTAATGCAACAAAATACAAATAAATATTAATATTATCCCAGATCAAGATTATAATCTCAGCCATTTTACAGTGAGCTAGTTATCACTCTTTGATTTCATTTTTTAACCCTTTAGTTTCAGTTATCGTAATCTTGATGGAATGTTCTTGCATCAAGCCTCACACTGAGCCTTGCTCATACACATGCATACACACAGATACGCACACTTGTCATTTCTTTCTCCCAGTTTTATGCACAAATATTATGTACTAAATATTAAAATGATGGGTAGCACTTTACTGTAAGTTCCACAAATAAAAACAAATGAAAAGCATATATTAATGTACGTACTAATGCTTTCATAATGATGAATACATGCATAATACATGCACTGATCATTAGTGCATGAGGAAATAATGAAGCGTATATATTAACAGCCTAAGCATTAATAATGGTAATATATAAGTATTAATATCTTCTCAACTCTTAACTGTTAATTAATGAAGAGTGCGTTTGGAACAATGTAGGCTATAATTCTACACTAAATTCTAATACAGGATATATTATAAATACAAAGGAAATATATATTGTTAAAATATTCTCCTGTGGTATGAAAAATATTCTTATAATACTACAGTGTGCTTGAATGGATCATGGATGGAATGGACTTCCTTTGAGATTGTCACACATTTTGCGGTCTGGTCTTTTTTTTTCAATCTTCAAATCTTCGGTGAACCCTGTGTCCACTGCAGCGTCAGATTTTTGTTCTTGATTTACAGGCATGGAACCTATTAGAGTCGTCTGCACATTTAGAGATGCTTTTCTGCTCACCACAGTTGCAAAGAGTGGTTGCTTGAGTTACTGTAACCTTCCTGTTAGCTCGAAACAGTCTGCCCATTCTCCTGTGACCTCTGTCATCAACGTTTTTTGTTTTTCACTCCATCCTGTTGAATGGGACTGTTGTGTGTGGAAATCCCAGGAGATCAGCAGTTTCTGAAATATGCCAAATCAGCCCTGGCACCAGCAACCATGCCACAGTCAAAGTCATGGAGATCACTTTTTTTTTTTTTCCCCCTGCATTCTGATGAACATGAAGCTCTTGACCTGCATCTGCTGATTTCAAGTATTGTGCTGCTGTCCAATGATCGGCAGTAAAGTAAAGTTAAAGTAGAATGAGTTTGAATGGTAACCCTGTCCTTATCCCTAACCCTAACCTTAACCTTTGTAACTTTCAACTGAGACCACTTTGCTGTGAGAAATGTCTCTCACAGCATCGCACGACTTTCAAATTTATTCTCCATGCTTTAAATGAACTTGCAAAGCCTGATAAAGTCCATCAGCACTATTATGTATAATTCTTTACTTTTTAATATGCAGTGACAAAATATTCAGAGTTTTCCTTTCTCTTTAATGTCTGTGAATAAATGTCTTATTTTCTCTGACTTTCTCTCCTTTCTACATCACTTAAATAGTGTCAGAGCTGTCAATCAACTGTCTAAACCCCTAATGATCTCTTATTACTGAAGCGCAAAGGACCGGTACAGATGTATAATGTGAAGAATAACAATCTGATCCCTGTAGAGGAATGTACATGAAAGAGTTCTTAGTGCAACATTATTAGAAATATAATCTCTAAGGAACCATATATCTGATGCAGATTTAATGGTTGGTTAATGTACCTTTTAAAGAATCAGTCTGCAGTAGGGTTCATAAAGTGTCCACTTTTTTGTCCAAGGACATTTCATTTTCTTGAAAATTGAAAAAAGAGTCATGAGTTTTCCAAACTTCCATTCGTTTTTTATTACTAACTAAAAAAAGACTGCAAAAAATCTTTTCTAAAATACCCGAGAGACAGAAGTGTGGTGTTTTTCCTTTTCTTTTTTTGCTTCTTTTTATCTCTTCTGGAAGAGACTGAGCTCTGTGTAGACACATTTAATTATGTGTGTTATTTTTACTCATTGTCGTACTGCTCAGTTAATAACGGCCTCCATAAATCACACTGCCATACACTCGACTTTGGGGTATTAGTGTTGGAGCATTCTGTTCTTCCCTTTTCACACCTTAGGCTAACACACACACACACAGACACACAGACACACACGGGAAGCTTCCTTGAAGCCGTAACCACATAGTCTGTATTTTTTTTTTAACCCAATGTGCTGAATAACAGAAGCAAAGCAACAAAGTTGCTTATATGCAATAAAAGACATGCAGACAGATGATGAATTAAAAGAGAAAATGCCATAAAGTGTGTTAGTAAGGTGTTGGGTGACCACAAGCCACTAGAACAGCTTTAATGCACCTTGGCATCAATTCTACATGTCTGTAGAACTGTACAGGTGCAATGAACACTGTACTTCCAAAAGACATTCGAGCACAAAGTCTAACAAAATCTTCCATAGATGTTGTGTTCAATTCGGCTGAGATCTGAATGTGAATACCGCATCAAATGATTTTCATCATTTTCATCCTGATCAAACCATTCTATGAGCACTTGTACCCTGTGGATGGGGGCGGAGTCATCCTGGAAGAGACCACACCCACAAGGTAGAAATGTTTCATCAGAGGATAAAGATGATTAATCTGAAGAGCTTTAATGGTTTACAGTGATGCTTTACTCAAAGTAGAACAAAAACCATGCCAGTGAAACCATGTCACAGCATAACAGAGCCACCGTTTAGTTTCCTTTAATTTAATAATTCGGAATGACAGAATAAGAGATGAAGCCACCAGTTTTGGTCTGACCTGGTGGTTGAGCTACAGAAGAAGCGAGCATTTAGCCCTATAGAAGACGAAACAAAATTTGCAGGCATTTTTTCACCACGTCCTCTCAGTATGCTGTGACTCTCAGACATTAAACACGTCATTAAACTCAGATGAAATTTTCTGTCATAGCGTCATTGTGCGACAAAATCAGCAAGTAATCCAGGTTTGAATGTCTAATATTATCTCCAAATGCACTCCTTGTGCATGATCTCATAATTGGCCAAAAGTAAAGTTTTTTCTTTGTTAATGGCCATTTCTGAGCAAGAATATCATTAAAAAATTTGTTTGTATGGCTGCCTTTTTAAGTTACAAAGTGAGTCGCACAGAAATAAAAAAAAATAAAATAAAAAATCAGAGATAGGCTCAGCCTCTCAGGGTTAACCGTTAAGTGAACGTTTAAACGTTGAGTGAAATGTGAAAGGAGGGAGAAAGTGTCCATTAAAAATACATAAGCTGTTCTATTCTGGAAAGTGATTTAGTTATTATAGAAGAACAGCTTTCTTTGGGATGAAATGGAATGGGTTGAAACTTGAGAGTTAGGTGTGACTGTAATCAAATGTAATAGATGAATAATAAAGAATTATTGCACAGTAATAACTGTAGTAGATTGTTATTGCAACTGGCTGTTATAGGAATTCAGAAAGGACAACCACATCCTGTATTGAACCATATACATAAATGGACATATGAAGGAAAGTTTTTCCACACAGACAAAATAATGTGTAGATGAAAGTGCAGGCTAGATTCCTGTGGCTTCAGCTACTTCAAAAGACAGTATACTCTGTCACTAAACCCACAAGGCCTGGTTTTGTTTTATTTTATTATTTATTTCCAACGTACCTGCTTCTATTTTGATATTTAACATTACCTATTGTCTCTTCTCAATGCTAGTCAATAGCTAGTGGCAAGTGGGGCTTATTTTCTTGTGCGGTTATACCCTAGCCTCTAGCTGACCTGCCAATGATTTCTTTCCTCTTTCTTCTCCCCTCCTTATGAATCTTGTGCTGAAAATAAAATGAGTAAAATGAGCATTAATTAAACCCTCAACCCATCAAATGTTCATTCTTTGCAGCTCACCAAAAAAAAAAAAAAAAAAAAAAAAAAAAATAGACGTCCAGAAAGGGAGGAATGGAAAAGGAATGAAAACAAATCTGTGTTTACTGTGCACTCTTTTCATTTCTCTAACCGATGCCACAGAACAAATGCTGGTTAGGCATATGCGTTTGAGTGCTCGTATTTATTTTGTCATTTTAAATGCTTCAAAGATGTTAGCGAAATGGGAGAGATGATAATGGTCTCCAGCTTGCTGCTTTATTTAATTTGTAGCTCCGCATGCAGCCATTGAGTTTAAAATTATACACGCGCCGTAAACCCCCGGAGCCGAAAAGCAGGCAGTGGGGGAAGACAACCGAGGCCTCCTCCATCTGGATCTGTTTTACTGGCCCAAACACAGCAACTCTTATCACTTTCTTTGTGTTTTGAATGTGTGTTTGTGTATGATGGACAAGGAACGTTATGTTGTAATGGCATGGTTCTTTAAGTGTCTTTCTCCGATTGAAAAAAGACCAAAGTTGGTGATTTGCATGAATGAATGAAATGAATCTGTTAGCATTTGAATGGGTTAATCCGTCGTGTTTTTGCAGGTGTCCGCATGCAAACCTCACACTGACAGTTATGATTTTTGCACTGACATTGAACACATTAAACAATCAGGGAGACCCACAGTTACAGTTAGACACCATGAAGTGAACAATGGAGAGGATTTATTTTCAAAATATCCTTTTTTTTTTTTTTTTTTGCATGTGTTTTACCCTGTTTCACTCTTGAGTTCCATCATGAGTGCATGGAGTTAAGTTGTTAAGTGAGATGCTGTGACAGCCAGTGTTACCTGTTTAAGTGACAGGAGACACCTATACTTCTCCCACGTGTACAGGCTCTCGAACGGCACTCTCAGACTCGGCCACCTGCACAAAAGCGCTGCGAGTGCCAGATTTCACGAGCCTGAGCTTGGACAGATTTGTGGAAACGTGAGTATTACTAAATTTCACAGAGGAATCCTCCATCTTTTTACTGAGCCAAATACTCTTTTCTCGAAAAAGGAAAATGAAAATACCCCAAACACAAATATGATAATGCTTCAATCATTTTTTTTCCTTGCTTTAATTTTTAAGTGATTGTTGGGAGTCAGCTCATATATCTGAAGACCTGTATATGCTTTTTCTGAAAATTCAATAATATTCTGTATTCAAAGTTCTCTAAAGTCGTTAATTTGTTTTTTGTCGTTAAATGCATTAGATAAATTTGATCAACATCTGAAGACAGGAATCTTCTAATTTAATGAAAGATTAATGCAGAAACACTGCAATAGTAATATCTAATCATTGCTAGTATTTATATTTCTTTGCCTTTTATAGCAAATACATTACAACTACAATGTTATTTTGTTAATCAGAGAGTGTAGATTATATTAAATCAGAGATTAAGATTATATTAAACAACTGAAAGGAAACCGCCACCCTGAAACTCATTAAATATGTTTATATTGAAATATTTGTGATGTTTTTCGTGATTCTGGTGCTAATTAGCAATTTGTTTGGTGCTGTATTTCGGTTATTCCCTTGAGAAGTTAGCGGTTGCTGTGCTGACGTCACCGGGCGGACATTGCTGGAGCAGTTACAATAGTGATTATTAGGAAAAAAAAAAAAAAAAAAAGATTTCAGTCTAAATCCAAAAACTCTGAATTTTATTACTGAATCAGTATTACTGAATCGTGAATCTTGAAATGACTAAATCCTGGATGCCATTGAAGATCACATGTTAATTATAAAGTTTATCATGCAAGTCATCTAGGGAAAGAATTTCCCTTCAAGTAGGTAAAGACTAACAACTAAGGGCTGTTTTGAAAGAAAGAAAAACCTGGCAAGGAATCATTAGGAGTCAAAAGAGTTGCCTTTTGCAGCTGAGCTCATCTGATTACTCTGATTCACTGAAAAGAGCTGGAATTCATATCACTAATAGACAGTAACGTCATTCCCATGTGTGTAGATTTCATTAGAAGAAACAGGGATCATATCTCCACGAATAATTTTAAATACACAGTACCCCTATCCCTGAAGGTTGAGTTTTGATAATGTTGACTTTCGGGTTCAGATTTCTGCACAAATTTCGAATCTGCATGGAAAATCAAGATTAGCAATCAATTTATACTAGCTGGCTTAATTAACTATGATAGCCAAAACAGTAACATGCTAACATTAGCTAACTTTGACAGTTGATTAAGCAACAGCATTATTAGCAATATCGTTTGCTAAGAATTCTTGTACATCATTTTTATGCTAGTAAATGACTCTTCTATATCTTGGTTATTCATTACCAGTGGTCTAACTTATTTTGTAACTTTATGTCATATTAAATAAAGATGTTCCAGTGCTTGGCTATTTAGGATTTTTGTCCATTTTCTCTAATTTGGATTTTATTTATTTTTTTAAACCTATGTAATACATGGTTGTGGGTTCTTTGGCCAGTCCCTCTGGGGAGCCCTTAACGCTCCTATGTAGAACCCTACAACAGAGTGTTTCCCTATCAGTGAATGCTCCTAGCAGAATTTTAAACTTTAAAGGAGTGAAGAACATGTAATTGTCCTTGTTTTTTTCTAAAAATGTATGAATTATATGTTGCATGTCCTCAAATTCAAGTTCAAACCCAACTTCATCATCAAGCCAGAAGAGAGCAAATGTTCATAATCACACTCTAACCAGGGCCTCATTTCATGTGTGGCTTATGCTGGTACTGAAGTGCAGCCAACACTTTTGAAATAGGCCATACCATCTCAATCACTGCCCCACCTCTGACCTCAAATATAATCTGTATGAGTTCAATTACTCTTAGGCAATACAGTAACATCATTATGTAGCTATTTATACTGTGCCATGAATAAATCAGCTATTCTGCAAATGCAGCTTAAATGAGCCTATCCCAGGAACACTGTGTCCATGTGGGTTTTCTCCTGGTTATTTGGTTTCCTCCCACATCCCCAAATCATGCTGGTAAGTGGATTGGCTATGCTAAAAATGGCCCCTATGCGTGAAAGAGTGTGTGAATGTGTGTGTGTGCATGGTGCCAGTACGAGTAGTACCTCCCAAAACAAGTGAAATCTTTCAGGAACTGTCATCCAGGTCCAGTTCTATAGCCTTGGTCAGATCTCTACAATTGTCTGCTTGATTCTATGACGGTAGTACTAATAAAACTAACTTCCTGTAACTTCATGATTGCAAATTTTATGATGTGTTGCTGGTGGCAGATCTTGAAACGCTTCTGCTTTGTTTCCTCTCACCCTTCATACCTTCCTGATTGATCCTCTACTTCTGCTTGGAGCTTTCTACACTAGTGGCTCACTTTCCACTGCTGAGGATAGTCCTAAATGGACACCTTAAATATTTTTCCTTCCCAACAACACTTTAGTCTCACTCTTGATCAGTGTATGATCTCACATAGATGCTGTCTATTTGTAGCTAAGTACTGCTGCTGTAATCATAAACACTGTCCTGTGCTCATCTCAGGACTGCACACAATTTGTTCACAATGAAATAAACATCCTTTCAACACACTTTTGAGTCTAGGTCCTATTTCATGTTGTCTCAGAGTTTTTTTTTTTTCTCACTTCTGTCTCTTCTGGCTTGTTCATTCGGGATCTAAATCAACATCCGGATTTCTATAAAGCTGCTTCGTGACAGGGTCTATTGTTAAAAGCGCTATAAAAAATAGCACATACTCTGATCTGAGATCTGCACTTGTGAAATGCTTTCTCAACACAGACTTGTGATAACCCAGCTGTCGTCTCTTACATATTTAGAGAGACGCAAATGTTAAGCTGGTGTGTGTTAGAGAGAGTATAAAAATGCCAGGAGATCAAGGGGCAATTTTAGAAGAAGAACATGATGATGGATCCAGTGATGGATGTAGCCCGTCTATGCTGTCCCCCTGTCCTGACACTACTTCCTGTAATGATTTTTTAAACTGTTGTAAATTGCATGTCTGCCATCCTGCTGCTTGTGTGTATGTGTGTGTATGTGTGAGTGTATACATGGGGGTGTGTAACCAGCTGCATAACAGCTGTCAGCCCATTGAATAATGAGCAGTATTGAGGAATAACCATTAAGAAAAAAATCACACACAGGACTGCGCAAGAACTATCATACAAGGTCAATTTTGGCTGCTATTTTTACCATGATACTGTAATGCGTAATCCTTAAAGACTATAATATCCATGATCATGGCTGAGCTTGAAAGAAATTAGGCTGAAAGTGGGTTTTTCTAGAAGTGTTTGGTGTCAATGACAATTAGAGCATCATAATGTGTCTGCATGTTTTAGAAATTTAGCCACTAATCCAGATAGCGGTCCAAGGCGAGGGCTGAATTTACAGCCTACTAAGTTAAAGCAGAAATGCAACAAGGCCACAATGCCAAAGCCACGGCGGCGCTGCATGTGTTTGTAATTGGTTTCTTCAATGTTTATGTCTCCATTCACAGTCTTTGTTTAGGTTTGTGTAACTCGTATCATGATGGCAAACTGAGAAATTGCAAACTTCTGTGATGGCCACCAGATGAACCCGGAGAGCTGTTTGAATGGTGTTGGGCGTAGAGTTGTAAGTGTGTGTATTTATCTCTTTTGGGGAACGAAATGTCTCCATTAACCCCATTAAAGTCTCAGCTTATTGTCCAGTTCTTCAGCTGTAAGCCTAACTTGCGGAGACAACTGAGTGGTCTCTATAAATAGGTCATGACCTTAGTATTAGGGATGAATTGATGCCATTATTTTCAGACTGAGTATGTGTATGAGTATGCGTACATATTATTTGGTACTGTTACTTGTACTGAACTAAATGACCTACTTAGTATTAATCAATCAGGGATGTCACTAAAAACTGTTTACGCTTCCCCTGTTTAAACTGTGGCAATGAAAAGAGCATGTGCATGTTACTTATAATGTTAATATAAATGAAGTGCATTAGCTGGCAACATTAGTTCTCTTGGAAGATTGCACTAGAGAGCAGATTTTGTTCCATTTTGGAAAAGTGCTTCTCTACAGCTGTGAATAAGCTGTTTTATTGTCTTCATTGTGTCAAAATTCCTCATTGTCAACGACGATAGCGGCTGATCATCAAGAACAACGTACTGGGTAAGTGCTGTTATTCTCACTCACATAGCTCGTATCCAGCGTTTACTGCTAGCAATGAATTCCTCGTGCTGAGATTTTTTAAAGACATTTTATCCAGGTAGTTGTATTGTAAGACAATGCTGTAGTTTCTCTTCTTGATATTTTAGCAGAGTACAGTTTGCAGTCTGCTTTGCTTTGATCGTGAAATACGTCCAGGCTGATGCCATTTTGTGTCATCTGTTCACTGGCACGACATCGTACACTAGGCTTACGTCTCATGATATTACGTGGTATCAGATGTTGGCATTGGAGCATGAGCAAAACATAAGCATGGGTAAATGAACATGGTATTGGACCAAAGCCTGATACCAGAAGATTCGTAAGAATAAATAGGAGTTAGAGAGTTATAAATACTAAAGTCGCAAAGTGTTATTTTTACACTTAGTATTTAAATTTTGATTATCAAGGTTAAAGAGTATGAACTAGAATCTAACATTAGAATTATGTAGCAATAGTATAATCCAAGTCAGCAAAAATACTTCACAAGGACAGTAATACAAGCTGGTATGTGCTTAGAAAAGGAAAGAGGCAGCGTAGAGTTGGCGGAGGGGAAATGGATGACAGTTACACGCCTTTCAGCCTATTAATTGTCATCTCAGCTGTTGTTTTAACTCCGTGGCCCTGCTGCTCGGTCTTTCTCTCCTGTGCTGCTTGCCTTATCGTTTACAGAAGAGAGGCTCATCTGTGTACGTAAAAGAGCCCGACGACCTTCAGCCCTAGACTGGGGGTCAAAGGTCACCTGTTGTATATTTCATCTGCAAACAGCATGTTTTCAGAGAAGAGGCTGTATAAAAAGGGGATGCTCAGGCTCTTGGGATTTTACCATGCCATATGTCCTATTAACATTAATTATTTTGCAATCTTCTGCTTGTCTACCTGTGAAATGAAGTTTGACATGCCTGTATTCATGGTCATGAAGCTTATGGAGGTGTCAATCTTCGCCAAAGAAAGTCTAATGAGTCTAAAGTCTACCTGAGCTCTAATATGATAGTATTGTCTGAGGTATAAGTAATGTATGTTCAGATATTTAAGAATATCTTATATATTTGCCATGGATGGGCTGGTCAAAGATCTGGTCAAAATGCCCCAATAATCAACCTTGATCACTATAGATGCTGAGAATAAGGTAGCTAATGATTTATCTATCACATAGCCATTATGTTTTTTAAACAAACAATGTAAAGGCAGAATGAACATGAAAATGACACACAATATCAACATTTACCTCAGATGTGTTGGTAAATTACTAGGAAAAGTCTCTGTATGGCAAAAAAAATTATCCTGTAATTACACTTAGCATTGACTGCTAACTAAACTTCTATGGGCTATATTGAGAAACATCAATTCTCCTCACAGCTTGTGAAATCAGAGTCGTCAGAACATTTCCAAAATCGTAAATACCACACGAATGAGCTGGTCTTCTTCTCGTAAAATCTTCTCGTAAATATGCTAAACATGACTCCTTTAGAATGCAGCATATGTAATCATGTTGGAATTTAACCATGACAAAAAACAAAACTAAACATTTAGGCTAACCCTATAGTCATGCTTCACTATCTCCACCAGTATCGTGCCACTAAACCATATGAAAAACACTACACATTTAAACACATTTAATATCACTTTTAGAGCACAAGATATTGAGGGATGAGAGGCCAATTGTTCTCAAAGTGAGGTCTGGGATACATAGCCCAGGGGTCCATGTTTTTTTTTCCCTCTTCTTCTTCTTCTTCTTCTTTTTTTTTTAAATTTTTGTTCCAGTTGTGAAAATCTCTATCCACCAAAATTATTGTTATTTTATTTATTATTTAATTCCTATTGTTATTAGTTTTATTAACTAGTCATTTGAATTGAATGGGTTTAATACAAATCTCAATAAATTAAAAAAACTTCAAAACCTATAAGTAATGCCAGCTTAAGACTACTGACAATTTTAATAAAGATAAGTTCAGTAGATGAAAGGTTCAAGCTATCTGGATCTAATAAATAACCGCACTACTATTTAACACTATCAGCCTAATATATGAAAAGTTGGATTATGGTCATAAAATAAATCTGAGGGGATTGTTGGAATTTATTTTACAGTTAAATGTGTCTCTGGTACATACATATAATGGTATGTTAGCCTTTGTGGTGGATGACTAGAAAGTAATTATTTAAAATAACAACAGGTTTACTATTTTCACCCATGTTTTAAGTGAGCAAAACCTACAAACCCGCCATTTTTAAATGCTAGTAAATGGTTATTTCAAAGTTTCCTGATATTCCCTCTTCAATGTTCTTCATCTTGGCCATATCTTTCATTTTCTGATATCAGGATACTTCATTAGGTGACCTGGGGTGGATTAAATTCAACGTAGAAGTAGGAGGCCAAAAGTATACAATCCAGACTTTCTTTCTTTCTGTCTTACTTTCTTTCTTTCTTTGTTTACTTACTTTACATACTTTACTTATGTAAAAATAGTGAAAACACAGCTGATTGACGTATCACCTGGGCACGAGAAAAACAATAATCTCATAGCATTTGTGATGTATAACGAGTGCTTTGAAGGTCAAAATGAAAATGTAAGGAGTAAAATGTTTGTTATTGTTTCTGTCATGAATTTACTTGACTTAATTGAAGAGTATTCAATTTCCATAACACTTGTGTAAAATAGAAATCTTTCAAAATAGTACTGTAATGAAGTGTAAATGTAGAGTAATGAAGTAACTCAAGTATTTTCCAGCCTTGTCCCTGACACAGTCGAGAATGTTTTGTTGTACTAACCTACACCACTGAGTGGATTTTCCAGACCTTTTCTCGAGCTTTTTCCCACTTTTCCTTTTTCATTCACGCTCCCTGGTCAAGCGCCACTGCCTCTCGGCTGGTCATCCCACACAGTGTGAGTCTGTAGCTCCGCTCATTCAGAGGTACACAAGCTCTTTGTGACTCAGGAAGCATGGACATTAGAGGGGGAAATTGTGTGTGTTTGTGTTAAGAGTATTTGGAGCATGTATGAGAAGAGACCTTACAGTTCCAGAGAGTGACACTGGTTTAGCATGACAAGAGAAGGGGCGGTAACACTTGAGGCACACTTTGACAAAAAACACACACACACACAGTTGGGGATGACAAGGTGTGTGTTCAGGCTGTCTAGTTCGATCGGCCATGCACTACTGTCTGAGGAACCCCCTGCTTTCTACTTCCTGTCTGCCTTCCTGTCTGAAGAGGTAGAGAATTCTATCCTCACACACACACACACACACACACACACACAAGCGCATTCCCCATTTTATTGTGCCCAGTGGAGGAAAGGGCCGGTTTTGTATCTGGCTCAATCGAGCAGCTGTGTCTTCCTTCTTTCAGCTACATCTCACACACACACAAGCTTATTTGCATGGCAATGGCATTATCAAGGAGAAGGGTGTCATGGTGGAGAGGCTGACAATGCTCCTGCCAACAAGTTTATCTAAGCTCAAAGAGCTTTTTCAATCTCTACTGGCTAATCTCTCTCTTACTGGCTACCTTTAACTTTCTCTTTCTTTCCCCTGGGATAGCACCTCCTAGACCAGGGGTGTCAAACTCAAATTCTGCCCAGGCCACTTTGTTAGCCCTTGAAGGGCCATAATCTACGGCTATTTATTTTTTAACATATTATCTATTCTATCGATTGACACCAGTAACTCAAAATGGTATAAATTCTAGGAAAAAGACATGATAATATCTTTGTAAAACTATTCAGCTGTATGCACTTTTAGGGCTAGGTGATAATGTGATGATATGTTTTTGAAATATCATAACATTAATAATGAGATTTAAGAAGAACTCACATAGAACTATCTGTGCTGAACATATGCGTACATACTACGTCCTTAGTCTCCCATCTCTCATACCTTTGTGATGAATTTCAGGATTTGGAATCAATCACTGAATAACACGAAAGGAGAACAGTTTATGCATTTTGGAATTTTTTTTTTACACCCAGATCTCGCATCAAACACACTAGATAGGCATCCATTTTAACCAGCATTTCAGCACTGTAGGATGCGAGCGCATACGTGCTTGTAAGGTGGCATGAACTGTACATAATGGGGTGATTGCTATGCTACAGGTCTGCTGTGAATTCTAGATACGGTGAAACTGTTGAGCAATCGTGTACTACGGACTGTTTCAGTGTTATTTTTTTGCAAGTTCGTATGGACCAAATGAAATGAGGCGGCGAGCCGGGCATAGGTGTCGGTTTTGAGTTTGGCACCTGTGACCTAGACCCACATATGCACACATCTTAATCACCAGTAATATTATAGCACATAATAAAAATAAAAGATGCCCCACTTACCTCCATATTTATAACCTAACCTCTATGTCAGTCTTTGTTTGATCAGCTGAGGTAAAAAAAAAAATCACTTGCAGCATTTAAACACAAGCGTCAGCGTTGTCTCTACACTCAGCTGATTCATGCTAACATCGGTGGGGAAATAATTACTGATTAAATCAGTCAGTTCTGTTCTGCTGACCACATTCCTTGTCATTAATGTCTCTTTATTAGGTCATTTAAACATTTTAAAGCGCTCTTCTCTGTTTCGATGATGTGATGGTGCTGGAGCATTGTGGACATTTTGACAACTGATATCTGAATACAAAATCAATTAAATGTCCATTTAGCTAGTAATGTTTCAGACCTTTTAGCAGGCAGTTTCCAACACAAGATTAGAAAGCAGCATGCATGAAACCATTACCTCATCATTTTGGTAAAAATATATTTATGCTTTCTTAAGGTACACATGTCAAAGTATGTTACTGGCGGAAAAACAAAAAATTAGTTGGTTTTTTCATCTTGGCTGTTTTCCAGAATTCAGCCACAACAAAGTCCAATGGTTTTTTTCCCCAGACCTCTAAAAATATTTTGCCGAAATCAGTATAAATATTCAGCGCTTAGATCAGCATGTTGCATGAGGATCAGAATTTCTCTCTCTGTCCCAGTCTAGGTGTCTTTAATGGCCATTTGTGTGAAACACACCCTCCGGACGTTTATATGGAATGGAGACGAGACAGGCTCAGGAGTGGTGTGTTCATTTTATTGAGGAAGAGAAATCGATAGTGAAGTTTATATGTCTGACATGTGGAGGCCTCATCATTATTATAAAGCTCACACTTTCCGCTTCCACACATACCCTGCACTTGCCCATTGAAAGTTTCATACTACATTCCCTATATATATATATATATATATATATATATATATATGTATGTATGTATATATGTATGTATGTATGTACATCAAGATTGCCTAGGATGTGCCAACACATCGAGTTTATCAGATTGTGAATGGACACGCTGTGGTCTGCGTTGCAGAACGGGCCGTTTAGATAAGCATGGTTCTGACTGCATGTTAAAGCTAGTTGAACCTGGGAAATACTGATAAACAGTTTTCAATGGAAAGTCAGTTAAAAAACTTGGATCAAATGAAAAAGCAACAGAATGTGATTCTGAGAATTGAAGAATCTTAACTTTACAGGCATATATCAATGCATTATAAATTATTACACTCTATAAATTTGGTTTCTGAAGGGTTCTTTGGATAATTTAGGGTTCTCTGCTTCCCAGAAGGGTTCTTTTTGGAAGTCTCTTTGAAAAAAAAAAAAAAAAACCCTGTACGAGGGTTCCACCAGAGTGACAAGCAAGGAACCTTCAAGGCTTCTAGATTTTAAAGTTTTTCTAAGAATACCATCCTAGGTTCCATGTAGTGCTTTAAAAGTCCCTCTTGGAAATGCATGATGTATGTAGAACTCTATAACAGTGTTTCGCTACCAGAGAGTCTCTCAAGTAGGACCTTTTTCGGAAGAAGAAAAAAAAAAAAAACACTTACCGGCCAAAAAAAGAATTTGGATTGTTAAGGGAACCCATAATTGGTTCATGTGGACCCATTCCACAACAGTGTTTCCCTAACAGAGAGTATTCCAAGTAGAACATTGTGGGAAGCAAAAATCCATTTACCATCCAAAAAAAAAAAAAAAATGTGATACCTCAGAAACCTCTCTATTAGGCTATATTGTTGTGTATATTTCCCCCAAAGTGACAAGTGGAAGATCTAGATTTCATTTCTTTTTTAAATGAACTATCAAGGAACAAGTTTAAGGGTTCCTTGGAATAACTAAGGGTCCCTTAGTTAAGGCTCTAAAGTTCCTAAAACGGGTCTGCTTAGAACCCTTTTTGACAGGAAAACACTCATTTGAATGGTTCTACATGGCTCATTGGTTCTAGAGTGTTTAAGGGTATCCCAAGAAGAACAGAAGAACCCTTAATAGCTCTAGATTCAACCTTTGTAAGAGTGTAGTGATGGGAGCAAATATCTTCATAATGCTTTTTCTATAGACTCAAGTAACAGGCAGTCAGACTGCTATAGTATATCATCCATGTCAGTTTCTTCTGTATCTTCCATTCCTCTTCTGAGCTACAGCCAGCATCATTATGGATACAGTCTTTTACCTCCGGAGCCCACCAGCCGAAGCTAATGTACTTGAGATCGACATCAAAGTGAAGCGGAGTGCGAGCCTTCGCCAATAAACTTTTTGGCCTCCCATTACATTAGCATTATTTAAAAGGAGAAGAGAGTCTTTAATAAACTCTATTAATCTTGGTGAGCGAGGGAGTTCATTGGTTGTGCCCTCCTCCCTCCGCTCTCCCCAATCAATCAGCTCAGCCCTGTTAATGTATTCATGGGGAAAGGCAAGGCAGGACTTGTTTGACAGAGTTCCAAGAAAAGAAGAATTTATTAAGTCTCCACCTCGGGTGCAGCTGAGCCAGAGAACCTTTCACCAGTCACACAATCAATAAAGAGCCCCTGAATATATGATCCATAATTATATGGGCAAAAATTGAACAATATATCTGATGTCATGACAAGGGGTGAATGGAACAAGAGTGAGAGTGAAGCGGCCTGCTTTAATTGCTGGAGTATGGAAGGCAATTCCAAATTTCGGAATGATAAAACCTGTTCGGCATGACTTGGATGTAGGTGGCCAGTGAGAATTTTGCAGGTGCTAGTCATTTTTCGGCCAACATCAGTGAAATAAGGACATATGGTCTGTTTCTCCAGACTACTGTTGTTTGATTGTTGGGTTGAGGAATCTTTTCTACCTAATGGGATTGCAGTGAATGCAAAGAGCACATTCATTCGTTCATTCATCTTCAGTAACTGCTCTATCATGGTCAGGGTTGTGTTGGACCCGGGGCCTACCCTGGGAACACTGGGTGGAATGCAGTGCACGTACACATTCACACACTCATTTTTCACCAAGGGGAAATTTAGATTGGCCAGTCCACCTGCAGGCATGTTTTTGGGAGGTAGGAAGAAAGAAACTGGAGGAAACACACTTAGATGTGGAATAAACATGAACCAGGGCTCAGGATCTAACCAGGGACCTTGGAGCTGTGAGGTGGAGACAGTACCCTCTGCACTAGCATGCCACAAAACATTTCTCATGCAGAAGAGAAATTCTGATGTCTGGCATCTTTCAAAAATACTTTGTCTAATGTGGAAAAGATAAGGAGTTTCGTAGAACAAGGACAGAAGCTTTATCTTTCTTATACGAACTGTTGTCCCATTCTGCCTTTCATTCTGTCTATTTGTTCCTCTTTGGACATGTTTGTTGATCTTCAAGTAGTCTGAAGCATCAGGTTTCAATTTGTTTATCTACAAAAGTGTGCACTAATTTCCGTGGCTTCAGCACAGTTCAGTGTTGTCAAAGCGACGAGTCTGAATTTTATTAATCTCCACATGTTTGAAGCACAGCCAGGATCTCTTTGTGACCCTGCATTCTGAGTATTCATCCCGACACAGTTGATCCTTCAGCCTTGCCATTCTTCTATTCAGTCCTTCTTACCAGACGGCCATTTTCACATTAAGCAAAAGGAAGGAGAACATATGGACGGTAAGACAGAATCATGTCAGAGAGCAGGGTGCAGAGAGAGGCCTGGAGACTTTGCCTGCTCTTGGGGGAGGAAAAAATAAAGAGAGAGCGATCAGCTTCAAAGCGCCATTTCCATAATTGCCCTGTAAGTCGGCCGTGATGAGCCAAAGGGAGTGAAAAAAAAAAAAGCACAATCTTTCAGTTGGATGAACGGCAAAAGCTCACCTCCTCTTCCTCCTTACACCCCCTCAGCTCTTTTTTTCTCCCCACCCGCACTCCTCTTTCTGCCACTGCACCCTTATTTCTACCCCCACTTGTTGCCTTTCGAGGCCTGCAAAAGAATTCTTCTCTCAAAACTTGGTCAACAATAGGCATGAAATCAGCATGGCTCCTCCCCCTTGCTAGAGAGTGGCAGTCTTCCTGGGCTTTTTGTCAGTGGGTCTGCTTGGACCACAAAAACACTGATCAGCTATTCACTCAGCTATTGCTCCGGTAGTTGACTATGACCGTTTTAAAACTGTTTATAAGGACTTATAGTCACTCTAGGATGCTGTGGATCGACTTGAAATGTCAGCATGAAACAAACCTTTTTGGATAAAAGTAATCTGTGACTTTCGCAGCCCTAGCTGGTTAGTTAGTAAGAAAAGGCACGATGGTATAAAAGGTGATTTGACGGTTGGCAGATGCGGATATCTGCCTTATCTGTAGGTGCAGGAGCATTTGGACGGCTGTAGCTTTACCGATACTGACAGCATGGAACATGTGTTCTGTAATCCAGACTTGGTTCTTGGCGTCCCCTCATAGGTCACCAAACATGCTTGTGAAAAAGAGCAACAAGAGTGTGTGTGCGCTTTTGTGCGTGTGTGTGAGACTAACAATCAGCAGCGCCTCATAAAAGGATTAGTGACCTCCGCAAAGAGCATAGGGCTCTTCAAAGCCTCAGCAGGGCCACAATAGCGCTGACATTTGTCCGTCTCGGAGCGGGGGAGACAACGAGGGGAGGACAGGAGGACAACGCAGGGCCGAACCTCCCTTTCACAAGCCGACTCCGGCTCCTTCCAACACTGCTTATGTACTCCTCCGTCTTTCTCCATTCATCCACAGGGCTTCTGATGGCTCCATTGGCTCAGCTCTGTCTCTCATGGGGTCGCCCCTCGCTGTCCTCCTTCTCCGCGTCAATGACGGGCCAGAAAGATAGATTAGATTTCACTTTAATCATTCTCTTGCTGCACTTTTTTATCCCATCCAAATTGGTATTTAACAATGCATTCTTCCTGCGGCGCGGCGTAACTATGGACATCTGCCATTGATGCTGAGTGGTGCTCTGAGATAAAAAAAAAAAGGCTTCGGCTCTGTCTTATAGACTGAATTGCCATTTGCTTTCGAGAGTGTCAATATGGTCTAGGGTTCCCACAGCTGCTCTTATGTTGAGTATTCAAAGTTTTATTTAAAACTACCCGTTCAGATTGATTGTTCAGAAGGATATAATTGGCTTAAAATGGTTAGGTGTCAAATCTGTGTGTGTGTGTGTGTGTTAGCAATTCTCTCTTCATATCCATCCCCCCTGTGAATTCTCCCGGGTGTATTGGAGAGAAAAAGCTGCTCTCTGCTGGAGTGTTTAGCATCGCTTGCAGCGCTGGACTAAAAAGAGGCGTCGCTGTTGATTATTGCTCGTTAACCACAAGGACATCCACTTAACTCGGGATAAACGAGCGCCCACCACCCGCAGCCTCCGCCTATAGCTCTGAGCAAAATGTTCATTAATGCACGTCAATTGCTGAGTGGAGAGAAAAGAAAAAGGAACAAAATGGACGCGTACGTGATAACATTGTCGTCTGTGTTTGTCATTTCCGAAGACGCATCATAATCTTTCATTTAATGCACTGATCGTGGCTAAAGAGGCCTCCATGTTTACACTATTTAGCCTGATGCTAACAAATAAGAGTGATGCCTCATATGCTGTTAACACAAGCTGCAGAGCTTCTTGAAACATAAATGGTTCCTAATTTTAGTAAAAAAAAAAAAACAAAAACAGTCACTCAAACTCACTCAATCAAACAATCAAATAAATGTTCTTGAAAAAGTAAATAAAGACCAGCCAGGCCATACTGAGAGAAACATTCTTTAGCACTAATGCAAAGAAATGTAATTAATATATTTCATTTTCTTTCCTGCAAAATAAACCTATTTACAGCTTCATGTCTTTCAGCGTGTATGGTACTATTTCTGTTAGGGCTGTAATTAATTATTATTACGTCACAACCCTCCAGGTCAGTATGTAGGAGCAGGTTAACCCCTAGGCTGCCACAAAAATCTCAACGCAAATTGGACAAGGCTGGTCACTCGTGCACGTTCCCAAGACGCGCGTTCCCGCGTAAGGCAAGGGGAAAAATTGCGTCAGACATGTTTTGTGAATATTCACGTTTTGTGGTTATTTCCAGCGCGTGCAATCTGGCAAACTTTATGTAAAATAAAATAAAATAATAATTAAAAAAAAAAGAATATAAACCATGGTCGCGTCCAAATCTCTTAAAATAAAATTTTAATTCCACATTTTCCCCCAGTATCAGGAGCTGCTGATTTGATCAAATCTACCGTAAAGACATTTTATATTACACGAATGAATGTCGTATCTGACTCGTAGGCCTTATTATCAAATACAAATCTTAAAAATTGTTTGGAAGTTGAACTCAATTTTAGGAAAAACTTTGGAGGTCTTACATAGAAATAACAGGAATAAATAACAAGCTTGCAAATAGAAGAAATAGTGGTAAGGACTTGAACTTGTTTTTTTATTATGACAATAAAGTTAAGTTTAGCTTCATTTCGATAGAAAACTACATTTTTGTGGTTAATATATATATATATATATATAGTAATCGGGTAATTTTATGACGTCGAGAAAATGTGGTCATGGTGACAGTTTGCATTTAAACCTTTATTATCATTCTTTTAGTCCCACTTTTTTAATTAGTATTTTTTTCTGTGATGTTATTTGGATACAGATTTTATAGTGGTATTATTATTATTATTATTATTATGAAGACTGTAGTGTGTCGTGAATGTAACCCTACTTCTATCATGTGTTAACTGATCGCCTTGTAGAAATTAAAATAAATATATTAATTAATTAATTAATGAATACACCGCAAAACACAAAATGCGGTATCACTTGCTCCCTCCTGCGACGTTTTTTTTTTTTTTTTTTTTTTTTTAGATTCAACAGAAAATAAGTTCAAAGTCGACCCCAGTTCCCCTGCGTCCCGCAAACACGGAAAAGGGCTGATTGTACTAGACTGTAGAGGGAGCTCCAACTCCAACTTTCCCGAGCTTTCCCAGCCCTGGAACAAAGCTGCTTCCATGCAAATGGAGGGAATGGAGGTGAAGGGGGGTGTAAACATAAATAAATTATTTCTCAGTGTATCTCAGGCATATGGCAAGCAGCGCGGCATCGGTGTCTGATTAGAATTCATTATGCATTAATAAAAAAAAAAAGAAAAGAAAAGAAGAGATAGAGAGAGACAGAGAGAGAGAGAGAGAGAGAGAGAGAGAGAAGCCAAATCACACATTTCATATGAGAGTGGAGATTAAGCAAACAACCCGTAAAGGTATTTGAACTGTTTTAGCTTCTTTAAAAGGATAAGATAATAAAAGAATTAAAATACAAATGTTGGGGGAAAAAAAAAAAAAAAAAGAATCAATTCTCATTTCAGCCAAATTGAGTCGTATGCGATTTCAGGCCAATATAAATGAAACAATTATTCATTTCATATTGGCTGTTACGCCTCGATGAGGATAATCCCCATCCATTAATATCCAAATATGCGATTCAAGAAGGAGCTAATTACAGTCGAGGCTCTGAAATAGGAAAACGTTTCAAATCGACCAATTCGTGCTTAGCCAAGCCTCAGAAGCCCTGGAGAAGTTCCCTCAAGAGAAGTGCACATCCAAAAAAAAAGCACAGCCAATCATCATTTCTGCACAGTGTGCCTGCTCCCAAACCCGAATCCTATTAACCACTACTGATCAGGTTGAAACGTCATACGTCACACTGCTCTTTTAAACACTGTTTACAGCAAGAATTTCACCTGATGCTTAATGTGGCAGTATTCACTTTCTACGTTTTGATCAGACTCTAAATCTGAAAACATCTGCCTGTTAAAATTAAAACATTGCATTGCTTGGGTTTAAGTTGCCGCAGTTCATTTATTAGCCAAAATATAGACTTTCTTGTACAATTTTGGATCACAAGTATGTACATTTTCTTTCTTTACGTTATATATACAAAACATTGCAACATCGAATCCTCACAAAACAAAAGAAAAGAAAAAAAGAAGAGGAAGAAAAAAAAAACCTCACAGACTACAATTTTTTTTTTTACAGCATTGCATTAGCAATTATACACAAGGACATGCTTACAAGGTAAGTACACAGGGTGTGTTATTCCATTTTTTTTTTTTTTTTTTTTACATTCCTTACGACAGGTTAAAATGAAGATTTATAAAAGAGTCTCTATGAGGAAATGGAGAAAAAGGGGCTTGGATAATAACATGGCAGCTTCAGGTTGGTCCTGAGGCCTAAGAGACACGGGGGAAGTTAGAAAAGACTGGAGAACAAGAAAGTGAAAAGTGAAATAGCAGAGTAATCCTGGTTGTTGGGAAGGAATTGTTTTTGAAGCCTGGGTTTTTTTGTTTTGTTTTGTTTGTTTTTTTCGTTTGAATTATTGCCAAACGACGCGTTTGTGATGTTTGAACCCTCTTTTTTTTGACACTGAACATTCAGCTACGTAAGAGTAAAAAAAAAAAAAGAAAAAAAAAAAAAAGAAAAAGACAAAAGAAAAAGCACAATATGGAAATCTGGTTGAAACTCGTGTGGCTATCTACACAAATACGTAAATCAAATAAAAATAATAATCATTATTATTATTATTATTATTATTATTATTATTATTATTGTTATTATTATTATGCACTTGAAAATAAAATTGCCAGGATACAGGTTGTGATTATGACGGGCTGTTTTGAACTTTCTCTCTGCTTCCAAGGCACTAGATCTCTCAGAAATAACAGCAGTGACAAGCACATGATCAGTCTGGACACCTGACTGCATGTAGACTGTGAGTGAAGAAGGTTTTACACTGCTCGAGTTTGGAAACTCTTTTTAAAACAGCCTTAACAAAACCTAAAGAGTTTTTGACGCTTTTCCTCCCCTCTCTTAAATGCGCATGCTCCCTCTGTATACAAGTGTGTAGTCTTTTAAATCTTTGAAAGCACGGAATTTTGTAGAACAACAACAACAAAAAATATTTATATATTTATATATCTATATATATATATATATATATATGCACTGGATAGGAAAACGAAAACAGTGTTCGTGAGGAACATGTTCACGAGGAGTATTCAAATGTGGGCACAGGCTCAGTGAGGGGGATGTGATGTACCTGTGTGTGCAGTCTCTGAGCTGACACTGCGCTCTTCCGTGTGCCTGTTGCCGGTGTAGAGCGCGAGGCCGTTGGCTGAAGCCTGATTGGCCAGTCCTAAATAGTGGTTTGAGTTGAGCAGCGCGAGCTGGTGCGCCGAGAACGCGCGGCTGGTCCAGTTCTGCAGTTTGCCCACCGGGCATGAAACGAGTCTATGAGGAGGCATGACAGCCTGGGATGAGCTCCCGTTCACGAGTGGAGATTTCCGGGGATTGTCCGGGCTGGTGGCTGTCTCAGCCAAAGACCAGATCTTAGGTTTTTGCACCGGGGCTGCGTTGTTCTCAGCCGGAGGAGAGTTGGACACCGGGTTGAGTTTGATCTGCTCGCTGCTGGGAGGCTGCGTTTTGAGGTCTAATGAATGAGGAAGGTGATGGTGGTGATGGAGGTGGTGATGGTGGTGATGGAAGTGATCGGGCCGCTCAGCGACTGCATCCGCGTGCGCGTCTTTGCCCTCCTGGGCCACGGCTTTTAAAAGCTTCGGCTCGGGCCCGTGTAAATCCTCATAGCCGTCTGAGATTTCCGAGTCGCAGCTGGCGTCCAGCTTGGAGTCCGAGTGGAGCTCGTCCTGCTCGTCCAGCTCGTCCTTGCTCTCGATGTGCTCCGTGTCGATGTTCTCCAAGTCGATCTCTTCCTCGTCCTCGCGCTTGTCGCCATCCTCGCCTTCGTGGTCGCTGCCGTACACGTTGCCTTCTTCGTCCGTGCGGTTGCGCGGCGCCCAGGTCATCTTGTTCTCCTTCTTCAGTCTCCTCCGGGCGTTGGCGAACCAGGTGGACACCTGGGTGAGGGTCATCTTGGTGATGATGGCCAGCATGATCTTCTCGCCCTTGGTGGGATACGGGTTCTTGCGGTGCTCGCTGAGCCAGGCCTTCAGCGTGCTTGTGCTCTCCCTGGTGGCATTTTTGGGTCTGGACGGGTCTCCGAACTGGTACTGGCCGTAGGGGTAGAAAGCAGGGTGAGGATGGGCAAACGCTGGGTGCTGGACACCTGGACTGTCTTTTAGCTCATACTGAGCTCCCTGAAAAATAAGCACAAGCATTTTAGAATGTGAAACAAACAAACATGAGGGAATGTGCTCTAGAAAATATAACAAATAAAACTTTATTTTTACTCTTTTCTTTCTTTCTTTTTTTTGTATTACATATATAATTTAATGTGTACAAAAAGGAATGGATGGTTAGTTATAAATTTAAAAATAACAAATTTGTTGACATAGTTAACGTAAACACACACACACACACACACACACACACACACTGCAGATGTTAACAGAATTATGCATGGTAGCTTGCTATAAAAATAGACTATATATTAATTTTTTCCCCCTCCTGATTAATAATGTTTTGACTACAGGACTTCTTTGAACATTATTTGCCTATATTATTGCTTGGCAGTCTACACATAGGCCTGTTTCTGTGTAACAACAACAAAAAAAAGTACCATTGGTTAATTTGTTACTTTTTTTTTTTTTTTTGAATGATTTCGTATTTGCCAAACGGAGTCAACAGCAAAGTTCACTACTGTCTTGCAAAACCATGCTGCCTTAACCTGAAAATGTTTTCTGGTGTCGAAACGCACAACGCACAACAAGTAGCATTTAAAAGAACAGATTTAAGAGCAGGCAGACAGGAAGAAGAGTCAAAAAAAAAAAGAAGATTTACGTAATCTTTGCATGAGAGGATAACTCACCAACTGACTGAAAATGGACAGGTCGTTTGAATAAGGAAGAAACGCTCCGTAGGTGTGTGCGGCGGTGAAAGGTGATCCGTACATGGTGGAGAGAACGTTGGAGAGCGTGCCGGACGGACTGAGCTCGCTCCCGCTGCGCGCGCTGCCGATCCCTTGCCGTTCTTGCGGGTATATCGGTCGGATGTACTGGTATCCCAACTGTGGGAAAGACATTGTAGTTGGGGGGGGAAAAAAACACCCAACAACAGTCTTCTGAAATCGCACACACGTACACGCAAACACACACACACGCACGCACACACACACGCACGCACACACACAAAAATCGCTCTCTCGGTGAGCGCTACGATATCCAGTGTACAGTGAGCACAAAAGTGTAAGGGAAGTCTATATTTCCTCCGAAAACGGGCCGCGCGTAAACGATCCGCCGGCCGCTTCCCTCCCTCGCTTCCCTATTGATCTGAATGGACTAAGGTCAGGTCCTTACAGATTGCTTTAGATTATTGGGACGCCTTTTGCTCTGATTGACATTTCTAGTCGCCCAGAAGCTCCTCCTATTTCTCAAGTCTCTCCCCCACGTTCACTCCTCTCTCTCTCTCTCTCTCTCTCTCTCTCTCGCTTATTTTTTGTGCGCTTTTTTCCTCTCTTGCCGCTCTATTCCGTGTGGATAAGCGCTCTGACGTCGCGATCTCTTATTTGAAAGAGTTTCAAATCTCATTTTATGGCTCGCCAATCATTTCATTTGTCATTTGTTCGCCGCTTCAGTCCTTCCCCTGTTTCTCGGGCTAATTCTCTTTTTTTTCCCCTCTCTCTTTCTCTCTCTCACTCTCTCACTTTCTCTCTTCCTCTCTTTAACACCCAAACGGTAAATTTCATTCTTGCCGAGCTACTAACTTTAACTGCAATTTATTTCTTTGTTTATTTCTTCTTCTTCTTTTTTTTTTTTTTTTTAATTTCAAACGCGATCCTTGTGAATTCTTCGCCCAAGGCTGTAGGACTTAAGATTTGAAGAGCGCAGTCGGAGTTTTCTACGCGCAAGAAAACTCTGTATATAGAGTCAAATTTGTCTGAAGCACAGTTTTAATCTCAGCAAACGTCGAACGAGCTGCTCGGTGTCCGCTTACGCCTTTAATTTCAAAC
The DNA here is from genome assembly GCA_037576675.1 of Pangasius sanitwongsei. Taxonomy (NCBI): domain Eukaryota; kingdom Metazoa; phylum Chordata; class Actinopteri; order Siluriformes; family Pangasiidae; genus Pangasius; species Pangasius sanitwongsei. Next base: position 4,466,710 of record CM075027.1, read on the forward strand.
ATCCAGCCAGTTGACAAGTTGTCGTTTGACTTGAAAGAGTAAGTTGACAAGAATGGAGAAGTCCGGCGATTAGCGCCTGCGCCGTGAGCGCGTCAGCAATGGCAGCTTTAGTAATACACACTGTTGTGGATTGGAGGGTTTGTCCATTCTGCTGGCTCTACAAGATGAGAAAATATCTTAGCAATGCCTATTATTATTATTATTATTATTATTATTATTATTATTATTATTATTATTATTATTATTATTATTATTGCTGTTGTTTCTGCACTAATATCATGCACTATATACATACATATACTGACTCTAAAGCTGATTTTCCTGAACCATAATTACAAACTCTCTCATTATGCATTCATGTGTGATTTATTATCATATTTGATCTTGATCATATAAGACCAAGGATTGCCCTACAAATGATGGCTTTGATAGCCTCCCAAGCCTCCTGTAAATAATGCGGATTAAAACTAAACAGCACGATGTGAATTGAAATTCCTTGAACCAAGAGATGAAAATATGTCAGGGACACATCCGTGATTGTTTTACATCCGGACTTTGTATCATCATACCCTTGTGTTTCTGCTAAGCCTCTGCAAAGCAACGGCGCATTTAAGTGGTCGGGTCTTCAGCTTATTTAAATAGTACAGAGGCTAAAACCTCAGATATATTAAGATTAAGAAAAAAAAAAAAAAAGCATTAGTTAAGGACATATTGCGTTTAGATTTCCAGGAAAGCCTTGCACTTCAATAAACGCCCCCAATCTGCTTTTAAACTGATGATTATTATTGTATTTGTCATAGCAGCGTCTGCTGTGTAATTTGTAGCGCTGTAATACCCTCATTCACACCGCCTATTCAGCGCGTCCAGGTTTTTTTCTCCTCTTTACCATGTCCAGGCATGTTGACAAAAACGATTCGGGATTTTGAGGCTTAATAATTAAGACCAGCAGTATCTAGTCGTGTGCATGGAACGATAATAATTCTAGACGCAAACCAAACCGGGTTATTCTGAAACACCCGGCTGACCCCACATCACCACTGCGCAATCTGGAACAAAAAGAGTTTGTTTTTTTTAAAGCAGAATATATCTGAATTTGTAGACTAATTCCCCTGTCAGAAATGTTAATCCTTCTGTGCAAGACCTGTTCTCAGTGTGCAAGTTGGTCTGACTCAGTAGTCACCCGAGTCTCCGGGTAGCCAGCGGTGCGTCCTCGCTGCTGTAGCCGCCCGACGGCGCCTCAAGCCCGGGAGCCACACGCATCTCCGGCCCGGGACCCAGCAGGGCCCCAAGCGTTGCTGCTGATTTATTGCCCCAATTCAAACACGTGCACATGAGCTAACTTCACACGTTTCTTTTCCCTTTCACACCAAGTCGGGAAACTGGCGAGGCCATAAAAGCATTAAGACGGCCTGCCTTCTCGGTGCCCTCCTACCGCTTAACACTGTGTGTTTATTATAGAGTCGATAAAAGATCAATTCGTTTAAATAACGCGCAGTGACCAGACGGATTATTTGCTTCACCTCTGAAATGTTGTGGCACGGAATACGCGGGAATAATAATAATAATAATAATAATAATAATAATAATAATAATGCAGTATGCAAAAATATATATTTTTTGAGGTGCTCTTGAATTAGCTTCAGCCTATCACCGTATTATAGCACCCAGCAAATAAATAAATAAATAAATAAATAAATAAATAAATAAATAAATAACACGTCTGTATATTTCAAAGTTCGGGCATAAATAGGGCAATCTCCGATGTGCTTCTTGAAGGATAATTTCTCTGATGTCCTTACAGGCAATTATGCAGATGACACCATTTCTCCTTCTCCCAACAAACATCCAAATAAACAAAACGACCCACAGCTCTCTTTGCGCAATACACACGACCCCGGCGCACCAAAAAAAAAAAAAAAAAAAAAATCAAAGGCTTCAAACGGAGGCTCTGCAAATGACACTCCTAAGATCGCCTCCACAAAGCCCAGGCGACAGAAGACAAGTAACACACACCTTCTCACACATGGAAGTCGTTTATATGTCTTATCCAAATCGGTTAATTGCAGTGACAAAGGATTTCAAACGAAAACACAATTAATGGGCCTTGATGTGTAAAAGGCTGTTTAGGGCAGGGGAGGAGAAACGCATGCGGGGGGGGGTGGGGGGGGGGTGGTGGTGCTGACTTTCTCAAATCTCATTTTCTTTAACTGCTTTGGCAAACAGACTTTTATTTGATTATCTCCAAAGGGAGACTGGGGGGAAAGGGGGGAAAAACAGCCAAAACAGCTTCGGGAGTTTGTAGAGTTTGTTTGGAATTTTTTCAGCTAAGGTTTCATTAGGAGAGAAGAGGGAGATATTAGGTTATAAACTGGACTAAGGTGATTTACCACGATTTTTTACGCATTTATGGACCATCTGTTGTGCCTTTTGAAATTTAAATACTGTTTAAATATCATACATTTAACTGTCGACCCGGGGTTTTCACGAGCAAACGCATGCACAGTGTATCTCACAAATTAATACACATTAATTTGTCTTGTTTACGCAGTGTGAAGTTTCAGTTCAAGCCAACTACAACTTATCAGAGCTTATCCCGAATAAGCCATTAAAGTAGCACATGCAAGCACAAAAGCAGGCTAATGAATTTGTCGATGTGCAAATGCTAGACAGGATTAATGAAATAAATGAAAACTTCAGAAATCATTTTGTACTCTAAGAATAATACCATTTTAATTGCATTACACCAATCGATGGCGCATAGTAAACATGTAACTTTACATAGACAAGGAAAAAAGTGGAGACTTTCTCCCAGTTCCCTGGACACACTGCAATTTGCAGCAAATTGCAAGCAGTCAATGAAGTGCGACTTATTAAAAATGCTCCAACAAATTCGTATTGGAAAGCAAATTTGGTGAAGGAGCGGCTTCTGGTTTTACTCCTTCGTTTAAAACGCCGTGACCGTGTTTCAGATCTACAGGTGGCTTAGATTAGGCTTGCCTCTACAGGCCACGGCCATTTTCTTAACCCTAACGCCACAGTTCTGCCTCAGGCCTCAGGGTTTGCATGCTACACCGACTGACCCTGGTGCACGAGCGAAAATGAACATCATGCACAGCCCTGAAAGCCATTCCATTAAGGTGGATGGAGAGCTTTGTGTACGTTGTAGTGATTAACTCTGATTTCTAGGCTATTCTTGTGTGCATCATCACATGCACGCATCAGTAAAGTAGGGGAAAAAAAAAAAAAAAAACATCGGGCGGATAAACGGTAATTGATTGCGACGGTGTGAGCGCGCGCGGTGTTGACTTGCGTGTCCGCGTCTCCGGTGTGAATATTCGGCTCGCGCTCTGCGGGGTTTTTTGCGTTGCAGAGCTGGGTCACTGTCATTTAGTGCTATTTACCAACATCTGCCCCCTTCTGCACAAGTGCGACATTTTTTTCCCTTCTGCTGGACAGATCCACTGAACTTGAAGATATTGCTTAATTTTTTTGAGGATGATGGTGAATTCATTTTATTGCTGTATTATACTGTATAATGCAATGATTAGTAAGTGATGTTATAATATTGCCTAATAAATGTGAGTAAAAAACACATAATAATAATAATAATAATAATAATAATAATAAGGAGAAGAATGATGCAATTGTAGTATATATATATATATA
>CM075027.1:4470475-4483081 GCA_037576675.1 Pangasius sanitwongsei
TATATATATATATATATATATATATATAAAACAAAAAACAAAATAAAAACACTTTGTCAATGCCATAAAGTTCTCCACCTATCGGTTGACTAAATCCTCCTCCTTCTCCTCCTCATCATCATCATCATCATCATCACATGAGCGACTCTGAGACACATTGTGTTGTACATATTAAGCACCCGGCTCTCACTCCTCTCCTCTCCCCGCTCCTGTCTTCACCAACAGACATTGATTTTACGGTAAAGTCCTTTTGCGAAAGGCAATGAGTTCCTGTGGACGGGGATATCACTGTATTACACGGCTCTGGTCCAGGTAACAAGATGAACATTGATTCGGCATTACAGCTGATCGATGGCGAAATAAGTAACTTGTGCGCTGAATTAAAATGCAAGCTTGTCTGAACGGCGTACTGAAAAGAAAAAAAAAAAAAAAAAAGAAAAAAAAAAAACGAGGGGCGGGGTTAAGACAGGGGCATTCTGCGCATGCGCGATGTCTAGGAACTCCCTCAGGTCCGCTTACCCTGACACACTGATTTAGGATAATCATGAGCATGCATGTGTAAAGCAGATCTCCTCGCCTGAAGAAGTACCTTATATTGTCAGTGCTAGTTTTATAAGAAGACTTGCTAATTGCGTTGATGTTAAACATTATTTGTAGAGCAGTAGAGCAAAGTGGCTCTCTTTCCGGCTTCTGAAGGGATTTGAGCAGTGTCTCTGATAGATCTTCATAGCCCGTGTTGAGTTATTGATTCGGAGTAGACCTCCTGGCTATTTGTATGCTCACTGATATTGAGATCCTGTCCTGGAGCTAGACTAAGCCACTGACACTTCTCACTTACGGCGGATGAGTTGATCGACACGATCCATGCCTGATGTGGTTCAGTCGATGTCCTTGCTTTTTCTGTGTGTATGCAAAAGTGTCCTGAATGATATCGAGAGAAAGGGGATGTCTGCTGCCATGCTATACTGACTGTATATTGGTGTAACTCCATGCAGCGACATGTTTTTTTACTTTAAAGGAAAAAAATTACACATTGAATGACTTGCATATGAATATTTATAGTTAACATGTGATAGTCAGTGAAGTCCGTGATTTATTTGGCAATGAGATTCTGAATTGACTTTTTATTAAACTACTTTTGCTCTGTTTTCACTGTGGTTAATGGTTTATTAAATAACGCAAAAATAATGGTGCCAGTAGCATTTAGCCCTAATTCCATCTCTATGTAAAGAGACTGATGCAGCAGCACTTTAGTCCTTTAGTCTGTCCAGCTATCTCATCTACTTGCCAGTACACTGTGCTCCATCAGATCAGACTCCAAAGCTTCAAGTTTCATGCTAAGAGCGCCATCAACACCATCACATTCATTGTCTCGTAGATCGCTAAGCAGCTGAGTCAAGTCTCTACTGTAACTCGGTGCAAGTGCGTCGTAAAGCTGCATTGCATTCTGGAACTTGGAGTCCAGCGTTAGCTGTCTCCACTGCTTCTAGGTTGGATTTCTCATTAATATGACGTTGAACCTCGCTGGGAAATGGTGAGCAAGAAAAGACACTCTTGCTCGTTTGTTTTTAGATGCTAACAGCGAAACCTGACCATTATTTTGACTTCTCATGGGAAAAAAAAACGCAAATTAGCAAAAGAATTGCTACGCACATCACAAATATTTCAATATGAACATATTTAATGTGTTTCAGAGTGGAGTTTTCAATAGATTATGAAGCTACTCAGTGTAATATACACTATTAATATAGATATTTTCCCTTTATTTTCCTATAAGCAAATGATGGGGAGTAAAAAGGAGATGATGAGATAACATCAACATTTCTTTACCCATCTCTCTAACAGAGAGATCTTCAGACACCTACAGACGCTCTGACACCCTTTAGAAGAATGATCAGTGTAGATATATAGTCTTGAATGTTTTGTATGCGGGTGATGATATAAATAGAATTTATATTGAATATAAAGTTTATGAACAACAAGATCAATACTGGAAGTCTGGGTGCAGTAAAAATAATGTAAATAGGTGATTACTATTCATATGAGCAATTTCCGTTGTCCTCAGTAGCTTATACACTTTATATGTATACCTTACGTTAGTTATAATGATGCTGATATTTCTATTAGATTTACAGAAGCATAAAAAAGCAAAGCCCATCCAATACACTAAGGTGTGTGCTTGCATATTACAAGACCAGTCTCCTTTGTTTGTCCCCCAACAGTAACTGTTTGTCGATTTCGCTCCCACAGTTGACTCATGAAATGGAGCCAGTGTTAACCCTCTTTGTGTGTGTGTTGGTGTGTGAGCTCACGTGTGCCTGAGGGCATTTGTTTTCCACCCAGTGTGCACTGGAGCAGCGCTGGACTCAGCTGGTAGGTCACCCCTCTCCCACTTCATAATGATTAAACACAGGCACCCCCCTAATTCCCCTTTCATAAACACCCACGACACACACACACAGGGAGAGAGAGAGAGAGACGGCTCGATCCGGAGAACAATAACAGGCTCATCATCGATGGTCACGCCCCACGTTTATCACCTGCCCCTCCTGAAACATCTTGTGCCCTCCTGCGTGTCTTCCCCTTCTGTTAATAGATGTGGATCCGCTCAGTTTGGCCAAATCAGCATTGCCATGTGCTGCCTCGCCACATTCGATTGGTTCGTTCCTGTTTGGATGCTGTAGATTATGGGCTTGGGGAGTCATTAAGGGCATACTGAGCACAAAATCAAAAGATTTGGGAGAGAATTGCGAATGAGATATTTTACAGAAAGTGTGGAATTGATCAAAAATTTCACAATGATGTCAGCCTCTGTTGGTATTTTGCCTTTATATCAAAATGAGAAACTTGTCAAACATGAAAAATACATGCCATGTTACATGTGAATGTATACAACATCTATCTATCTATCTATCTATCTATCTATCTATCTATCTATCTATCTATCTATCTATCTATCTAATATAATATATTATTAATAAATAATAAATAATCTGTCCTAATGGAATGCTTTATTATTATTTATTAGTTATTAATATTAATTAATTAGTTATGCATAATTTACTCATAGGTTGATTCATAATTATATGTATTTATTATCATTATTATTATTATTTTGTCCTGTTAAATAAAACACACATTTTTTCTTAGCAATGTGCACAATATAGATTTAGATTATTTTTTTTAAATTTAGGACAAAATGTATGTTTTATTTAATAGGACAAAATAATAATGATAATAAATTGTATGCATTTATGAATAAATAAATATGTATACGATTTTTGTCAAGCAATTTGCTTCAGTTTGATCATGGAAATTTGTCCGAAACATCCCGTTTCTATGGAAACTTTGTTTATTATGTTGCTTTAACTTTTACCATATACACTCTGTAGTGAGGTACACTGCAGATACTTCCTGGATTCTTCACACCTATATTTACTTTGCTCTCAGCTGTACATATAGATCTTAAACCTAAACTAAATGTTAGGCACTGTGCACCTGGGCTGTATTTGACAGAGAGACTTTACAATATGGAGTCATACTTTCTGTGCTTATATATGTTTTATACCATAATATAAACCTATGACATAAAACATGAATTTATTTAAATTCAGATATGGACATTTTTTAAAACACATGCAGGCCCTTATCTCACATCTATACTGTTACATCTGTTAACATCTGTTAAAGTTTCCCTTACACAAGTCCAGTACACTCCAGTATACGCACCAGAACAGCTGGATTTTCTTTCGCCAGGGCCATTGTAAAGGATTAAGATGTTAACCAGACAGCATCTAAATGCATGGAGCTCCCAGGACTAAGTCCCTCAGCTCTTTCTCTCACTCGAAACACTGCAGGTTCACTGGATTAGACAGTGAGAGAGAGGGAGAGAGAGTCAAGAGAGCGTATAAGCATGTATAAATACAAACATTATTATATATTGGAAAAGTGTCTAAGCTATTCCCCAGGACCCTCTAAGCGGCTGGAAGGCTGAGGCTGGCCAGGCCTGGGGTGCGGCACGGGAAAAGGGAAATCACTAATGCTCTTAACATCAAACAATAAATCCTGCAGTTATTTGCCACCATGTTTAATTAAATATTTTGCAAAGAAAACCTGGCTGATTGATTCGCCCAGGCTATCGATCCTCCATCGATCCCACTCCGTCGCTGTGGCCCCTGCAGAGCTCCGTGCTAAATGGCCATAAGGAGCTCCTGAAATAAATTAAGAACTAGCGTGTGCTTCGACAAAATCAACTTTGCAGGCTTCTTTTGCGAGTCGTGAAGGAGCCCTGCTCTGTCTCCTTCTGTTCCAATGCAGTTTGTTGATTTATCCCCTGTATTGACTTTCACATTGTTATTGAAGAATGGGGAATTATTGAATTATTAAGCCTATATATTTTTCTTTCTACACAGGATAGGGAAATGTGATTAGATGTAGTCCATGTAAGCACCTCTGACCCTGATCGAGTTCATTTACTCAGACAATGTTAAAAAGAGAGTAATAATAATACTGGTCAGAAAAGAAAAGAAAGGGAAAACATAGCTTTGAAACATAGCTTTGTTTCTGATGCATAGTAGATGCGTGTTTTATTTTCAAGATTCAAGAACTTTATATGTATCATATGCACAAGTTCCACATCATACGCATAAACTTTACATTATAATATGCAAAAGCTCCTTATACAATGAAATTCTTAGTTTGCTCATTCTTATGGACGATGCAGAAAAAAATAAAGGATAAATAATTACAAATAAAATGACCAATTTAACAAAAGACCAATGTTTAAAGATGACCAACAAGCAATGTATTGTGGTGTATTGTAAAAAGAAAAAAAATGTATAGTAGTTATGGATTAAGACATAAAATATAATGTGTATCTCATGCACATGCACATACTGTATATGCAGACAAAATAACCAGGTAAAGAGAGCGAGAGAGAAAAAGATAATGAAAGGTTCGAAAAACGAAATTTCCACATGAGGTTCACTTTTGTGCATTGAAGAGGGAGAGAGTATGTGTCTCACTGCATAGCTGTGGGGATTCAGATGGCTATCAGGCTGTTATCAGTCTCATCTCAGAGCTGCATTGATCTTCACTGAGAATCTAATCCTGACTATGAAGTTCAATAACAACTCCATTACCTGGGCTGCTCTGATTGGAGCGTTGTAATGCCAAGATTAGTAGCTGGCTGCCTGACCTGCCAACATTGATTTGTGCTGCAAAATCACTTGTTCCAGAAAAAGAGAGAGAAAGAGAGAGAGAGAGAAGAAAACATGTTGGCAAGGTAATTGAGCAATTTTTATTTTCTCTCCCATTTTCCCCCCCTAGCTTTTATTCACCTCCTGGTGTTAACTCGGCCTTTTCTCATTGATTAGGTGCCTGTTTATATCAGGTGTTAGCGAAGGCACTCTTTCTCTTCCTCATTTGTGTTTGTGTAGTTTGTTTCACTAAGGTAGAAAAGCTTACTCTTGACTGTTCAGACTCAATCCAGGGGTCTTAGCAGAACCAGGGATCGATAGCTCTGTCTCTCTCTCTCTCTCTCTCTCTCTCTCTCTCTACTGGCAGGCCCAAATAGCCCCCTCTCAGCTCTCTGAATGAATGGCTTCACAGCCTGTTAGCCTTAAGTAATAGAAACATTGAGCCCATCCTGGCGGCAGAGACAGCTCATTTACCGCCCTTTTTCTCTCTTTTCCTCTCTTTTTTTTTCCTCACTATCGTTTTTTTTCCGCCTCCTTTCTTCGTAACAGGCCCAGATAACCTGGGTTAAATAAATGAAACAGACTGTTTTGCTCAGGCTGCGCAGTCAGGTGCTGAAATGGATGAACCCATTTCTCTTAATGCAGACATGAGCATCACACACACACACACACACACAGATCCCCCCCCCCCCAACACACACACACACTCTTCCCTCCCTCCTCTCAACACCCCGTCTCCGAGGTTACAGGTTAATGACATGCTCATTTCGTTCAGCCATTTGTTTTGTTTTCCTGCAAAGTTCTGATAAGTAGCTAACCAACGAACCTTGTAATTACAATCTTACAGAAACCGGCCCGATCTGTATATAAATCTCACCATCCAATTACAAGATGTAATAATTCTGCACTCAAGCTGGTAATGAGCTCTAATACTGGCGCATGTGATAATCCCCTCTGGATGCCGGCTTGATCAGATGTTGGCTTTGTAATTAGACTGGCAGAAAATCATTATTTCATGTTCAAATAGAAAATGAGGTTGGTGGGAAGTTAATTTCTCTACGCGCTGTGAAGCGTAGACAAGAATTTAATGATTTAATTACAGTTGTAAGCTCCTTGGATGAGACTTAAATTGAGCTGAGATTTCCACACACACACACACACACACACACACACCCTGCCTCCATTTTTTTTAGCACGCTGCCATTTCGAGAGCAGGGCACATCAAAGCCTCTGACAAGAGTTTAAAGCGATAAGGCAGACCGATGCGTTTGATATGGCGGAATTCCTTTTCTTGTTATCCAATCAATTCTGCTTAAGTGAATTCCTGATTACTGTATAATATAACTGAAATTCTTTGTGGGACTAAACTTCATTATGAAGCAGAACACTTTTTTCTTTTCTTTTTTTTTTACATTTTTTTTGTCCCCCCCCCCCCCCCTCTCACAAAGGAAAATGGCTCGTATTAATTTTCCGCCGTGTTATGTCTGACACCATTGTGGCGCAGTCTGATGATCAAAAGGACAGTAATATTCTTATTTAGCATGCCTTTTGTCCCCCTGCTGTCTTTCAGAGGCTACAGTGCTTGAACTTGTCCGATGGCAGCAGGAAGACTTATTAATTCCTCCTCCAGTAATAGTTACGCTTATTGTGCCATGTGGATGAGGTATTAGATCACATTTAGATATTTTCACACTATTTAGCCACTTTCGGTCCAATTACCGAGCCTAGATATGACTGTTGAACTATTTCTGTGTAATAATGATCCTATTCTAATATTAATATTCAAATCTAATTTTAATATGCTAGCAACGATCACCATGATTAAGATTCCATCCATTATGTTTTATCTAATAAAAGCTTGTTTCTTCTTCAGTCTATGGTGCAACATCTGCTAAATGTTCTGCAATCACCAGCCCACTGCCATCTCTCCTCTGCTGACGGCTTGATAAGAAAATCTCCAAGTGGATAGGACGCGTCGATCTGAGCAACGTCACTCAATATGACTGATTCTTCGCACCCCTCCCGTTCTCCTGCTTTATTTAGCATTTTAAAATTCTTCCTTTTTGTCTCCCTTCTCCTCTCCGTAGTTCCGTAGAGATGAGCATCTGACGCTTTCTTTTTACAAAGCCTATCAGAGACTGAGATGGATATGTGTGCTTATTGGACGGTAAAAGGCCACTCTTCAGGTGACATGCTTATCCGGCCACATATTCATGAATATTTAGGAGATGGTAATGAGGGAGTTTTGCATTGTTGCATGAGAATGTCCGGGCTCCCTGGAGGAAGCCTGAGAGGAGTGTGTGGACAGGAGAGGCGACCAGGTGTGGCGAGAGTGTATGTCAAGTGTGTCAGGTTTTGAGGGTGGATATGGTACACATTCATAGCCGTAGCAAACCACACACACACACATAGGGATGCAACGATACCGATACTGATATCAATCTGATACCATTCTCATTTACTTGTACTCATAAACTCATACTCATAAAAACACGACATGACGTAATCCTAGTGTACACTGCTGCACTAATGAACTGCCATATTTCAAGATTATTAAGATCAATGAAGACTGCAGCATATTCTTATAATATAAGTAACCTGAGAATACATTTTAAACTTAAAACTCAGACGGAGGAGTTCATTACTAGCAGCACACTGTGGCAACTAATGCTACAGAAAATGCTAGCTAGGTGAGAAAACAACTACAGATGAAGCTAGCTGAGTGAAACTAGCAGCTCTCAGCCAGTATGTTGTTCTTGGCAATCAGCTGCTACTTTACTTACAGATGTACAGAAGTGAAACAAAACCTGCTGCAAACCGACTTGATTCAAGGTAACTAATGTAGCTAGTTAATGCACTTCATTTAAAATCAACTAGCTAATGTTATAAAGAACAAAGATGGTAGCCTAAGTGCATGCACACACACGTGTGCCACTATTTAAACCTGGAAAACATAACAAGAGCTAAGCAAAATGTTCCGTGACATCTCTGGTTGATTAATACTAAGTAGTTTACGCATTTTGCTATCAGTATCAGTACTGGTATGTACTCATACTCATACTCGGTATCAACGCATCCCACTACACACAAACAGACACACAGACACACATTTTACCACTTGAGTGTCTCTAGATGAAGTGGAGCTCTTTGTGGCAATGCTAAATCTACCAGTCCACCTTTATACGTAGCTGTCATTCCACCGAAAGCAACAATACATCATAGCATGGAGAAGACAGATGCAAAACAGTTAAAATGCGAGGACTGAAATGATTTCGTACATTATTTATGGTCTTCTATCATAGCATACTGGGTTTATTTAATGTTGCCATCATTCTGTCTTGATTGCTGCTTTTCATTGTTTGCTAACTTGATGAAAAAACTTTCACTTTAGCATTTCAAGGACCAAAGCAGCATCATAAGAGCCATTTCACATCAGAATTAAAGGAATACTCCTTAATATTTCAAACTAATCTCTATCTAACAGATCTGTAGCGGATGTGTGAGTACCACAGACAAAGATTTCTACACATTGGCCTGTATTTAAAAAAAAAATAGACAACTTTTTTCCTCATAATTCAGTGTAAATGCAGTCAATATTGCGCCAATACATGTTAATGTATGTGTAAAACATGTATTTTCAAAAGCTGGGACTACTTTTTCTGATCGATTGAAAGATTTGCTGTTATTATTCCCAGTTCAGTCAAGTGCAAAAGTAAATTTTGAATTGCATCAGCTTTGGCCTTTTTCAGAGGGATGCAGATGGAGGTGGTTATGATTTGCTAATGTTGTTGGGTTTCCATGGATACCAAAAAACGTTGAGAAACATAAGTTACCTGAATTGCTTTTCACTATATTACTCCCATGACGGAAGCTGGAATAAAACTTCATAAACACAGCTTTGTTAGGACTTTCACTCATGCCTTGCTCATCCAAAGATTTTTACTGCTGTAGTTTTGTTTATATAAACACATATTTTTACATTTTTATACAACAACTGATTGGTCAGAAGGTGTTGATTAATTTCTATAACAGTAGCTCTGACATTAGTGCCTACTAAAAGGCAAATCACAGGTTTATATTAATGCCCTCTTTCTAATATGTTACCCTTTCCATGGTTATGATAATAAATAATAAACAGATTAAAGCATGTTATTTAACAATGAAAAAAGGTATACTTGTTGATTTGGTGAAGTTTTCTGTAAGGACATGTTTATTTAACATTTATGGAAGGAGTCTCCAGCGTCAGGGGTATGTACTTAATGTTTTTTCACACTGGAGGGTTCTTCAGAAGGAAAATCTTAGGACAACAGGCCATCTATGTTTTTTTTTTCTCCGTTGGTCTTATTAGCATAAAAAGAGAAGAAGTTGATGATGAGGATGTGACTGTTTATAGCTGCTGTAAGTGCTAATAGGAACTAAGTAGTCTCATGGATGTTCCACAACATGAAACGTAAAAATGTAAAAATGGATAAACAGCCTGATGTGTCATTGTTTAAAAAACAAATGCTTTTTAGAGTTGGTAAATTACTGTAGTATAAGAGGAGTAAAACACTTAAGGATTTATTATGGGAAAATAAAGTGCGTTTTAAGGTTTAAGGGAAATTTTCGTGCATGGTAATCACACATACGCAACAGATAAAAGCAGGTAGACATTACTGTATGTTTAGGAAAAGCTGGAGTATTCCTTGACAAGTGATTTGTCTACAAAACTGAGTGAAAAGTATAAAAATTACATGAAATTTAAACGTATCATTATCTGGTAGAAGACGAAACCAAACAGCTTTCTGATTCAGGAACCAGTGTCGCCTATTCTAGTCAGAGACAGAGTCCATGTGGCCAGACAGAGCTGTACATCACCGTGATTTGTGTGTCAGGCCCCCATATTAATAAAGGTAACCCCAACAGACAGTCTGAGGGCTGCTGGGACATCTGTTAGCCGAGTCTCAACCTGAGAGCTGCGCTTGGTTTTGGCAGCTCTGTCCTCTAACCCAGATGGAGATGTAGCGATCATGGTGGGCCACAGACTACCAGACTACCACAAGCGACAAGTCTGGGAGAGTGATAGAAACAGAGAAAGCGAGAGAGAGAGGTTTTAAATCAAGACGCAATCCAAAGGCCCTCTATAAATCCTCTGAATGGGTTTGGTAGGGGGACAGAAAGCACACCTGCAAGAATTATGTAAGCCTTATTAACGCATAAATATCCGAGAGCAGCTTCGGCCACGGCTCCTCATGATGGGAATAAATCTCGGAGTGCACCCGGTGAAGAGGGAGAGCGAGAGCTGGAGTGTGTATGGATATGTGAAAACGAAACACGAGTCAGCGAGTACTGTAGTGAGCCAAACTAATGAGTTATAAATGTATGACTGCACAGTATGACTTAAGGATTGCGACGATAACCTGAGTTCTTCAGTTATTGTACTGTACAGACAGGGTTTGAAATATCAGCCCATTTATGAGCTGTAACACTTTTGCACTCAGCCAGAACTCAATGTACAATTTCAACCTGCAGAGCCATACACTTAGCTTTTCTCCTTATGCTGTCTCCCACAGATTGAATTCAATTCTATGCTACATTATGTCCGAGCAGCTTCACAGAAATCCAGGTCTCAATCTATATCCATAATGAGCAAGCCAGAGAGACAGTGGCATGAAAGAAAAAAAAAAAACACCAAGATCTCATGTATTGTCATGTGAATCATTGGATTTGATTATGTGAATTAAAAAAAAAACAAGGGTCTTTCTGCTTTGCTGCTCCCTTAATAGGTAACAAATTTGCATAGTACAGAAATACGGGCGGCCAATTTGATAATAATCTGGTAATCCCTGATAATGATTAATTTATGATTATTGTGCCACTGTGTTAAGTTCAATCATTGCATTTTAAACAAGACATCGATCCACATTCAGATTGTCACAGCCCTAGTATACAGTCGTATGGTGAATAGGCAACAACTATGCAGTGCATTAGAAATATAAAAATATACGGCGCAAAATGTCGGACAAGAGGGTATTCCAAATAGGAGTCTTAAGATGAGTATAATTATTAATTACTGCAGTTCTCTACAGTCTACCAGACAAGTTATAGATAAAAAAAAAAAAATCAGAAAAAACATGTTCACACAGTGTTAAGTTATAATGTCATACAGACCATCTTTCATTAGGTACGCTTTGTTTTCTGCTGGCATGATCTACTCGTCCTATAAACTATCAAGACCCCGTTGGTACTTTCCATTAAATTAAAATCCATTTCAACTTTACATCCAATTCTCATCCTTTCTTATGACATTCAGACTCAGCACAAGCCCATCACATAAACGAACCCAGCGAATCATCATTTCTCCTGTGGCTCAATTATCCCCTAATGTGGGTTAAAAGTAAAAAGAATGGACAGCCGTCACTGGCGTCTGCATCTCATGATAGAGAGATCGCTCTTTTCTTGCGGTCCAAGCGACAGACTCGGATAATCACAGTTGTCCCAAACACCTGCGTTTCTATTGCCCCGACCTGCCTCTCAAATGAGCTCAATTAATGACAATCACCCAGCAGGTGTCAGAACACAGACAGTAATGGATAGGCCACTGTGGGCTGGACCGGCAGCGCTTGCCTCTGCAGTAAATATGTAATGATTATAGCAGGGGCGGCGAGGGCACAGACCACAGAGTAATCTATTTGTGTTTGGCCGAGCTTGATGCAGTTAAACAAGCTCTACAAACTGAAATGGATGGACTGGAATCTTATTCAGCATGGCTGAAGTGAGCTAGGAATGAGAGGAAAATAAAGAGAGAGAGAGAGAGATCTGAATAGACGTTAACTTCTAAGTTATATCATGCTGGAGTAAATGCTTCAGGCGTAATTTTCCCGTATGATCTATACATAATTAATATTATTTGCCACTAACTGTTAGGATGAAATAATGATCAGCCTTAATGATTATGAAAGTTATGAATTATTTGATAGTTAAGAAAACTCTCATTTAACTAGTGACACCCAATTATCAACGTTGAAATTCTTATGTGAATAAAAGAAAGCAAGGAAGAAAGAATGAATGAAAAAATGAATGAATGGATGAATGAATGAATGAATGAATTTGGATTTTAGAATGATAAGGCCCTATTTCCCTATTGCCTATTTTTTTTAACTGTCAGTTATAAATATGTAACACTAAATATATGTGAGAAGTTTTACCCCAAAAATATTGCTTAAAAATTGACAAATTTTATCTGCTTTGACCTTATTGAATAGTAAAACCTTATTGCTCAACAATTAATACATGCAAAATTCTTTATTTAGAGATATTTTAAGGTATCAAAATATAAAAGTTTAAAAAGTTTCAGGTTTGAAATCTCTCCCTCTCTCTCTCTCTCTCTCTCTCTCTCTCTATATATATATATATATATACATGTATG
>CM075027.1:4483181-4506838 GCA_037576675.1 Pangasius sanitwongsei
TATATATATATATATATATATATATATATATATACATGTATGTATATTATTATCTGCAAATTAAATAAGAAAATGTAAAGTTTTATATAATCTGAATAATCTTATATTGGATTTAAAATAAATTTGCCCATATTAAAGATATTTTCGCCTACTAAAATATGCCTTTTGCAGTGTTTAAAGCTTAAACAATAAAATTTAATTAATCAAACATTTACTTCACTACTGATACATTAATGCATAAAATAAACAAGACAGATATTTTAATAAAATTACTTTAATGAAAATTACTGTATAAAATACTTTCATGCACTCTGTCAGTAAAGCCCAGTACATTTTGTGAAGTCTAAACTGTAAGTACTGTAAGTACATTGTGTAGACAGAATTTTGCGATTATTGGCAGAGTGGCCTGGCTAGTGCGAAACTTGGCAGTATTTGCTAAATGACTTTGCGCCGTGTGATTAGACTGCATGGCAGCTCGGAAACGCAGAATCCCAGAAGGCCCAAAATGAGACAGATGGCATCTGGATAGGCAGGCCTTCTTTCTCACCTTTGTTTTCTGTAGAAAGAATAAGAAGCATATAACATTACAATTCATTTTAACCTTTATATGTACTTATTGTTCATATATATATATATATATATATATATATATATATATATATATATATATACACACATCATGAAAGTAAATGTAATGTGTGTATGAATATAATATATATAGTCAAGCAATGGTGATATTTTCCTTTCTTTTACTCTAACAGCTAAACCTTAACCCTCTTCTCGAGTGGCTCCCTTGCATTAGCATAAAGGCATTAAAATGTGAATAGGAATTAATTTGGACTCCCTCCCATTGGAATTAATGGAAGTTTGCTCTTCCTTTCCTTTGCCCGACAGATCTCCCTGACTCTCTCTCAGTCCATAAATATTAATATTAATAACCGCGGAGGGCCAGTGCTTCGGTGAAGCCGTATACAGAATGATATTAGAGCTCGTGAGACGCCTCTCGCGGGAAGCACACTTGAATGAGTGCCTTGCTTTGCCGGCATGATCTTTAAGAATCCAATCTTCGTACGGCACAGGAAGTTATTTTCGAGGGATCTCAGAGCGCGTTTGAGAATTGAGCCTGAACTGGTTTCCGCTCCAGATTGGATCCAGTTCAGTTCACACCAGTGTAACTCCATTATAAGAGGCAGGAGATAATCAGATAGATAAGCAGCTATGATCAGGATCAGTACACAACTATTCTCTGTGTTTCATCAGGCGGGAAGATCGACAGCACTGTGAATAACAGCATTATTGCTGAGATTTCGCTCTGACACCCAGTCCTTTCTTCATAAGCAATCTCTCTATCTTTTCCTTGGCAAGGAAGTTTATCCTTTTGATCATATTTTGCAGAGAAGCACACAATGCCACATGCATGACTGTCTTTGTGAGAACCATCTATATTCATCACGTTGCGTCTTGCGGACCCACTGTTCTGGTGAGTGCACACCTTTGACTCCACTCTTGTCAGAAGGTTGCATCATTTGTTTGCACTTCATAGTTTTGGAGTTTAAAGTTGGGATGGATGGATACAAAAGGGAGAGAGAGAGTGAGTGGAAGCCTATGGAAGTTTGGAATCAGGGTGGTTGCCTCTGCATTTGCCCCTACCTGAGAATAATTCAGAGGTCATTTTGGTTAAGGTCAACACACTTGAACATCAAAGCTTTTCCGTGGTTTCAGCTTTGCAGGACACTTCACCTCTTTCAGTCAACACACACACACCTTTAATCTTTAATCACTGGGCTGCAATCTCTCCTCAGCCCCTGTTCAGTCAATACGCCCTTGCTTTGTAGTCTGATGGAAGGATGGGAACTAAAAGTATATGATGCAAAGACAGGGAGATACACAAACACATTCGTTTAGTCCAGACTCACTGCAGATTAAACCTGAATATGTAAGAGACAGCTAGGGCTTGCTTGCAGACACAACAGGCAAAAAAAAAACCAACATATATAATATTTAATACGCATCTTTCTGTTTTTGTTGGGTTTGTACCATCAAGCAAGCATCATAAAAAGTTATCAATGGAATGGAATCAACTGCACGCCTCAGAACAATATATTCTAAATTATGACTATATATAATGGCAGTTATTCATACACATGATGAACACAACTGCAAAAATAATAATAAACCAATCAGATATAATTTTTTTTGGCATTTCAAAAAATTTTTTTGTCATATGTTAATAGCTGCCTGATTACAGCAGTAAAGTTTGTTGACTCTATTGTGTCTTTGAGTATGTATATAAGAATGAGAGCATCTCTGAGTGGGTGTGTCTTCTGTAAGTGCCATTTTGTGAGGGTTGATTTCTCCCGTGGTGTGAACGCTGGCCGTAAAAAAAAGGAACGCACCCTGGATGGGACATTTTTGTGCTACTCACTTCCTAATCTTCACAGCTAACATTAGCCTACTACCTAACTTGAATCATCCTATAATGATTTCTGAGAGTATTTTAAGCAAACATTCTTAAATATCATTATACCTGACTGTTTACTCTAGCTAGATGGCTAAAACAAGTTAACTTGGAAGGATTTCTGAGAAGTCAAATTTATAAATGTCACAATAATCACTACTAAAGCTAGCCAACTAGCAAAAATGAGTGCACATGATAGGATATGAGCATTCTAGGAGGAAGGTTAACTGCTCATGCTAGCCAGCTAGTCATCTGAGACGATCCTGGTAAGGGTTGCAGTGAAGTCAATCCTATCCTGGGAACACTGAGCACAAGATGCCAGTCCAATGCAGGTCATATTCATAACATTCATAATCTTCACCACTAAATCTGGCCAGCTAGTTAATATGAGCTAGCCTGACAGGATTTCTGTCAGGAACCATATTTAAAAATATTACATCTTCACTGCTAACAGTGGCCTGCTAACTAACATGAGCTATCTTCATAAAAAACTTTTTCGAGTGGACTCAAAACTATACCTACACAGAAATGTTTGAAGTTTGTTTCTTTGCCTCTAGCTTTACCTCAAAGTCTGGCCTGCAGTCTACAGACAGAGACTTCTTGATCCTGGACCTTCGGGTTGCCAGAAGTTGCATAGTCTAAAGAAGATGTCAAAATATTCCTCCAGAAAGTTTACTGTGTCTGGAATAATGTTCAACAAATAATACACAAAGATGGAAAAAAAAAGGTTAAATCTAGGACCATAAAGGGTTTTTTACCTTAGAGGAATCCTTAACCCATAACACCTTTCCCTATTTCTTGCAAATAAAATATGCTTTAATTTGAATAACTGGATGATAATCTGAGACTTTAAAGGGTTAGATATAGAACCATACAATAGCATTTACATAACAGAGACTGTTCCTGTCAGAGAGCTAAGATGCTAAGATCCCTTAACCATACAAAGATCTCATGAGGAACCCTATTCCTTGAGGAAGCTTGTACAACTGTACCCAGATGCGGTAGCTTTTGCTGTTAAAATCCAATGTGCAAAACACTGGGATAGATCAGTGTAACTTCTGACACAGCTTTTTTCTTCAAGCTTTGCGAAAAAAAAAAAAAAAATGCTGCAAGGCATTTTGGTGCATAGTAATAAAATAATAAACAAAATGAATAACCGTATGCTCTTACACCAAAATATTGCCTCTAGCAACATAAAGTGTTCTTTGGGTTTGTCCTCATGGGAGAACCTTTGAGAGAAGGTTCCTAGTAGAACTTTTCTTTAAAGTTAAAACCATTAACCATCCAAAAGAACCACTGAGGAACCCTTTTCTCTAAGACTGGGGTGCTGAAATGACTTTTGATTACTCGCGGGGTCATTCCCATGAAGTGCAAACAGAAGAGAAAGGTCGAAAGGGTTCCACACTCACTCAAATGTCATATTTAGTACACAGGAACAGTATGTGTTACTATAGCACATAAGTATGCCTGTGTAGTAGTCTAAATCCAGCATCTGGTTATCTCTACTCCAGCCTGCTACTGTTTCTACCTGCTTTCATTCTCCTCTGCTCATCCTTTACACTGCCTCTCTCTCTCTCTCTCTCTCTCTCTCTCTCTGCCGGATGTGCCGTAAACGGCGGTAATTGTGGCATTAAACCAGAGTTTATTATTTCTCTGCCCATGCAGGTGCGGCGATGATATGAGGCCCAGGTTGCATTTACATACAAATTGAAGGCTTTTTCCCCCCTCTTTCTTATTAATCAGACGGACAGCAGGAATCAAACAGCGCCACTCCATCAGCCTCTTAAATACATTTGGTGACATTTTTTACCCGGCATTAGCATGATAGGGCAAGCGGAGGATAATGTCCCAATGATTGCTTTTTCCATTGCGAGCACAAACGGTTTCATTTTTCCTGTCATCTCAAATAAGCGTTAAAGAGGCTTTGGGAGGCTCTCAGGCCGTATGCCCGAGGCTGCGCAGGGACCGCTGATGGCCATATTAAAGAACCATTAGTGCGCCGCCGTTTCGATCATCACACACAGGCCGTGAGCCTCCAATCCGATGCACCACGTGATGTTGGGAGAAAAAAAAATCACGTGGGCACGCACTCTGTCTCCCTAGTTTTTTTTTTCTCAAACAAAATGCATTACAACGGTAATTTTGTGACTGTTAAGATAACTAGCGTTAACAAGCGCTTAATTAAAATGTACAATAAATGGCCGTCTGCGGCCTTATCGGTGCAGCAGAAGCGCACAGGGGCGGGGGGAGGTAAGGGGGTGATGGGGGGTGTAGAGCGCCGGCTGATCGTGAGCTCGTTTTGCAGATTAATTGCTTTTCTGTCTGGCAAAAGCAGCCGCTTCTGTCGCCAGATCCTAAATAACCAGATAGGGACTTTATCAATCAAGCTTCTGTGCTTTTTTTTCTCTGCCTGTTTTCCCTCTCTATACATCTCTCTCACTCTCTCAGTCTGAGTTGGAGAAACTATTTCACACCCTATATAGTGCACTTGTAAAGAGATTAAAGAGACATTTGGGATTCAACCCTTTTTTCTTCAGTTGCTCCCTATTGTACATATGAAGCTGTTACATTATACCCTAAATTGTGCGCTTATATGGGTAGTAAGGAGTCATTGGGGATTCAGCCTCTCTCTGTAAATTGAGTATATAAAAATCTGAATACGCAGTATATATCACCATGCCTTGGTAAATAGTATTTTTAATACAATAACCATTCTTGAAATTATCATCAGCCAATCATGTGGCAGCAGAACAATACATAAAATCATGGAGATACAGGTCAAGAGCTTTAGTTAATATTCATAGGAGACAGCAAAATGTGGGGAAAATATGATCTCAGTGACTTTGACTGTGGCATGGTTGCTGGTGCCAGACGGGCTGGTTTGAGTATTTCAGAAACTACGGATCACAACAGTCCCTAGAGTTGACACAAAATGGTGCGAAAAACAAAAAGCATCCGGTGAGCGACAGTTCTGTGGGTGAAAACGTCTTGTTGTTGATCAGAGAGGTCAGACGAGAATGAGTTTGAATGAGTCAAGCTGTCAGGAAGGGTACGATAACTCAAATAACCACTCTTTCCAACCATGGTGAGCAGAAAGGCATCTCAGCGTACATACACAGTAATGAAACTTGAGGCAGATGGGCTACTACAACAGAAGACCACAGCGGGTTCTGCTCCTGTCATTCAAGAACAAACATATTATTTCATCTGCATCTTGTATATATGCGTGTTTTGTAATGAAAGACTAACATACTGTATGTATCATTCAAATGTTCTGCCACGCTAATTTCAAACGCTTTCACAGAAAAAAGTTATTATTATTATTATTATTATTATTATTATTATTATTATTATTATTCCTTAGCAAATTCATGAGTTACATAGAGGTTAAAATGTAAGCTTATAACTTCCAAAGGTGTAAATGATCAAGCGATGTACTCATGTTTTACCCATTATCAAAAATAAATCATGCATAATAAATCAGATTTGTTCATGGGTTGCCTAATCATTTCACTGGTGCTAAAATTCATCTTACACGTTTGGTACCAAAGGTGTTGCCTTAATTTGCATTAACATGTGGTGTGTGAACATGTGTAATTACACTGTACTTGTTTATGTTAGTGAACAGGTCATAACTCTATTTACGTGTGTACAGGGCATGTGAAATCCCACATATGGTGAACACGGCTGTCTAGAAGCAGCAGGCTGTGTCGTTTGGGGCTATAGAGAAATAAGGCCTATATTTGGGGTGATAAATGTTAACTGCGCTTATGGCTAAAACATGTGACATGCTGATCTGCTTTATGGACTCAGGCTCGGAGAGAGTGAGAGTGAGAGAGAGAGAGAGTTTGTTTTGAAAAGGAGGAAAAGTAAACATGCAAAAACAAACTTACCACCCCCCCATACCCCCCCCCCCCCCCGTCATGCTTTATTACTCCTGTCTGCATTTCGCCTTTTACTCAGCAATGATAAATCTCCTTGTCTGTCATATGGATGTGAATAGAAGGTTTATACGAGAGCACGAGCGTGTTATATGAGTATTTTTGTGTGTGTGTGTGACTGACTCACACCCTGACCCTCATAAGGGTTTACATAAGTGCGCCCATCTATGTGTGTGTTTCTAACCTCCCAAACATGTTTGCTTAAGTGTGTGGGTGTTTTATTTCCTTTCTGTATTTGGCACGTGCAGGTCTGGGACACATCCTGTTTCTATATTAGTGTCTTTCAGTGTCTCTGCATTGCTTCGCTAATTTTTTGGCACATTTAAACCAGTGTGTATGACTCATAAAACATAAAATCACACGTCAGAAACCTTGCTAGCTTCTCTTGGTTGAGTCACTGTAAGCTCTTCTTATTGGGCTTGACTGGGTTAGATAAACATCAATTTGCCAGCTTGCTTTAAACAAACACAAGCCTGCGTCGTCTCCCTAATGCTGTGCGACAGCCTAGCAGTGTCGAGTGTCTGTATGCACCCATGCCGGACCACTGAAGAGTAATTGCCCATATGTCATAGCCAGAAAACTTAAGTGACAATATAACCCGAGACATCCAGGAGGTCTCCTGGGGGGCTTTGTGGGTGCATTAAGCTCCACCGATTCGAGATGAGCCTGGTACGGGCTATGTGATAGCGACAGAGTGAGACCTTTAGGCCTGAATGCTATGAGGTGGTCTGGCTGTGTCACAAAGTGTCCTCTGTGGGGAAAAGAGAGAAGGAGAAGGAACAGGCTTTACTGCTGCTGTCGCTCCTGCACTTATCAGATCTAGTTTAGCTGGAGTGATTTATAAACTGCCTGAATGATAAATGTTATTGTAAAAGAGCACAGGGTAGAGGAGGCATGGCTACTGTCAGTCAGAGAAAAAGAGTGAGGGGCAAAGAGGGAGGGGAAGGAGGGGTAACAGAGGTGACGGGCGTGTGAGTGCTGATCAGTGGGAGTTGGTGTCCTGTGTAGAGCCTGTCATAAATCAAGGCATCAAGGACCCCTTTTGCTTATGTTACCACACACACACACACACACACACACTAACCTCTCTATTAACTGAATCTGTGTAGCAAACTCATCAGGGCTGCTCACACACAATACCCCTGTCATTGCCTAAAATTAACCAAAATCATCTAACTGTCTTCTAGTAAATTCAGTGCTTATAAGACTACATAACACTTACATAACCCCTTCATGACAAATAACATAGACCTACACAAACAGACCTATGTTGAAGTAGTGCATTTGTTAAGTTGACAAAACAAGTGGCAGATTTTTGTTGACGTATGCTTTATAACGATGACACTTCATAACGATGGTTATAATGTGACATAGCCTGCCAAGTATGGCTTAAGTGTGTGATGGAATAAATCACTTCAGGGCATGCTGTTATACGAAAACAACAAAGAACAGGGTGCTGTTTTTCAGCCCAGTGAAAAGTCGAGGCACAGTTACAAACCTGAAGTTGATTATTTTTCCAATAACAGCACATCCTGAAGTGTTTTATTCCTTTTATCCTCGAGAAATTTGCCAATGAATACATTTTTATTTAATAACGAATAAGATTTTATCTGTTTAGTGTTACTTTAACAGTGTGGAACATCCACAAAGAAAGTTAGTTCCTGTTATCACTGATGTCAGTCAGATGTCATGACGTTATAATGTACGTCAGCACAGAACATGTCTTCTGTTAACAGAAAACTGTATAATTTAACTTGGATGTTATGTCAGTTTTACATAAAGAAGACGCCATGACAGCTGAAACCATCTGGAATAAGCCTTTATTAATATTTATGTAGGCTTATGTCGGTTGTCATGAAAGGCTTATGTAGCCTCACGAACATTGAATTAGTTGTCCAATTTCTTCCATATTTTTCTATCCATGTTCAAAAGTAAACACACTCATCACAGGTCGGACCGCTTGAGGTTGAGGTGCAACTGATCATAATCTGTGAGATGTGGAGAGATCCCACACACTTTTGATTCACACACACACTGGACTCACACCTGTCTCATGTGGACTCTGCGTGTGTATCCGAGTGTGATTAGTGTACTCATGCTTCAGGATAAAACCCCTTGGTGTGGCATCGACAGTAATTCAACACAGAGTATATTGTCCATAAATAATTTCCCCTTTATTGATTCCCAATCTTGCAGTGAAAAAAGATGTTGGATGTCGAAGGAGGCGAGCTGAGAACGTATGGGATGCTTGGCGTATAGTGAAAGTCAGGATGAGAGATTCCATATCCTGGAAGCTCCTGTCTCGACATGTTTATTTATGGCATCTCGAATGAGGATTATACAGGCCTGCACATGTCATTAACTAGCAACGCAGTGGAGAAAAGAAGCCAGACTGTATATAAATACTTACACTTTGCAAGAATAGTTTTACATTAGACTGTGCACATTTATCCACAATGGATATGGCCTGCACATCGTAATCATCAAACCATAACCAGAAGCAATTATGTCATATACTGTATATTTGATTTTTAGCAAAAATAATCTTTATGACAGATGACTCCAATTGGAATAAGCCTTTCTTAATATCCTATCCAGGATGCATTCCCACCTCACCATCAGTGTTCCCAGGACAGAGTCCAGATCCAGTGCAACCCTGTCCAGGATAAAGTGCTTACTGAAGAGGAATGAATGAATATTTACGTAGGTTTATGCCAGCTGTCATGAAGGGGTTATGCAGGTGTCATTTAGCTCTATGAACTACTACACTACTGCCTATTTATCAATAATGGATTTAATCTGCATTGTGCATTATAATCATCAAACCATAAACCATCGTAAACAACTAGTTAATATACAGTATATATTTGATTCTTGTAAAAGTATTTGAGATGACTTTGGCTTGAATGGTAAAAACAAGCTACAAAAAATAAGCAGTAACATAAAGTTAGAAGGAATAAAATGAATTCAGATTATCAAACCTGACCTCATGTACATGCACAAGCAGCAATGACGTAAGATTTCTTTTGATTTCTGACAAATGACAGCATAATTAAATGTATACAAGCAAATCCAGCCCCTAAACCTAAACTTTCTAACTTTTCATATGAATTAGTTTGTGCAAATTATTACAAATTTGGAAGTGTGGTACATGTTGAATTAACTTAAAGAATTTTCTGACAATTTTCAGTATATCCCTGATAAATATAGCTACATAATGTTAGCTATATACAGTAGCTGCCTGACGTTAAGTCAGGCATACATTGATAGAATTTATTTCAATGAACTCGAAACATTCTCTGTTTACCTTGACAGAAAGCGAGGCTACATCTTTCATGCGGGGGAATATTTTGTTTTCACTGAGGGGGAAAAGAAGACTGGTCTTTTTGCGCATTTTTGCATAGCAGCGAACTGCGATATTAAAATGTGGAGCTTGGCATGTCTGGAAAATTTATTCTGACCAATCAGTTTTGAGAATTCAACAGCACTGTGCTATACATAGTTACCAATTTGAAATTTCCAATTTGGAGTTTCCCGTTTGTTATCAAGTGTGCATATTTCAAGTCACATTTTTTTTTAATTTGTGAAATCTATCTAACTTTAGTTTAACTGCTACTCATTTTCGTTAACATTTCAAAAGATTTCAGAGGCCAAACTTTTTTTTTTTTTTTTTTTTTTTTTTTTACATCATGCTGTGTGTATCCTCAGCTGTTTATTCTAAATAGCATGTCCATTTATCATTATTAGCAGCCTGCTATCATGTGTTGTAGATTAGTGTCACCTAAACTGACACACTCGCTCCTCTTCTGTCGGTTGATGACAGGTGATTAGCATCTGTTTAGGTATGTAAAAGTGTGCATGTATATGTTGTGTCTCTGTGTACATGCACAGAACTTGGTGTTGACGCTCGTTGAGAGCCTGAAGAAGAGTTGGGTGACACACTGTCGCCAAAGGAAAGCTGTTAATGTTTAAATTCCCTGTCACACCAGTAACCTGATCCTCTGCACCTCAAGTGTGTGCACTGTTTCTTATGTAAAGGAAAATGCATGTGTTTTTCAATTAAGTCGCACACAGAGTAAGTCATTCACACTTAGTCACACACAACTAAAATAGATATAACATTTAAGAAAGAAGTACATATAAGCTCAGCCCCACACATGCAGCATGTATTTTTGGATGTGTGTTTGTACCGACATGCTTCTCTTTCATAGTTCTCTGTCAGTCACTTTACATACTGTAAAACATTCCCACAAAGTCTTCTGGGCTCCAAACCCTTTTAGACCTGGAAGGATGTCTGTGGCCATCTCGTTTAGGCCAGGCTTCCTGAAATCTCCCAGCGTCCCCTGGGTAATATTGTGCTACATGTAATACAGTCCAGTCAATTTGCTGGCTAATTCTGGTTAAATGGCAGTCATAACTGACCTTGCAGCTTGGCGTCACATGATGCTCACTTTCTTTGGCCTTGTCTAGTGTGTTCTAATAAGCTCTCCATGTGCCATGTGCTGACACCTCAAGCGTGCCTTTAAGTGCATATGAATACAGGATCACATACCCCTCTCTCTCCCTCTCTCTCTCTCTCTTTCTTTCTCTATGATTTCTGCCTTTCTTTTTTTCCTATTTCCTTTTCTATTAGTTTTATTGGTTTGTAACAAACACATGATGATGATGATCATCTGCCTTACAAATTATTTTATCTTAGTATCTATTTCATATTGCTTAGAAATGATCAGTCCACTTTTCTAATACAGCTGAGTGCAAAAATGTGCATACCCCACAACAAAATGAAGTTATAATTACTAAAAAAGTTTCATATGCTATCATTAATAATATTTCATTAATGAAAACCTAAAAATGATGTCAGTTTAAATGTGTCAGTCTCCCTTTCTGACTATTCCTTAATACTAATAATTCACTATCTTTCCCACTATTTACCTTTATAAATGAATCGGATTGGTCAGCACTGCAAAATCAACTTTGGGGTATTAACGATAATTCAGCGTCACGACGTTGATTATTTTTCCTATAACGTCCTTGTTTTATTCCTTGCTTAGTAGTAGTTCCTGGAGGTTGCCGTTGTCTCGTTATAAAGAGGATGGCAAATGGATAGGGAGCTTCCCATGTGGCTCTGTGTGTACACGTGTCTCTGCCCTGTATTCTGTTACAAAGAGAAAAGGTCCAGGACAGTAAACTGAACAAGAGTAAAGGCTAAATGGGTCAGTGAGTGTGGATACAGTTAGTATAGCTCTCTAAGGAAATGCACACACACATACACACACACACACACACACACACACACACACTAAAGACGTGTTAACTGTGTGACTGGATTGAGAGAAGAGAAGGGCAGGCAAGGTCAGAAATCATTTCCTGAGAGACAGACTCTGAGAGAGAGAGAGAGAGAGAGAGAGAGAGACAGAGAGGGAACGAGACTGAGCAAGCAAGGGTGATATAAATTTGATGTAAAGGCTTGGAGAAGAAAAAAACAGCAGGGGCTATAACATAGAAGAGCAGTATGACATAAACATGAAGTTCATCAAATGGATTTTGATGTGGGAGTAGTATAGTGAAGAAAATGAGCGTGCAGTTTAGTGAAAGCTACATTAAAGCGTTGCAGTTTTGCTGATATAAGGAGCTGTCTGCAAGTGGTTATTTCATATGATGGCAGGACAAAAGCATGTACTTGGTTACCCCATAATTAGTCAAGATGTGTTCCACTCCTTCCTCACTCTCTATCCCTTTCCCTCGCTCTCTACTCTCTGTTTTAAACACACATACAGATTTCAAAGTATGAGTATGATATGATTTCACTTGTTGGATATTTTGTCTTCATGATGAGGAGTCACATAGAATCAAACTATATACACACTATGTATATATATATATATATATATATATATATATATATATGTGTGTGTGTGTGTGTGTGTGTGTGTTTATTCATGTATATACGGTACATGTATGTACATACAGTATGTAGTATGCCCACACATGTCCTCTCCCTGTTCTACACTTATGAATGTTTTTTATTCTGCTCCTGATTAATAGTATTCTTTGTTTTTCATTGTTTTTCTAGTCATTACCAAATATATGCAATATACCAAGTTATCAAAAATATTGGAACATGTGACTGACATGTGTTTCTTGTTGCCCAAGTGTGCAGTGTTATATTGAATGTTTAAAGAATTAATAGCTCTGAATGTCTACTCTTGGTATGAGCCCTGGGTTTTGCCTGTGAAGACTGCATTTATGGTTAAAAACGATAAACCAACATGAAGACCACAGAGCTGTCTATGGGAAAAAGCAAGCCATTTTGAAGCTAAGAAAAGAAGGAAAATCAGTTAGAACCATTGCACAAGCACCGGGCATAGCCAGTACAACAATTTGGAATGTCCTGAAAAAGAAAGAAACAACTCGTGTTCTAACAGCCAGACATTTTACAGGTCGGCCAAGGGAAAGAACAGCAGTTGATGACAGAAACGTGAGAGCTGTGAAGAAAAACCCAAAAACTACAGTCAGTGACATCACCAACAACCTCCACATGGCAGGGGTGAAGGTAT
Organism: Pangasius sanitwongsei; assembly: GCA_037576675.1. Lineage (NCBI taxonomy): Eukaryota > Metazoa > Chordata > Actinopteri > Siluriformes > Pangasiidae > Pangasius > Pangasius sanitwongsei. The sequence goes on from CM075027.1 coordinate 4,496,138, forward strand.
AACCATTCACCATCTGAAGAAGCCTTTGAGATCAGAAATATAGAGGCCATATCATAAGCTACAAACCACTCATCAGCAGTAAGAATCAGAAAGAAGTTCTGGAACCAAGATTAACCTTTAGCAAAGTGATAGAAAGGCCAACGTGTGGGGAAAGAAAGGATCTGCTCATGATGTAGAACATACAAGCTCATTGGTCAAGCAGGGTAGAGATAGTGTCATGGCTTGTTCTTGCATTGCTGCTTCTGAAACGGGCTCACTAATCTCTACTGATGATGTAGCTCATGATGGTAGCAGCAGAATGAATTCAGAAGTTTACAGAAATGCATCCAATCTAATTGGGAGGAACTTCATCATGCAGCTAGACAATAACCCAAAACACAATGTCAACACAACAAAGGACTTCATCACGGGAAAAAAGTGGAAGGTTTTAGACTGGCCAAGTCAATCACCAGACCTTAACCCAATTGAGCATGCATTTCACCTCCTGAAGAGGAGACTGAAGGGAGAAACCCCCCAAAACAAACAACAACTGAAAGAAGCTGCAGTACAAGCCTGGAAAAGCATCACAAAAGAAGAATGGTGATGTCAGTGGGTCGCTGGCTTGATGCAGTTACTGGAAGCAAGGGATATGCAACCAAATATTAAATGTTATTTACTTTAATTTATTTTAAGTCTATCTACTCTTATATTTTTGATCAGCTAAAAAGTGGTTGGTCTGCCACCAAAGGTGCCATGTTCTAAGGTCTTTAACACATCTAGATGTAAATATCAGGAAATGAAAGCTGAAATTCTGATCTTTCTTCTCATATTCATTTTTTGATCTCAACCCCAAATGTCTTCAGTGTATAGCAAAAACCGTTACCTGTCCTTGTTCATGATCCTATGACTCAAATCTATTTGCTGGATCAAAATACATACAGAAGAATGCAGTGTGTTTAAATTTCAGAGCAGGAAAACTGAGGTCCATCAGCCATAAACACCATACTCAAGTTCCAGTTGCAGTACGCCAAGTTCTCACAGGGAACATGTCGCCTTTCCTTCATGTTGCTCCATGTGGTAATACCAAGATTGCCCTTCTCACACACATACTGTACATATATACATATATAAATAAAATAGACCTATGATGCGATCGAGTGGAGGATTTATTCTAATCCTCCATGACTCCCCCTTTTAGTGTCCTGGCAAGGTTCTCAGGGTATTCTACCTACATTTATCAAAGGACCACCATGCACCCAGATCTTATTCCCATCCAAGACACTCATAACACTCATCTAGACACACTTATATACCACCAAGACATGCTACAACCAGTTTTAATTTGAGGTTGCTGAGTACCACTCCTCAGATGAATGTGAAAGTTGGAATACTTTTTAGTCAACCAGGTCCAAAAATATTATAAAATCATTTTAATTTCATTAACTAATCAATGTTCAATGTGATGCTCACTCTACCATTTATCATTATCAGTGATCTTAAAGTAACCCCAGGCCTAATCATTGACTTGTGTCATAAGGAGCTTCAGTTCTGGGCTTCAGATGCTAATTAGATGACTGAAAATGTATTTTCGACCTCCAATAGCTTTGACTTTCTACTACCAGACATGAATAAGGATAAGCATCTGTTGTGACCCTTTACTTCTGTAGAGGAATTGCAGTAGACGAACGTTTCGAAGACTTCATCTCTTTACTGAAAACAATCATGAGAACTTCGAAAAACAAATAAAGAAAGGGGCTCCATTACAATTGATGATCATGGACTCAAAACTGTGTCCCTTCCCTCCGTAACAGGCCACACCCCCTCGCCTGTTTGTTTCGTGAATAAAATATGTAGGCATGATAGGTCAAGCCCACGGCATCACATCGTTATGGGAAAACATTAAAAAATGTTACATAAACACATGTAAATATAAAAAATTTTAACAAAATATTTCATAGGCTCCTACGGTATCAATATTATTTTTTCAAACCAAATACAAGTATGTGTGCATAGGTTTTTTTGTACTCATGAATACGATACCTTTACTAATAGTGATACCAAAATAAGTAACCTGTTTAGTATTAACCAATCAGGGGAATTGTGGAACATTTATTTAACACACGTGTGTTCATGCACTTAGGGTACTCGGCTTACTGATTTTAAATTAAATGCATTAGCCAGTTACGTTAGTTACCTTGGATTGATTAGGGTTGCAGCAGGTTTTTGTTTCACTTCGGAACAGTGCTTCTACACACTTGTAAATAAAGTACACTTTATTGTCAGAATCCCTCGTTGTCAATAACCGATAGTGGCTAATCGTCAAGAACACTGGGAAATACTGGGTATTTTCACTCACCTAGCATCATCTGTAGACATTTATCCTACCTAGCTAGTGTTTGCTGCTAGCAGTGAACTCATCATGCTAAGCTTTATGTTTAAGATGTTGCTGTAGTTCCTCCTCTTGATATTTTTGCATATTTGTTGCACATTGCAGTCTGCTTTACTTTGATTGCTATCATTAGTTGGGAAAATATCCAGATCATCTGTTCATTAGCATGACGATGTACACTAGGCTTATGTCACAGTTTCAGGTAGTATTGCATTGCTAGTATGAATATGAGTAAATGAGCATGTTTTTTTTTATGAATATGAGTAAATGAGCACAGTTTTGGAGTGATACCCAGTACCAATATTGGTATTGATGCATCCCTAAATAAGAAGTATCTTCTTTTGTATTTTATCTTTTCTTGTTAAAACATAATGTCCTCCAAAAAAGAAAAGAGTAAACATTGAAAACCACCTTATAATTCACCTGCAAGTAAATGAAGCTTGACTGACACTAAGTATTGTTTGAAGAAAGCTCTGATAAATAAGATAAGCTCTGTTTGGGCAGTATTAGTTTCTCAGGGTAACGTCTGTCGTGAAATATCATTACACCTTCTCTGTGAATTAACAGAAGACGAGCAGGTTTCTTCTCCTAATAACATGCAACGTGATCACATTTTTGACTCATTAATTTATGTATAGAATATTACTAGGTACATGATGTTTGTGGCATATAATATAAAGGTTAGATTTTATGGTAACACTACCTGATCATAAGGCTACATACAGTACATGGCCTTTATGACAACTGTCATCAATCTAGCTAAATTTATTACACCCAAGAGTGTCAGCTGGCACAAAGCCTCCTTTGCTCAAATACATAGCTTTTTGTTGATATAAGATTGTGTTATTTTTACATTTACCAAGCCGACTAAGGCTATAGTGTTATGGACATCTCATTGTGTAGCTGAAATGCAATTTGTCAAATGTCAAAACCAAACTCTAATTTATGGTAAGAGATAATATACATGTCATTACGGTGTCATAGCATCTCAATGACCGTTCATAAACATCTAATAAGTGGAAATATAAGTCAGATATAAGTCAGAGCCAGAGAAAATATAACTAAATGTGTTTTACAGTGTAATAATCATCACTGTTGAGACTGTAACTATGTAACATTGTTATACAGCAGGATTTTATGTCAGACTTCAGAGTGTCTTCTGAAAGTTCAAACCTTTGTACATTTTCCAACTTAACCTCAGTTCACAAGCTCCATGTGACTCTAACTTACACGGCTTTATAATGCTAATGATGTTTGATTGTTTGTTGAACGTAACGTACAGTAAGTCAACCCAGAAATTTTCATAGCACACCCTTTAACAAAACATTATAGTGCACTTAATGCAGATGTTAAGCCAACTTGCCATTTAAATCGATTGAATGCAGTCATTTAGGAATAAGCACTAAACATTTTCATGTTCGGAAAAATCATTATAAACTGTACTTCGTAAGTTGGTAATGATTCCTTTTAAGTATTTTTATAAACTCTAATAATGCTTCATAAAGAAAGTAATTCATTGATAGCCTATAATCATGCTGCAGCATAGGTGTCACTATTCATTATAATACCATATCCTGTACTGTACAATCTGTGAATAACTATAACACAACTGTAATATTAATTAATGATTAAAAAACATTATAAACATTTAAACTGTCATCATTGAGTGCTTCCAAAAAATGAAAACGATGCTTTAGAACAACAAAAAATTGTTAAAACTTTAATAATAATAATAAAAAAAAATCAGTAATTAATTAATTAAAATGTGTTCTTCTAGCTTTAATAATATGGCTTGTATGTTTTTTTGCAATATATGTTTCCATATTACATAGCAAAAATAATCATGTCTTACATTTAACGTATTCACTTTACTTGACACAATACAATTTACAGTAAAGACAGTCACTTATTTATAATGTTTAATAAATATTACAGTTGTTTTATAGTTATTCACAAGACATTATTAGTTATAAAAGCACATGGCATTGTAATATATAGTGACACTTTTGTTAAACATGATATTCATGTTATTAAAAATTATAGCACATTACGAGGCATGATAAAACACCCTAGAAATGTTTACAAGGGATCATTACCAACTTACAAAGAATTCTAAACGCAGTTATAATGATTTATGAAAATGGGCTTGATAGAACACTGAATAAGCCAGTACACTTTCTATGACATTGTAGTTATGAGCATATTCATATCATGTTCTAGACATATCATTATTTATGAAAAAGCACTACACTTTATAGCAATATTTATTATGCATTATGAATTGTTAACATGATGAATTCTAAGTAGTGTTCATAACACTGTTACCAAAGAAACCAATCACTGCTTGATATAATGTGTTATAAACAGTGCTTATAATATATTCTGTTAACAATTTATAAATGCATTCTAAACATTGCTTTAAATTCTAATGTGAAGGTGAATAATGAATTATGAAAGCATTATAACAGGTAATCAATGTATCCATAGGTCATTATGTAGTGCATATAGAACATGGTACCAGTAGGCCTTTCAAAATGGTATTGTAGATTTATGTCACTTGTCATTAAGGAAGTACGTTAGTGTCATGTAGCATTATGAATACCACTTATAAGTAAAGTATTATACTGTAATTGCCCCATTGATGTTGCCAATCTGGATATAAATACAAGAATAGCATCTGTAATGGATAGAATTACTCCATCTCTCCGTGCTGGCATGGCTATGTTTTGCCATTCAAATATGGCTGTAGAGTAAGTCATGTTTAACTGAAGTGGGGATTAAGCACCATCTACCACCATTTACTGCTAATTTATGACTGATTAAAAGTGTTCGACTCTCAGCTCATGTCCATTTGTGGCTGTTTTTTTTTTTTTTCTTCCTACAGCAACTATCTCACACTTGTTTCTTGTCATTGCTAGAAAGCAACTTCTGCATCACTGCTGGTTTTGCCATCAGCTATAGTCCTGGATTGTATCCTGCATCACGTGAAATGTAAATGTAAAATGCAAATGTAGAAAACTTATTATATTACCAGGTCACCCTGGTTCAAAGAGTTCATCAGTGCTAACTGGTTGTGTGTAACTCTGATGCACGTCTACGCCAGGAAATGTGGAAAACAAAAACAAGGAAAATCATGGTGCGTTATACTTTACCAATCAGAACATTTATCATATTTAGAATTAGCCTCAATCAGGCATGAATGAGAAGATACTGTTTTACGATAACTGTGTTAGTATCACAAAAGGCGGACCGAAGGCCTGAGAAATAGACTGATATGGGGAAAAAAAATCACATATATTTCACATGATCATGTTTTTCACATGATTATGTGAGTAGTGTGTGATAATATATGTTTTACATGTGGCAAAACAGGCGAAAGTGCATTTCAACATAACATGGCATAAATAAAACAACATGTCCTACATGTGAAATGTTAACATGTGAAAATAAGCAGATAATTTAAAAAAAAAAATCACGTATCAATGAATATATCACTTGTCAACATAAATAAATTGTCAGAAAAGATCATTTGACAATAAATGAATAGTGTAAAATGATATGAAAATTAATGAATCATATAAAGAAATGACATTGAGATAAACGAATAGTGTACAAATATAATGTGTAAACAAGTGAACTGTGTGGAAAAGAAATGATGTGAAAATAGTAAAATTATGTGCAAAAATCACTGAAAATACGAAAAAAAATCACGTGCAAATCAATGAATCGTATGAAACAAATCACATGACAATAAAGTAATTGCATCAAATCATGTAAAAAAATAAAGAAATTGTGTAATTATCACATGTGAATATAAATGAATCGTGTAAAATTCATCAGATGAGAAAAGAAATTAATAATGTGAACAAAATAAAATGTGAAAATAAACAAATCATTTTAAAAATCACATGAAAAATAATGAATTGTGTAAAAAAACGAAAGAAATCACATGAAAATCAATGAATCAGTTGAACTAAAGAAAAAAAATCATGTACCAATAAATTAATCGTTAAATCATATCTCAAAAATAACTGTGAAAAAAATCACGTGTAAAATAAAACATGTGAAAATATGTGAAACCACATGTGTACATTTTACATGTGAAAATCATGTCATTTTTCTGTAAGGGAATGTTGTGTTTTCTCCTGAGACTCGTGTTGTGAGTTTAGTCACAATTTAAGACTTGTGGTACACGCCATACTGCTGCTGCGCTTTTGTTATTGTCTGTGATAAATGAAATTAATACATGCGTTTAATGTTTGAAAGGGCAGGATGAATAATGCATAACATGCATGCAGATTACAAGAGATGCTTTATTTTTCCACATGCAGCGATCAGTACACAAATCCAGGACAAGCCGAAATGAATTTTTTACAAGCGTTCGTCTTTGGGCTTTAGAACAGAGGAAGTGCTGCAAACACGAGGCTCTGGAGTGAATATCTGACCTGCTTCTACTGCGTGCTTCCTGTTTGTGCTGTCGGTTATGATCACAAATCAAACGGGAAGAAACAAACCTACAAGAATGATTTAAAAAAAAAAAATGGAGCAAAACTGAAAATAGAAAAAGTCAAAATGGCATTGTCAACATGGTGGCCAAACTGCATTAGAATCCGCTTCGTATTTCATAGAACATGTTATGTTGTGCAACCAACCACGAGGGTCAGATGCTAAAGCTAGCGTGGTGAGGTTTTCAGTCATATATATTATTGATGAAGTGTGAATCCACTGCGGTTTTAATCTTCAAAGATGCAGTTAGAGTTCGAGCGTCTTGAATAATTTTTGAATAATTGGAATGTTTTTTTATACTATAAACACTGAAATCTATGAAGCATATGCTTATGTGCTTGATAAATGAGTAGATACTGTAAATATGACACTTTATATTTTTATCTGTCAAAGTTTTAACTTCTTAGGCAGGATAAAGACATAGAAAAGATGTCCGTTGATGTACGATGTGGAGAGAGTGTCTTATTTTGTAGGCTATTGTAGTCATGTACAAGATGTAAAACTTAATAAAGAACAAAAAAAAAAAAAAGGATGCAGAATTTGGGGTGAAATCAAAGCAGACCAAGAAACCAGTAATCCATGGACATCCATGGATGCCTTTGGTCAGTTGGGGCTTACTGGGTTGGATCTATTTTTACAGAAAATCTACCACATACCATAGATATCTGCTCATCTCTTGCTAACACTAAACTAACTAAACTCTTACATCAATTGTCTTTATTATCAAAGTGCAGTGAATTCTCAATTCTGATTGGTTAGAAGGCCGTAATTCAAATCACATGTTTATATCAATACACCTATTCTATTGTTTCTATAGTAAGAACTCATTAACAGGGACGTTATGGAAGAAGTCTCCAGTTTAAGTGCAGTGAGTTTTGTTACTGACACATGAACATCAAGACAGAGAAATTTGCGCTTTCTAGTTTCTCTGTAATATGACAAAATTAAGAACAAAGAGAGGCTATAACTAATAAATCATAACAGGAACTAACTTGTCTCATGGATGTTCACGAGGATTAATTGTAACTGTAAATGGTTAAAAAGTATGATGTTTTGTTCAGTAATGAATTACAAAGTGTCATTGTTGGCTGTTGTTGTGGCGTACGAGAAATAAAACACTTCAGGATGTGCTGTCATAGGAAAATAATCAACTGGAGAGTGGTAAAAGTGACTATACTTCATGTTGGGCTGCATCACACCAAACCATTGTTGATTATTTTCCTATAAAGGCACAGACTGGAGTGTTTTATTGCTTGTATATTGCGTAGTCATGGTCATTTTTTACTTCCATAACAAGACCTCAGCTGTTGACAAGCTGAAAGAAGAAAAAAAAACATATTATAAAGGAATGCAAGTAGATCATCATGGAGATATTATGAAAAAGAACATATCATCTCTCCTTTGGATTATTAGCTAATAATAAAACCCACATGTGACTCTAACTAGTACACAGCTGCAGCTGATAGTTCTCAAATTTAATCCTTCCATCATGCTTGGTGGAGTATGGATTAAGATTTTGTGCAATTGCACTGCTCTAGACATCGATCAACTGCAGTGTCATCATTTACAGACAGCAAGAAAGTGAGTGAAAGAAAGAGATTTGGCCTTTCTGTAATTGTCAGTGATTACGCTCTTTAAGCTGTCAAAGTCTCATCTCTCTCTGGACAACCGAGAACGAAATTCTTTCACGCTTCTGAAGAAAAAGCCCTGATTCTTCTAAAAAAGTGAGAAAGAGAGATATAAAAGTCATGAGATATTGAGCTAGAAAGGGAGGGAGAAAAAAAAGCAGAGCCTCCTCCCTCTTGAGATATTTCTATCCTGGGAGTATGAAATATTAAACATATTCATTATATCCTCAATTTGTCGTTATTTCTCGGGCCACAGTTTTCCTTGCCATCTTCGCTGGCAGGCCTGGACAGAAATCCCTTCTTTATTATTTAAATCCATGCATACGGCCTGAGCTTCTCCAATCAGCCGGACGTCCCTGCCAAATGCCCGACCTCTGATTGGCAGCTTGATATACACACAATGTGATGATACGGGTGACAAACAGAGACCTGCATGCCCGGGCCTGGGATTTATTGGGGTCATTGGATGGGAAGGAAGGGGGAAGAGAGGAAGTGAAGAGACGGATAGGAGGCCAGCGCAGACGTTTTTCAAGCCCAGTAAAAGTAGCTTTGGTAATTGGAAGTGGCAGCGGGCTGTGTCCGGACCGGCATTTGCCTGTCAGCGCAGGCGTGTGTGAATTTATTTGACGTGTTTTTGTCCGGATAAAAGTTTAATGTGCCAGCCGTGACAAATCACATGCAAATGTTGTTTTTTTATCCCTCGCAGATGAGATGACCTCCGAGCGCTCCCGCGGGAAATCAAGCCTTAAAAATCATTTGATGGCTGAATCCTGCCGACCAAACAATGCTCACGCACACAAACACTCACATGCGTCCAGAAGTATGATGTCATGTTGTTGATTTTGTACTTAAATTGCAAGCAGTTGTGTGATTGCTTTATGGCTATTTGTCTTTCTTTTTAATTGTGCGTCATCATGCACGCATGGATGCTACGCAGAAGCCATTTTAAACACAATGTGTCCATCATAACAACAACATATGTGCATGTTTCAGGTAAATGCCTTTAAAAATAATGAAAACAGCACTTCTGTAGTTCTGTCTTTCCAAGCTCACTATAACTACACTTTACCTTTAAATATAATCATTAAAATACTTCAAACGTCTTATTTTTTTTAGCGTTGATAAAGTTCCTGAAGATCACCCGAACTTCCTGAAGATCATGGGAAGAAGAAAATCACTCTTTTCACTTTCATTTGTTTTTCTTTATTTTCAGTGACATTGTGCTATTGACGGATGAGGTGACGTTGAAAGTACACCTCTGTTACCCAAATTATAGATTGAAAGTAAATTATAAGTTGAAAAATAATGAGTTTAGGTAAGTCATTACAATAACCTTAATTCCATTAGCATAGGTGCTGGTCAACTGCATTTTGTGTATTTGCTATTTCTATGCTAAAAATCTCAACCCTGTTACATGTGAGAGAAAAACAAAAAGTGAAAAATGGATGAGATGGATGCTTAAATGAATGCTTTCTCAGATTCAGTGTAAAAAAAATGTCAGGTTACAAAGGGCAAAATGGCCCCACAATCATGGGATCAGCTGTACACCTCATTATTGCAGCTCTGCATGAGTGTGTTTAGTACCTGCAGTGTGTATGTGTGCATAGGTGTGCGGACGTGTTAGTGTCTGTATGCCCGCTCCTCGACTCTGCTGTCATAAGCAGTAGAATAAGAGGCTCTTTTGTACACTGAGCGCCTGGCTGCATCTGAGACCAATAACTTGATGCCCTTGGGTCAACGTGCAGGGGATAAGCTTGAGAGATATAATCATACGTGCAGGACAAAACACCTTTTTTCTGCTTTCTCCGCACATTTGGAAGCGGCGGGGACGGAGGGACCTTCGCCAGTTTAATATTTTCCCAGGATGACCTTTTGTCTTTAATAGAGTCGGGTAGCAATAAGGCTATATTGTATCTTAAGGGGGTTGTGGCATGCAATGGGGAGGATGGTAACGGGAAGGAAGTGTGTGTGTGTGTGTCTGTCAGTGCAGTTTTATGCTGCATAACATGGCAGTTCAGAGGAATATTTAGGGAAAGTTGATCCTTCCGGATTCAGACTTACTTTGTCAAAACCACAAGATTGCACAAAAGAGGTGTAGTCACAATAAGTTGCAAAGAGAACTCTGTGTGTGTGTGTGTGTGTGTGTGTGTGTGTGTGTGTGTGCGCACGTGCGCGTCCTCCCGTGTGTGTCCTCCCCAT
>CM075027.1:4509022-4519851 GCA_037576675.1 Pangasius sanitwongsei
GATTTATGCTGATATTGCCCAAAAACCCTATTTTGTTCAGGCGTTTCCAAACTTTTGGAGGGCAGTGTATGTGTTGACTTGTGACGGACTGCTGTCCTATCCTGGGTGTATTCCTGGCTCACACACATTGTTCCTGGGATAGACTCTGGATCCACCGTGACCCTGACTAGGATAAAGTGCTTACTGAACTTTTTGGCATTTGAACCATTTTCTGTTTTAAATACATGCTTGCTGATGATGAGGAACTAAAAATGACAGAAATGTAATCCTTCAGGTTTCTCTGAAGACCTAAAAAGCCCTACAGGTTCATCACCGTGTGACATTTTCATTGTGGAAGCTCTTATTATAAGCAAGTTGTGCAACATTCATAACCAGCTTGTGCACGTGTACGTGTAGCCACGCATACATGTGTATGGTTATGTGTGTGCGTGCTTGTTGCTAGGCTAAGCGGTTGATCATTGCACAGGTACGTGAGCAGCCCAGGGGCTGTGCGACTCATTATGTCCTCCTCAGAGTGTGAAAGTATTTGGTAAAGCAGCAGGCAGGAAGAGCAACAGATGTGCTGTAATTAGATGGAGCTTAAGCAGACTTATGGCATGGAGAGAGGGAGTGGGGAACTGCATTAGTCCATCAGCCAGGCTCTATAGAGGGAGATTAGCACAAGTCTAACATAAATGAACCACACTAATACAGCTAGGGAAAGTCAATATACACATATCCACACGTGCAACCTGCTCCCAGACCAAAAAAGCCACCTCCACCCCCACAACACCCCCCAGCCACACACACACACATACACGATACTGCGTAAAAAAGAAGCTTCTCATGATATATACATGGAGTAAGGCTCTAGAGATGTGTGTGTTTGTCGGTTGGTTGGTGGTGGTGTGTGTACATGTGTGTGTGTGTGTGTGTGTGTGTTTGAGCGCATGTGGCCAGCACTGATCCTGGTCATTAGGCATTCGTCTGTGTATCAGGTTGATAATGGTTCCTCTGTCAGCAGGGCTTCTGCATAAAGCTATTAACACCTTTTGTTGTTTTCCCCCCTCCTGCATCTCAAACGTGCTGGGAAGTTCAAAAAGGCAAATGAGGCAATCTGTTAGCCCCCCTACTCACCTACACACACACACACACACACACATACACACAGACTGCCCCATGCCAGTTGTGTGTGTTTAATTCAGCGATCATTAAGGAGTTAAATTAGCCCTGATTAGAAAGGCGTCACTTCTTTGCATCACCTACATGAAAACATCTTTTTTTTAAAAAAAACTTGGACACCTCTCAATCTGTCTGTCTTGGCTTTTCAGGATTGGCAAATCATGTTTTAGCAACGTGGCTACATGTGTTAAGTGGGGATCAATTGTTTGTTTAACAGCAAGCCTCTATTAAACTGTGAGGACGTAATTAGAGAGAGAGAGAGAGAGAGAGAGAGAGAGGTGGAGGGGGTGAGAACGAGTGCGGCGGTGGCACAAAATCAATGCAAAATCTAAAGCAGGAATTGGCCACAGATCAGTTGGAGGAAATTAAAAACGGTGGATCTCGATTTCAATGAAGTCGTCCCGAGCTTCCTGCTGAGCGCTGGGGAGGCCGCGTTCCCCTGAAGCCAAACAGGAGTGTTGGTAATGAGGGAGGGTGAGTGCAGAATGAAAGGCGCTAATAAGTGATTATTCCCTGTGCCATTTTACCGATTTGCTTTGTTCAGATCAAAGGGCCTCTTTCAAGCGATCCGTACCTACTGTGGGCTTCAGGGTGCCTCGCATGCCAGGAGGGCGGATCGGCCAGCCATGCCAAGAAATCGCCCACAACGGCGTGAGCAAATAGACCCATCTCTCATTTGTGTGCTCTCTTTTGTCATTTTTTCCCCTTCTTGCTTCTGCATATTAATTTTCTTCAAATCTTCAATCTAATATACCAATATACAAGTTCATTCGCTTTAAATTCCTTCTGTCTGCTCCAAAAAATGTTTTGTTCGTTATTTTCTATGGTTAAAGAAGTCTTTCTTAAAAAAGCCATTTTTTTTTTTTAGCTTGGAATAAAGTGTTCTTGGCACAGGAGTTTATCCACCAGCAGGTTTGATGGAGCTGGGAAAGAAACGACACCAGCACATTCTCACAGACTCTCATAAGTGTGTATTCTTACGGATAAATATTAGTATAATGAAGCAAAGCCACTTTTATTTTAGACCAACCTGTTGTGATATCACACAATGTTAAGAGCATACATAGAAAACAAATATATAAAAATATAAAAATTCCAGAAAAGGTTCTTTGTTTGGAGTGATACCAATAAAGAACTATTTTTCATTACCTAAAGAACTATTTTAGTTTTTCTAAACATATTTTCAGTTCATTTTTTTTTGTTGTTGTTAATGTAGCCGAGCCACCTATTAGCATGCTTCTTTCTTTCTTTCTTTCTTTCTTTCTTTCTTTCTTGGCAGTGGTAGGAAATTGGAATATCATTACTATTACTCTTCAGAAGATAGAGATCTGAAAAGTAGGTGTTCCTGGTAGTTTTTGTCGCAATTTTTTGAAATAATAATCACAAAATATTTTAATATTTGAAAAATAATACATTTTGGCAATAACTGTATATGAATATACGCTTAGGTTCTCTGATAACAGATAAAAAAAGAAAACAAAACTCCAGGTTTACATGAAAAATATTAAGTCAGTAATCAGGTTTCTTTTTGGATTGTTGCTACAAGTAGTGAAGCTTTTTGTTTAGGTGTCGAGGTGGATTTATATATATAAATGATTTATATAGAGCAAGCAGTGCTAATAAACACTACCTTTTCTATAGGTGGACAATCTACCGGTATATTTTTAATCCATGACATTTTACACTTTTTGTCAGTTGATTTGGAAACAAATTAATTCAAGGTTACTAGCTCTAACAAGTCGCTCTCAAATCGCTTTTTACTGGTAAGTTTACATAAGTTATAATTTTTTTCTGAACAGTATGTTTATTATTTATTCTATAGACAAGTAAACATCTTCCATCTTCCATGCTTCCACATGATGCGATATGATTTAGATTCATAAGCCAATGTTTTGATATTTGATGATACTGCAGACTCAGGTACGATAGGTACTGATCAATTCGTGACTAACTTTGTTCAGAAGGTTCTGAAGTAGGCGAATAATGATGATATAGAGAAGGACTATTTTTAAAATATCAGAGTTACAGGTAAATCATTTTGCTAGCCTATTAAAAAAAAATATAAATTCTTTTTTACACACTAGTCCTTTCTTTGTGTAGTTCGTCCTCTTTCAGTAATAATCGATTCATAGTCAAATATAATTGCTAATAATTGATTTATGGTTGTGCATCGATTCATTTCAGTCGTTGCCTTTTAAATTGATGTGTCGATCCAAATCGATGGATTGCTACACCCATATTAATCTGTCTGTTTCTATACTGTACATCTGTTGAGATTTCAGATTTTTACATAACATTTACAAACATTCCTGCAACATTGCTGCAACATTTTTGGTCAAGGTACATTATTATTATTATTATTATTATTATTATTATTATTATTGCTGTTGTTGTTGATGACGTTGTTGCCATGTTACCACCTAACTTTCCTAGAACCTGTAACAAACATTACTGAACACTCTGATAATGCTCTATGTTAGCTGAGTGCACTTACGAAAGATTGCATTAGTCAAGTAAACAATAGAAATATTAATCAGATCTGTTAGTTTTTGATAGTCTGACAGTTCTAGTCACTCATTCTCAGTCACTGCTTGTGTATATGCGTATAAAGTTGCCTTTAAAGTTCCGGTGTCATTCATTAGACTTCACTTCTCACTGACGGCGAACTTCTGAACTGTAGTTTAAGGTCACCAACAGCCCTAAGCGGCTTAACACCTCTATTTTTTCACGCATTCTTCTATTTGTTGTTAAGTCGTACTCTTTGGCCTCTTTCAGAAACTACTGAGTGCCTCTCCAATAGCTGCTTGCCTTTTTTATGGGACTCTGTAACGAGACCCAGCTGTGGGCTAAAACTGGGCATGGAGCTATCTCGGGGTCACTGTGGAGGTCAAAGGGCACTGCTTTGTGCCCATGGCAGATTGGGGAAATATTACAAGAAGTAGAGGCTGTTTATCAAATTCAAAATGAACTTCTCTCCTTCTAACCCCCACTGGGCATGGTATTCAAGGTAAAGTCATGTAAGACCACCTGTATTTGGGGTTTTGTGAAGGGTTTTCTCAATGGCAAAAATTATTTGATTCTGAATTTAAGAAATAGGAACTAAAGAACTTAGCCAGAATAGCGCTCTTTACAGAAAATTGCGCAAATGTTGATAGAAATATGATGCCATTGTTTAAAATACTTAATTAAAGACTAAGAATATTATAAATGTCTAGTTTATTCACATTTTATGTGATAAAGATCAATGTTATGAATGTATTTGATTATATTTCACAATGGACACAGCATGCTAACATATTATTTATAATATTATATTATGTTTTCTTCATATTCTTCTGAGTAACTGGGAAGCACTGATGCTGAAAAAAACTAGCTATTGTCTTAGGCTGTTTGGTTTTTCCTAGCCAGCGTTCGGAAATTCTGAGTTTTGAGCTTTAATAGAACGCAGAATAATAACAAAAAGGCGGGGTAGATAAAGCCCTACAGGGCGGAGCAATGGCCAAACCAGGAAGTGACTAAGATCTAAGTAGATAACGACAGAACAAGACTAGTTGGGGTGAACAGGAAGTGACTATGAAAGGCAAACCAGGACAATGACAACGGATTGACCACAAAACCAACAGGCTTCGGCATATTGAGTGATATATTCATAAGGAAACTTCTCTTAAACGTGGTTAACACAAAGCTATAATAAATGTATCATCTATAAATGATGTGAATCATCAACGTCCAATCAAGCAGGACCCAGAAGTGTTTCTACTTGCCTGTGAATTATGTTGCATGTGCCGTCATTTGCATGTGTTTTGGGCCATGGCTTTAGTGGTTACAATGAAAGAAGGGGCTGCATTTGCTTGGAATTTGAGCTTTAAAACAAATCGCTTCGGCTAATGTCCTAGCATTTCAGTGAGTTATTCAGGGAGAGAGAAAAACAAATGGCGATGACCCAATCCCGATGATCAAACTTGCCCCTGTGACTCTCCATCCTACCTCCACTACTTTAATCTTAATAGAATCAGCCTTTCCCAGCGCTGTTGACACAGAGAGATTGCACAGCCCTGGGAGGCCAGACAGGCCAGAGGTGCCACGGTAAAAAACGTCCTTCTCCAATTGCTCATTACGGGGTTCCCTACTTTCCTGTGCTGTGCATCCCTCACCGTCAGGAGGAGATAATGTCCCGGCCCTGCACATTTGATCTCTCACTGTGGTCTAATCTAAAGTGGCCCAATGGACTACCGATTTTTCAGAGACCTCCATGTACTGTTCTTTGCCACACACGCAGAGATAGAGAGAACTAAAAGGTCTCTCCTACATTCATACCCCATTAAGCTGTCACATTATCTCATCAAATGTTATAAACTGTGCTGTTACTTTGCAGTAATTTTGAAGGCAGCATTGTTTGGATATGCTTGGATGGACCAATGTAAGGATATATATCCTCCTGAAAAGGAGGATATAGCGTATTTGTGTTTATCAGTGTTAATTTTGACAGTAAGTTTGGATTTACAGTTAGTTTAGTTTTAGCTGGTCAAGAATACATCAAGAACACATGGTTGTTATTTTTAGTTTATTTTATGACAAACTGCATTAATTTGAGTCAAAATGTTCTTCTCAATGCCTTTCCTCTTTTTTCATGTATAACTGTACTGTGCAAAAGAATTAGGCACCCCCTTTTTTCAGTACAAACTTTGTTATTGCTATTACTACTTATTATAACTACATTATCGAGTCAGTACAAACATTTTTTCCAGCACAAAATGAAATGTAACAGAAAAATGTTTGCATATCAGTAAAGAAAGCAGCGTATTACATAAGAGACCACTTTTCAGACAAAAACATAATGAAGGGTGCTGGGTTTTGTGGCAAAAATAATAAGCAAGTGAGACAGCCAAAGTCCGCCAGAGGAACTGTGGAAGAACTGTGGCTCTAGAAGAACTGTGGCTGGTTCTGCAAGATGCTCAGTAAAACCTACCAGCTAATTTCCTTAAAAAAACTGCACAGATTGCATCTGAGATTACTATATTTTTTTTTAAAGCAAAGGGTCGTCACACCAAATATTGACTTTGTTTCATTTATTACTGTTTACTGCTCTTTACAGTATTTTTTAATGTAGAAACATTTACTTTCATTAGTACTATATATATCTTGTGGCAATATTTTAGTGGCTGAAACATGCGGCTACAAGCATGTATCTAATGTGCAGCAAGTCCATCATAAAAAATGGCACCATATAATATAATCTTTATATAATCGCGAGAAAATTAGTATTACACTGTTTATACTTGATAAAAGGACATAAACATGGCTTTTTGAGTAACTGTGATGAGGTGTTATCACTAGTTCTGGCTGTTTAGCATTATATTAAACTTTATACGGAGCATTCGTCAGACAAGTATGTTGTAAGTAAGTTACTATAGAAATGATAACGTGTTAGAACGAGTACATTAGTATGAACCATGCACTGTCAGAGCTGCTGTTATAGAAAATCACCCAACACCTTCTAACCAATCAGAATCGAGCATTCAACAGCCGGACACTCATGAAAAGCTGGAAGACTTGCACTGAATGAAATGGAGAATATGTACAAAAACGATGCACTTTGGTAACACCTATTTACAATGCAAAAAAAAATAAATAAAATGTACACATCCTTGTATAAACACAGGAAATTGTTCTTGCTTGAAAAGTTAGGGTTAGTACAAATGTAAACTGCTTATCATTTGTAAGATTATATCCTGCATAATGTATAAGACACCACACTCTCTGGCTGAAAAAAAAAGAAAAAAAAAACTGCCAACATCCCTCACCATCAGTAGTCTTGCTAATCCAGCTAATATTGTACCCCTAGCATTCAAGGCTAGTCTTCACTATAATTAGATAAGAGGAAAATCTTTAATGATGCATTATTAGCATCCAGTCATGTTTATTATCTGTAAATAAATAGCAGAGGGGTTTGTAACACGCAGGTGCCAGGGTTCGACATTAATCTAGCTAAAGCATCATGGCTCAGACCTGCTCTCCGATTAGCATCTCTAAAACACAGAGAACAGCTAGAATGCTAATGCCTGCCACCAGGACGCCACCGTCCCCAGCCTGAGTGCTCCCTGCTAACAATGCTAAAACATGGCACGAGTATATCAGCGGGCTCCAATCCTCCACAGAGCTGGATGAAAGGAGGGCAGATGCTGGGCTAGCACAGCACGGGCAGCGTTTTGATCCTTGTCTCTGTGTTCAGGACACGAGCAGCCACGGCAGATTCTGCCCTCCGGCAAAAACCCATTTATTATGCATGTACATTATTCATAATTATTGATAATTCTTTTCCACATTGGTGATCATTCATACATTAATTATTGCAAACACTAATGTGTAAGCATTAAAGATAGTGTTATTAATGTTGAACCATTTGAAGAACGCCTGGAGGTCCCACAGGTCTGAGAGAGTGAGAGCCAGTACCAAAAATGTTGGCACTCTCTCTCTCTCTCTCTCTCTCTTTCTCAGTCTTTCCCACTCTCTCTAAGCCTCTCTCGTTCTTTGATTGATCATATCCAAGCTTTTCCCTTGGGAGGTCAATACATCAATGCAGATGTAAATAATTGATATTGCATGTGTACATATTCTTAATTATCGTTAAATATTAATAGAGCTTTATGCTAGTGGTCGACTTTATTTATCTCCATAATTAGTAGCTGCTATAGCATTACCAAGAAGGAAGTTTTTTTTTTTTTTTTTTTTTTTTTTGCTTTTGCTTTACGCTGCATTTGCTTTACGCTGGTTGGTATTGAATGATTTCATTTTTATTTTTGGACGTCAAATGAATATGAAAAATGATGCAACGAAGACACTGAAGTAATACACGGTACCATCCTCTCGGAAATCTTGACACAATGTGCATTCGTACTGCATATTTATGCATGTTAATACATTCCCCCTCCTTCAATTTTATAGCACCTGGATGATTTATTTTGAGTTTCTGGCATAGCAACACTCCTGTCGACAGCACTCATATTCTTAGCATAAAGCGCGTGTGTGTCAGTTCGAGTGCGCTAATGGCTGCCGCTATGGCATGCATGTGCCACACTTGACATAAGACGACATTCCAGCCGGATGCCTATGTGATGCCCTTATCCACCATCAGGATTTCTGAGAGTGGGCCGTATCATCCAGGACACTCTATAACTGACCTTTGAGGTAGCTATTTAGTGAAACAACATTATCATTCCATTATCATGCCCTTTCTGCTGATGGGGAAACATATACACACCAGACAGCCACACACACACACACACACACACACTCATATGCATGCACGCACACACATTTGGATGCTGAAACCCTAGACTTCAACTTGTTCGGGAAGCTAAGATGGTTTCGACAGTCCCGCCAGCGAGGATTATGGGATATGAGAGTGGGCAGCGCGTGCGATCCGGTTACCCGTTTTCACGTCGCATTACGAAAAGAGCACCTTTCGCCTCTGCTAATCGCCAGTGCTAACGCTAATGCTATTGTTATTGACTGGCTGCGAGAAACACCAGTTCGTAAAAGATTTGCAGGCAGGAATTGTCTCCTAAAGCTGTCCCGAGCACTGAGTGATATCGCCAGCCAGGTGGAGGCAGTAAATTTCCTGGAGTAAATTTAGGCACTTTTTGTGACTCTTGGCTGGTCAGTGTGTTTTCAAGTGTGTGCGTGTGTGTGTGTGTGCGTTTGTGTGTGTGTGTCACTGTTTGTGTCGGCGTGTGGGTGAAAGCAGGCAGTAATGAGTCCTGGAGACAGACAGTTTCCAGAACCCCAGAATAGGAGCGGTATGTGCGCAAGAGCATTCCTCACACACACACACACACACACACACTCTCTCTCTCTCTCTCTCTCACACACACACAAGCAGGCCATTCTCAGATAATGAGGAGCCACTATATTGATTCAGTCTTAGATTAGGTTTCCTGGATCTCATTTACCTTTCCTGTCATCGTTTTCAGCAAGTCTGCCTGCCCGAGCAACATCTCTACTTCCACACACATGACCTGATTTGTTCCTTGTTAATAGCGGGCAAATAATCTGGAGTGGCTTCGACATGAGCAGGCTTTTCGGTTTTTTTTTTTCGTTTTTTTTTTTTTTTTCCTAGCATTAAGCTTTCTAATACTAATACTGCTCCACATACACATTTCTCTCTTTTTTCCTGCTCTTTGTGTGTGTGTGTGTGTGTGTGTGTAAAAAGAGAGAGAGGGAAAGAGAGCAAGACAGATTGAGTTGCTGCTGACTAACCATTGTGGCGTCCCAATAAATGCTCATGGTTATAGACCCGGCCCTGTCTAAGGTTGCACTCTTAATAAAGACCTAGGCTCCTTTTTGCTTTTGGTTTCAGTGCCATCTTGGCATTCGGGTGCACGCTCTTCAGTGTAACACGGCACTGTCCTCTCCACATTCTCCACACGCCGCTGGAGACCCGAGTGTGCGTGCAGATCCACCGATAGCTCCCCTTTTCTTCACCTATTAGGTTTCAAGCAGCCGGACCATTCTGTGAACAGCTGTTTGAGAACGCACACAGAAGCTGTTTACAATAACATGATACATTTTTTCTCCCTCTAAATCTTTTTTAAACCACAAATAGTTTTTTTTTTCAAGCAGCGTGACGCTGACCATTTCAGCAATGATATACGTTCATGCTTTATTGTGCTGCTAACCACAGAGTAGAACCTATATTAATAGCATGTTAGCCCTTTATCATGAATTATGACCTTATAAATGGCTGTTTTTTTGTTAAAAAATCCTCACCCATAGGCCACGTACATCTCTATGGACTCTCTCTCTATTTTTTTCATTGTTGTTTTTCATTAAACAGGGAGAAATTATGCACAAAGGAGAGCCTGTGTGTAATTAAACTAATTAAAACTACATCATTAATAAAATATCAGCCAAAGCAGCTGTTGACTGAGTTTTGGGCCTCAGGAAGAGCGAATGAGTGCTTTAATATGTGATGTTAAAAAAAGAACTCCCTGTGCTCTTTCTCTCTTTTACTGTCTCTCTGTTTTACACACACACACACACACACACACACACTCCCCTACCTCTAGGGATATCCCAGTGCGCTCCCTACAGAATACACACCCACACACACACAAACACACACACATTATGAACAGTAAAACAAAAATACAAAAATAAGGAACTGTAATCAAAGCTGGTTTTCCCCCCTGCTGAACTGCAGTGGCCTACCACTGGTTCTCACGATTATTTCTCTTTTGTTTTTTTTTTTTTATTTGTAAAATGTTCGCCTTTACTTAACCCTTTCATGTATGGTGTCCACACTTGTTGAATGTTAGTTTAAGGCTTAAAATTTGGAAAGATATAAGATGTAAATCACCTTCGAACCACTCTACTGCTATGTACACCATTATCATGATTTTTATTACTTCAATAAAGTGTTGCTCCTCCCAATCCAACATGGCTGATGGTGACACATGCAGCATTTCCGGCTAAAGTTTTCAAAAAAATCAAGTTAAAAAAAAAAGCAAACATTGTTAGTAATAAACACTATTGTTTTATATATATATATATATATATATATATATATATATATATATATATATATATATATATATAACAATGAGACAAAATACACACACTCTCTATCATTGACACTCAGTTGAGGGACATTATCTCTTTATCGCCAC
>CM075027.1:4519951-4657451 GCA_037576675.1 Pangasius sanitwongsei
TTTTAAAAAATATTTTTTTATATATATATATATATATATATATATATATATATATATATATATATATATATATATATTTAACAATGTGACAGAATTCAGCCACTATCTATCCTTGACCCTCATTTGATTGACATGATCTCTTACTAGCCAAGTAAAGATGATTTTTTCAAACTCTGATCGTTCCAATCGTCCAATATTAACTTATTATCATCGTTACTGTCTTTAGCCACCATGTTGGCACCAACTAAGGAACAACTACTGAGAAGATTCTCATCCTAACTAACAATATTCTAGAACCTGCTGTATCTAGAACCTGTCGGGCTCTACCGCTGAGCCACTAACGGTCACAAAGGTACATAAGATACCTTTAATCAAAATTTAGTCAACCTTTAGTCAAAATTAAATAAAAATTAAGAAAAATGACTTCCTCTTAAGTACCTATAGATTTCCTATCAAGCTTCCTGTTGCTTCCTGTTTAAGTTGTGTGACCCTACAGTCTCCATTTTTCTGATCAATCTTCCCAGGTCTGTCGGTGATGTGTCACCAGGCCGTGTGTTTAAAGACAGCCAATGGCTATTTCAGATCCCAAAAACAAACAGGCAGTCTGTTAAACTCACTGATAAACACACACACCATGAGGGAAGACCCTAATGAATAATGGGTCTGTGTCGAACCAGTTGTGTGGTCAGTGGGCCACTGCTGTGTGTAGAGGGGGAGCTTGTTTGCTGTGTGTGTGTGTGTGTGTGTGTGTGTGTCTGCATGATTAGGGTCGAGTGAACCCTCCTGAGTGGTCAATATGCCACCCACATCCTCTCACTGTCCCCACACATTCATCATGCCATTGTAATCTGTGTTTGTGGATCAGTGTATCTCTTCATGAGATTACTCGTTTTGTGTATACGTGTGTTTCAGTATATGTGACCCATGTGATTTCAAACATGTTTGAAGCTGTATAGAGGCTATAAAATGTGATCACATGTCAGCATGAGAAAGAAGATAAAGACTGTAATCTTAATGTAACACATCTGTACATGTAGACATGAATTTCACAAATGTTTCTCAAAAATAAAAAAAAAACCTAACACTCAAAGAAACTGGAAGTTTAAAGACAGTTATTGAATACTGCTTATAACCATTTATGCCAAATGTTGCGTACATTTCCACACATTTTCTCGTTCAAAACACTTTCTACGAAGGTCATACTTAAACTGAAATTCATGCTATGTTAGGGATTCTTATGGCATTACGCACATTGTTAAGAAAATCATTACACTTTATAGTTGTCTTCATTATGCATTGTTAACTGTTAATGTTCTAAGTAGTGTTCATAACAAATTGTATCACCCCGTAGAAATTAAAGGTAAAGCATAGAAATTCAGTTACATGTTTAAAAAGAAATCTGGAAAGTTGTCAGTGTGGATGAGGAAACATTTGAAAGCTGGGATTTCTTTGGTATTGGTGATATTATATACACTACTTATAGTGTTATAAACACTATGTATAATGCATTTGGTTAACTACAAGTGCATTATAAACATGGCTATAAACTGTAAACTTTGTCATAATAATAATAATAATAATAATAATAATAATAATAATAATATCTGTGTAAAGTGACTTATTTTAAACCAAAACATTTAAATCATCTGCATTTCCAATGTTTTAATATAATTTTACACAATTTTATCAAGCCCAAAACTTCACTGCAGTTATACTGTACACTACAGTTGTTTTGTTTTAAAGTATAATTTCTTAATTTTTGGTCTCTTATAATTATTTTTATAAGAGAATAAATAAATTAAAAAAATCAAGCCAGGTATCATAATGCACTATGCAAAGTGATGCTGAGTTTATTTGCTACTGATGATATAATAATGTGTTATGAACACTACATATAATGCATCATGGTACAAATTAATAGTGCAGATAATAATGATGATGGCTATAAAGTGCACTGCACTTTAATCAGTGATTATAGCAATGTGTATAATTGCTTATGAATGCACTGTAACAAGTTATGAATGCATTCATAGGTCATTATACACATTGCTATAATCATTTTTCAAAGAAAGTGCTACCTCTGCCTGATAACATAGATACTGCTAAAGTCTCGAACACATAGTGCCTTTATAACACATTCATAAGGATTGTGTAAATATTTTATTAAGCAATGCTGGGGAGTTCATGAAAGGCTTATGAGCTGACTGATTGAAATACTGGGTTACTAATTTTCTTATCCATGTCTTGCAAGTTATTAGCTTGTTTTTCCTAATAGCACTTTCATGACACTTTGAAAAAGTTGTAGAAGGTGCTTCATAAGAGTGTTATAAATGTAAATTTGATTAGCACTTTAGTTTGAGGGCATTAAAGTGATTCATTTGGCTGGCATATGGGCTTCAGCATTTAATTCCATAGTCCTATAAGTAGTTATTGCTTTATAAAATGTCTATGCAATGCTTATGAATGTGTTATAAAGGCCCTATGTAGGTACCCTTCAAATAAAGGGTTACCAAAAACACTAGGAAAAGTAGTTATAACTGTAATTATCTTTTGCTGTGTTAGAAAGTTGGGTGAAATCTCTGTGTCTGTTTCATTTTATAACCATAATTGTTACACTGTAATAGTTGCATTTTTGTTTGTTTTGTATTTTTTTTTTGCACATTTGACATTTATTGATATATTTCAATAACTGCCCATTTTTTTCTCCTCAAACTATTTGTGTTAATCGCACGTACACTACAGATGTAATAGAAATGTTGAAGTATACATTTAAGTGTCTTAACATTGGACTAAGTAATCACCTGTAAAGAACCTTATTTCCCTTTTGAGTAACTGTTTCTGTAGCTATTTTTCTTTTTTTGTGTGTGAGGGAGGGAGAGAGAGAGAGAGAGAGAGAGAGAGAGAGAGAGAGAGAGAGAGACGAATGGCCATCATGTAACCTCTCTTAAGAGCGGTCAGCGGTGCAGACCGGTTTCTGACCCTTGGACACTTATTCACATTAATCACTGGTGCTCGTCTTGCCTTTTAACAGTGCTGCTGAAAGCTACCATCCATCCTCTCCTTTTCCTCTTCTCTCCTCCCTGCTAGCCATCCCCTTGCTCTTTCTTTTTGCTTCTTCCCCCTGCGGCCTTTCGTTGAGCTGCGATCTGGCCATCAGGGTTCTCTCATCAGCCTCCACTTTATCTCTCCCCAGGCTTGAATATGGAAATGCGATCCTTCATTGATAAGGCGCCGCTGTCTTCGTATCTGTTCTCCCCCATTCAGCTCTAATCAGATAGCGTCCAAGTGTTGCCTGCAGCCACGGACATTCCGCTATTGTCTTATTCTGTGTGTGTGTGGGTGTGTGTGTGTGTCTGTGCCCAGAAGCAGCTGCTGAGAAGAAGAGGGATGAGAATAATAATAATGATGATGAAGGTTAAGGGTTTCCATAAGAATAGAGGTACGTCTTTGGTGCCCTCGTCTTTCCTCGCCTGTTGTGTGTGCAGGTGAAGGTCCATCCTGTGCTGACTGCTCGACCTTCAGCTCTGACTTAATAACCTCACACACTCACACCAAGCCTCTTCAACACACTATATGACTGCATATGCCTCTCTAGTCATAAAGTGTCATAAAGTCTCTAGTCATAAGTGCAATAAATATCGGCTACTCAGGTGGAATTCGTCTTGGTAAATCTTGCAGTGATAGGTTAGTTTGAATAATAATAATAATAATAATAATAATAATAATAATAATAATAATAATAATAATATACATTCTACAAAAAGTTGAAAGTTCATTTCATCATTGTCCAACAACGAGGGCTGTAAACTTGTGTTGTTTATGTTGTGTAGGAAGTGAGTTTAGCTAGCTAAGACAGAAGTGAACTATTCTCTGGCCCCACAGACCACAACAAACAAACAGATAAACAAACACTGAATGAGCTTTTTTTTTTTTTAAGGATTTTCTTTATTTGGATTTTCCAATTATTTTGGATTTTCATAAAGCATTGTAATTCTTTTTCCATCAAGCTAAACAGACCTTGTCGGGCTAGCAAACATTAAACATGTTAGCAAGCTAGCTAGCTTACTGTTTGTTTGATATCATGGGCAGCTATGATATTTGTATTTTCTAACTTTCTGTCAAGAAATAAATGATGTAATTGTAAAATATTCCCTCTGTTATCTTAGATGGCATTTGCATTTATTTTATTCCACCTAGCTAAATAGACCTTTTGGGGCTAGGAAGCATTAGTGAAAGTTAGCATGCTAGCTAGATATTTTGCTTACAGATGTAGACTGCAGCTATGATAGTTGTAACTTTATTTACTTTCTGTCAAGAAATAGCTTGTGTAGGCATAAAATATTAACTTTGTTATCTCATAAAGTATTGTCATTGCCATTTACTGTCTAGCTAAATAGACCTTGTGGGGCTATCAGGTGTTAGTGAAAGTTATCAAGCTAGTCAGTTCATAGTTTGCTTACAGGTGTAGTGGACTTTTTTTTTTTTATCAAGACATAGTTGGTGTAGTTGTAAAACATTCACTTTGTTATCTCTGATAATAATGAGATTTCTTTATTTCATCAAGCTAAATAGACATTATGAAGAATGTTAGCAAGCTAGCTAGTTTATAGTTTGCTTACAAATATAGTGGTCAGCTAAGTTACAAAATATGTAACTATTTTAACTCCAAATGCAATTTCTGTTAAAAATAGCTGGTACACCAACAGAATATTCACTTTATTACCTCCAAAGTTTATTTAATTACTTTATTCAGTCTAGGCTAATGAATTGATTGGGGCTGTTTTTTATGCTAGTCAGCTAGCAAGTTTATAGTGCTCTTACAAATGACTTTTTATCAAGAAATAGTTGAATATTCATATTGAATTCATTTTGTTATCTTCAAAAGTGTTTTCCATCTAGCTGTCTATATCTGTGCAACATTTTGATGCATTACTGCCTTCAAAGCCTGTCCCAAACACTAAGGCTTATACGGTGTGAACTTCTGATTCAGAAACACAAAGAGAAACTATATTAATGTAACATACTTAATCCCTCTATCTAGATAACACACACACTGTCTCAGGGTCCAAAGCTCAACCTGGGAATTTCAGTGTTATATCAGTTGTGTGTTGTGTATTTGTGTGTGTATAGGTTTTGAGTTCAAGAGGTTCCTCTCCCTTCTGACTGTTCAGGTGTGTTAGCCTGGACCATTTACACACAAAGGTGTGTGTTGACATGCGTCACTTGAGGAAAGGCCCCAGTCGATTATACAGGCTTCAGAGAGGCGGAGAGCTCTAGCTAGCTTATCTTATCAGCTTTGTTATTAAGCGCCATCAAACAGCCCATCAAAAACGCATTAGACTACAATAGAGAAGCTGTCAGAGTGCCACATTAAAGCACATTAAAGCACGTCGGCTACAGAAATACTGCTGATTGAGATGTGTGCAGATGCCAATATTGGGAAATCTTTCACAGCCAATTCAAGCCGGCTCTCTTAAGTCTAATTCTCCACTGAAAAGCAGAAATGTCCCAGGTTATGCTTGCTAATTTCCACTACAATCTTGGCTAAAGGTTCTGTATAGGTTGCCTAAAGTCTAACAAACGTAAACATACCCTCAAAACTAGAGATCCTTAACCTATTTAATCCTAAAAATAAGTTTGCATTAAAAAATTTCTAATGCTCAAGAAGTTTATATTTCTTGCTAAAAGATAAGCTTCTATGAAGCCCATATTCATAAGTCATTATAACTGTGCTTATAATTCTGTAGACGTTTGTAATGGCTCCTTGTAGGCACGTTTATAAAATCTAATAATGTCTCATGAAGTTCTGATAACATTCTAGGTAGCATTTTCTGAAGGCCATATGTAAAATGACTTATGACTATATTTATAACATGTTATAATGCATTCACAAGGCATTATACACATTGTTATAATTATTTATGAAAAGGCATTGGAGGTTGTAGCACTGTTTATAATGCAATGACAAGGACACACACACACACACACACACACTACAATTGCATTACATTACATACATTGCAGTACAAGATACTAAGTTATCCACAGATTACTAATTGCACATTTTGAGCTTTATGAGGCATTATTAGAGTTCATAATATGAATTGATATGCTTTGAAATACTGATATGATTTCTTCATTACCAACTTACAAAGAATTATAAGTGCAGGTATAATAGTTTATGAATATGGGCTTCATAGAAAGTGTTAGCGACATTTTATGTGGGTGCTGTTAATGGACTTTACTGCCACATTTGGTGCATTGATATTTTAATTTTGATTATATTACATTTATATCATACTCACAGGACATGAATGGTCACAGCTGACCACTGGGATAACACTGTTTGTGTGTGTGTGTGTGTGTGTGTGTGCATACATAATTGGCTGTTGATTACCCTAACTATCCATATTGCAGTAACATTAGTTAGCTAATGAAGAAAAAAATACTGCACCTTACTGTACATTTTAAACATTTGGATGCAGCTAATTAAAAAAAAAAGATTATTTTAAAATGGCACAGCGTATGCCTGGCTTTCTGTGTTTCTCTGCTGGTGTCAGTGTTTCACACATCCACTAGGCCCATATGCCACTGCATTCTCGACCAGTACGAGTCCATCTGATGTGAACCAGCGTCAAATCTGCATTTAATCTCCTGCACTCGGGTTACAGTCCACCCCATAAACACTCCATAGTGCCGTTCTCAGGTATGTAGTGTCTCGTCTGGCATGCTAAGTGGTCTGTGTGGATGTACATATATACATCAGCTTTACCTCAGATTGTTACAAAGAACTTGCACTGGAGACTCTTTGCAAAAATGCTACATAAACATCTCCTCATAGAAAACGTCACTATATCAAGAAATATAAATATAAATATTAAAAATTTGTTTCAGTGGAGCATCTGCCATACAAATGCATGTGTACGTTCTTACCATAGAAATGTTAACGTAAACCTTGCAGCCAGAACTACTGTGAAAGCTGCTGTTACAGAAACTTAATCAACCAATCAGAATTGAGAATTTAGCAGTGCTATGGTAATACCACACACACACACACACACATCCATACCTCTTTACATTAAACAAAAAAAATAAAATAAATTTATTGGCACTGTCACGCATGCACACACACACACTCACACACACACATCCATACCTGTTTACATTAAACAAAATTTTTTTTTAAATTTATGGGCACTGTCACACACGCACACACACACACACACACACACACATCCATACCTGTTTACATTAAACAAAAAAAAAATTATTGAAATTTATTGACACTGTGATGCACACACACACACACCCATAAAGGTTGGACTTGTCATAATATTTGTTCACAGTGCCCTCTTTTATTGACATTTACACCATCACACACCTACACACACACAGGTTGGCGAAGGCTTGCATGCTAAATGGCCCAAGTGGAGTGTCATCTGCTCTGTAGCTCTGCACGGTTGGACGCACGCTGTCTTGGACGTCCAGCTCACCTTGCCTGCCAAGAACTATGACTCACGGGCAGTCGGGAAGATCTCCCTGTTAACCTTTTTGCTTAGAAATCTAATCCGGGATATACAATACACGTGTACAGGGCTGATATATGATGGAAATGTCAATGATAAAGAAGCCAAAAAACAACAACAACAAAAAAAAAGACAGAAAGACGGCAAGCATGATCACAAAACACCCAAATGCAGGGATTTTGGGTGAAATTAGTCCTGGGCTGGCATCACAAAGGGCTGCAGATGGAATATTGAAAGGTTACTTGGGTTACACAGGCTCGCCTGTCTGTCACCTCTCCGCCTTCAGGGGGAACTAATCACTTCAGCCCATAATTACAGCCACAATGGAGCCCGTTAAAGAACCTGTAAGGGAAACCTGCGGCCGTTCAGATGCGGACAAGCCCTTCTTTTAATTAGACCCATCCATCTTAACCTTGTCTTCTAGAGGTGAGCTGGTGGTAACCAGGTCAAGCTATGAAAATCACACACACATGCACACACACTATACTTTCTGTGAGTGTGCTACAGTGCAGACAGTAGCTGGCGGAACAGCCATGGCTCTGGCTCCAGCAGGGATTTGTAGGTGAATAGACGACTTTTTTTTAAAGTAACAGAATACTTGAAAGTCACAATGGGAATCCAACTCTGCACATATCAATGGTATGTGAAACAAAATGTAAAGACAAAAATGTAAACATGATCGCCAACCAGCTGCTGGAGTGTGTTTTGGTCAGAAACTTTGTATTGGAGTGACGTAAACTGCTGTGCAGAATCAGTGCATTGCAGATCTGGACCTTCAGTACGTACACTGATAACAACATTGTCTTTCAAGGTCATATTCCTAATGAACTCATGACCACTTTCATATCATGTTATAATGCATTCATGTGCATTGTTATAATTATTAATGAATGTGAGTTGCGCTTTTTACGAATCATTAACATAATACTTAATAAATAGTGGTAATAACAATATTTACAAAAATAATGTCATTAATATTTACAATAATATCAATAATAATTATATCACCAAGACCAAAGAAACCAAGCTCACCTTTGTACAGTGCATTATGAAACCGGTCTAGAATTTTAAAATTTGTTTCTTCTTTTTTCTCCTTCTAAATAAGGGGAAATAAATGTATAGCATTGTGTTTATGTTATAAACCTTCAGAACATATTTGTAAAACATTAGTTCTTTAAAGCTGTATACAACTGATTAAAATATGAGAAATAAAAAAATGATATTTTGTTGATAATATATATATATATATATATATTTAATATGCATCACTTTACTCACTTGTTCTCTACTTCTAAATTGTTTAGGTTATAGTATCACATGCCTGTTAATAATCTACAAAAAAAAACAATAGGCCAAGCCCAAAATGGTAAAATATGAAGGTTTTAATGGTCTTAACAACAAGTCATTGGTCAGGAAATTAGCAAGAATTAAACAAATATGTAAAAGAACTTAGTATGGGATAGCTTTTCGTTTGATTTCTTTAAATGTTTAAGCCTGGTGGCTCTTGATGGGCTTCATCAGATGTGGCAGATAACCAGATAGTGACTAATCTTTGAAAAAATGAAATAAAATCCCAGAAGATATTTTTGGAAAAGTTTGTACACCCAGACATGTGTTAGTTTGAATTTTACATTAACATTTTAATTAGTATCATGATTTTACCTTTGCGAACAAGAAGACTATATAGGTGAATTTCCCTGTTTCTAGATTTTCCCCAAACAAACAGCTCACTGCAGCAAAAGTAAACCAGCAAATGGTGGCACAGGAGCTCTCAGGAGTGCATTTGCTTCATTCTTGCTAATTCTCTGACCAATGATTTGTTGTTAAGACCATTAAAAGCTTAATATTTTTGCCTTTCTGGGCTTGGCCCTTTTTTTGCCCAAGAGTGTATATAAATGCAGTTATTGTTTTTATTATTATTATTATTATTATTATTATTATTATTATTATTATTATTTATTTTTTTAATAATCAAGGCAGGTGTACATTATGTAATATGGGATATGACAAAACCTTTGGGGAAGTGTAAGTATCCATAATTAAAATATTTTACAGTAGAACAATAGAGAAAATGATGAAGTGAGGAACTCATTCTAATGTCATTCAAAGACCATAACGGTTACAGTGTAATGGGTGTAGTTATTTCAAAACCTGCCTTATGAGTGCATTATAACATGTTATGAATGAATTCATAGGTCATATCATAAAAAAATTACAGAGGTGTGTTAGAAATGAGTGAGTGTTACTTACGCTCCAAAAAGAAAGCTGAAACAAACTGCGGGTTTGGGTTACATTGGATAATGCATTTAGAGACTAGACTGTGTGTGTGTGTGTGTGTGTGTGTGTGTGTGCGTGTCTGGCTACAGTTGTACGTGGTGATGTACTGCTCAGTGTTTCTTCACTATATATACTTTTATATGTACGTGTCAGCATGTGCTTTGTGTGTACATCAGTGTGTGTACATCAGTGTGTGTAAGTCGTCTTGTATATCAGAACAGCGGTCTGTCATCCTGTACTAGTAAAGCACATCTTCCACCAAAGCCGTATACGTGAGGCTCAGAGCGCCATGATCAAAAGTAATGTTTGTTTTCACACTGCCAACTTGGGAGACTGAGACACAGTCCTTATCCCTGCAGAGTACATGTACACACACACACACACACACAAAGACACACACACACACTCCTGACTGATCAGCTCTCCAGAGATACCTGCTCTCTGTACATGTGTGTGTGTGTGTGTGTGTGTGTGTGTGCAAGAGTGTGTATGTGTACTGTTTTATCGTTACTCGTCCTGTCTGTCACCATCGGCTCCTCTCTCTCAGCTTGCTCAGCCTGACAGTGATGTGTCTTGTCACCTTTGCAGGATCGGCGGCCTGAAATGAAAGCGGGGTGTGACGGGACAGGGCCTTCCTGTCTGCCAAAGTCACCTGCCACTCCTTTATATTCTCTCTTCACTTGCATCTTTTTCTTTCCTCCCTTTCTCTTTCCCTCTTCCTTTCTCTCTCTCTCTCGCTCTGACCCATGGTACACGGCGCGTTCTTTTAACTCCTGCGCCTCGGCACGCTCGTATATTATTCATAAGACTGCGCTATGCGAGGCAGCGTCGAGTGGCAGAAGTAATAAGGTACTGAACTGGGGAGGAAGGTGACGACTCGGCAGCTAGATGGGGAATGTGCACACACACACACACACACACACACCACTTCTGTTTGTGCATGGATATCTACTCGCTTGGAATCCTTGCCTCACTCTGTCTCCCTCTCTCCATCTGTCCCTTTGTTTCTGCATCTCTTGCCATCCTGTGCTAGGTGAGCTCAGAAGGACAAAACCATCTGAGTGGAGTTGTTTTGGGGGAGAAGGTGTGTTTTGTTGTCGAGGAAGACTCGGAAAAAGCTCAGCCGCACTTTAACTTTTCACAGGTTTTGTTTTGCAGGCAACTGAAACACAGCACAGAACCTTTTCTAGGCGGGACAGGTGAGAGACGGGGGAACACTGTATTTTTTTTATTTTATTTTATTTATATTTTTTTTGTCGTACCCTGTTTCCAGGAAGAGAAAAGGGCCAGTGAAGAAGGAAGTGACAGGTATGTGTGTGGAATAAAGGAGTACACAATACACACGATGCAGCCACAATATGTTGCAGAGACACAGTTCAAGAGCATTTTATTGGTGTTCGACAAGTCTCTCCTAGTCTAGACTTCACCTGCCACAGAGCAAATTGTGTATTTTTTTACTGTCATCTTATGTGATATACTACCTCTACTTCTAATAATAATAGCAATAATAATAATAACAATTCAATTACTGATTTTATTAAACACGCCCATCTTGTAGGTGTACAATATCTATACTCAACCTAGCAGCCCTATCAATGTCTGTTTCTTTATTTCTACTCTACAGGCTTGAAATTTTTGATTCATGGGCTCTTTTTCAATGCAGCAATATTGCTAAGCATGATACACTCATACCAGTGCAACACACACTAACGTGTCAATGTACACTGCTATGCTATGGAGCTTGTGAGTTGTCCTGGTGGTTATTATTTTAATAAGGAGTGCCTACATGTTAATATTTCGAGGCCAGAATCTAAATTGTGGTGACAAACTGTGTAACTTGAGTCCATGACTTAATATGTTGAGGAATGTCATACTTAATACATGGCCTTTAGTTAAGTATTTGACAGACATGTATGAAAAAAGTCTATTTGCTTTGAGAACGTAGGTGACGCAAGTTAATGATATCCATGTTGACACCAGTATGTCTTTATGCATCATTTAAACAATTAATTATAATATTATCACTCATCTCCATGCTGAGATTCTCTGATCTTTGATTTTCACTCATTTGAAAATACTGTAGTTACTACAAGTTAAGTGCTTCAGATAGTTATGTAGCAAGTGGCTTTAATATATTAAATTGTGGCGAATGGCTAATTAACAACTTATTAACAATTAATTAACAATTAATTAACAAACCACCATGGTCACCTCAGTAACTCAACCCAAATAATATCTATCCAGACATTGATGTTCAGAGTCTGTTGTTCTGCATGGAGTCAGTAAATATATATACCTACAAAGTGCCATATATGGTGTTGTACAGTACATGATAAAATGGTCAATAAATGTAGATGATACATTATAGTAATATTAGTATACTCCAGAGCTACTATTACTAAATACGTTTGCAACTTTGTTTTTTAAAGATGACCAGCCTATTAAATAGTATTATGTTAAATAGATTATATTTTATAGAATACTTATACAGTATGAAATTTGAACTAATTAATAATTTGAGCCAGTCTGTCCAATTGTGTGGTGAGGAGGTTAAAGGGACGGCGTGGCAGGATTTAATCTCCCAGAAGTCCCTGCTGAGGATCAGAGAGGATGGTGGGTGGTAGGGAGGTCACTAAGCCTGAGCACGGTGTGTGTGTATGTGTGTGTGTGTGTGCTCCACCACCTGTCCAATCAGTTTGACCTAGTGAAAAGCGAGAGAGAGAGAGAGAGAGAGAGAGACAGAGTGAGACAGAGAGAAAGCAGAAGCATAAACTAGACAAGCATTAACCCATCAATAAAACCTTCTCACCACCACTTAACATGAGCTATTGATCCAGCACACACACACACACACACACACACACACACACACACAGGTAGAGTCACTCGAGTGTGTGTCCATTTCCTATCGATTATCTCCAGTCTATTTTTATTGATCCTCACAGCCTCTTGAGCCTCACCGGGGAACGCTTTAAACACTCATTTGAAATTATAATCCAGCAGAGTAAATGTCATAATTGCCCCCACGGCCTTCCATACACTTCCACAGGCATTAGTCAATTCTGACCTCTTACTGTTCCCATCGCTGATGTGCTAATTGCCAAAATACAACACCAGTTCTGTAGCTGACGGTATTTATATGAACAGTGTGATGAACATGTTATTAAATGATGATGAGACACATGATAAAGGAGGATTGAGAAGAAACCAGGTTTGAATGGATGTGAAGATTAGGGCTGTGGTGATAATGTGTGGAGGGATTAAAATTGGCATATTGCTATTGATCAGTTACTCTCTGAGGACAATGCTGTCCATGATGCTGATTTTGCTGAAGTGCAGTAAAAAAAAACCTGTATAGTTTATTATTATGTAAGATCAGTATCAATATAAAACAAATTTAACACTTTAGATTCCAACTGGTCTCCTTTATAACATCAATACATGATCTCAAACTACTACTAGTACTACAACTACTACTAATACTAGTACTATACTAGAACAATAGATGTAACTATAAATGCATAAAAAGTGGTTTGTGTTATAATATAATAATTAAAAAAAACCTGTAAGCATTGGCCAACTGCTGTGGTATTACAGGGATAAATCATTTAGGACATCACACCACCCAGTTATTGATTATGTTCCTATAACAGCACATCATGTCATGCTTTAATCCTTACAAAACATTTTTTTATCTTATTCCACAGCAATTTGCCCACAATTACATAAATATGTGTTATGTATTAAAGAATGACACGTTTGGTATGTCCATGAAACTACAGTGAAAAAAAAAAAGCTCATTGAATTTACTGAATTCAAATGTGTACATCGGTTCCACATGACTGAACTGAGTTACATTAACACAGTTTGTTTTCCTGCATCCAACATAACTTGGTAATGTAATTTCAAAGCCCTGAATAAAACTAAACCTCTTAACTATCTTAACTAACTGCTTAACTAACCTTTGCTTTCACTGAGCACAAGATCAGATCTGGATCACTGGCACTATGAGACTGCAATGTTTATCATGGCACTATTCTACTGTACATGCTTTAATTACCTTACTTTAATTCTACAGTTATTTCATCCCGTAAGCACTAACATCCTCGCGAGATTTTATAATGTCATTAGATCACGTCGATATTACGTAAATTGATCACGCTCACTCTAGTAATTAGAAACTTGTTTATATTAAATTTAGTATAAGCAAATAAATCATGTTTGGATGAGAAAGTTCATATTTTAATGTAAAGTATATGTAATCTTAAAGCTGACCGACCACATGTTCCTTTTTTTCCCCAGTGTATTTCCTGTTATTACTTCTGTTATAGCTGCTATAAACAGTCATTCCATCACTAGCCTCTCTCTCTTTTTTAAATTAAAAACCGCAAAAGACAATGTCCTCTGTCCTGAAGACTTTCCCATAGAGGAAAACCTAAAGTTACAGTTTTAGCTCTGACTGTCACGAAGAGCCGACACGAGAGACTCTGTATCTCTGTATTCGCAGATACCTTAGTGTCAGAGCTGCTGTAACAGAAAATTAATCAACAACTACTGACCAATCAGATTGGAGAATTCTGAATCAATGCAGTGTAATTACGCAATATTGGAAAGGCAAGAGAGTGATGTTGCTTTTACACAACACTTCTGTAATCAAGATGTCCAAATATTTTGATTATTTACTCTGTCAATGAAAACAGCTAAAATAGAAACCACAGCAGGATATAACGTTGCATGTTGCCATAGTAACAAACAGACTGACTGACAGCCGCAGTAAGTGTAGTAACACTTTTTTTAATGAATTCTTATGACAGTGTAATGACACATTAATGACAGAGTTATGCACATATTCTTTTGCCCTTAATTAAAGTGTGATTTCTATTTTTGCATATAAGATTTTTATGAACATGTATAACAATGTCAAACCACTGTACTTATAGAGTTATGTATATTTTTGCCAACCTTTAACTATAGAAAGTTTAATTTGACTAGTTATAAGACTTTATTGAAAGCACTAAGTAAAATGTGTCTCTTAATTTTCCTATGATTTTTTTTTATGAATGCTAATAACAATATCAGGGCAATGTAATGTCATGTTACACAGGTATGTATATTTTCATATTGACACTACATTAGAGAGAGTTTTGTTTTGATGTTTGACAGCAATGCTATCTTGACATATCCGAAGTGAACCGAGCTACAAAGTCAGATGGTTACGTCAACCTGGACAGTGTCATAACAGTGTCATAATACTACCTTTTGTCAACTCAAATCAATATCATTTAATTTAGGTGTTATATATTGAACATGATATCAAAACTGACGAGAGCAGGCTTTATGACTTCTACTGGAATAAGCCTTCATTAATGTTTACATAGATTTATGACAGTTGCCATGCAGGGCTTATGACGGTATAATGTAGCCCGATGAAGCTCTTCCTAAGAAGTGTTATAAAAAGTTTCTCTAAGATACTAATACTTGTTACTAATGACTTATTTTGTCCACAGCACTGGAAATAATAAGTTTAGTGTGTGTGTGTGTGTGTGTGTGTTGTTCTTCTTGTTAGTGTGAATCACTGAAGTAAACCTCATAGTATCTGTTTTTCCATATGTACATTTGCCTGCTGTCTGCACTTTGCTTGTATGTGTTTGCACATTTATAACAACGTTGATGCGCTCAGGCAACAACACAGGTTTGTCGTGAAGGCGTGCTGAGGTTTTGATAATCGACCGTATTAGAGAATAAGCGTCTTTCATACAGACGCCGTTTGGTACGCAACCTGCACTGGAGGCAACAAAACATGATTATTATGGGTTATATTTCTACCAAATTGCAGTACAGAACATGCTGACATCACCCACACATTGTCGTGACAACAGAGAGAAAACTCCCAGAGGTGACAAAGATAGAGCAGGGGAAAAAAAGACAAAAAAGAACACTGTGCTCTCAACAACTCCACACACACACACACACACACACACAGACCTGGAGTTCAATGTGTGCTCGCCATTTTGTTTTGAATTTGACAGCATCTCTGTAATGCCTTATTCTAAATCACAGATGTGCAATGAGAACACTCAACCCAGAGGATAAGCAGATGGGGGAAACTGAAAAAAAAAAAACATGAATAAATAAATGAGCAGTGGCAGTTGTCAGGGAAAAGGAGGAAGACACAGTGAAAATTGTAATGGGAAGATTTAAAATGCACTTTCTATCAATAATTAAACATTCAGAGATGTAGGTTTTTCTGCTAAGCACGAGGTTTCTGATAAAATGCAATCGGTAAGATTTAAGGAGAGCTTTGCTTTATTTATGTTAGAATGAAATTTGCTTTTGCTTATTACAAGCTTGGTGTTTGGAGTTTCATTTGCACATGAAATCGAGTCAGAACTCAGAGCTAAAGCACACACACTTGTGAAATTTGAACAGCAGTTCCTGAGAGCAAACAGCAGTATTTATAGATGAGGCTCTAGGCCCATAAAACCTGCACCTCTCCTTTACTAATTACTGGACTGGAGTTTACTTTCTTAAGTTAAAAAAAAAAAAAAGCCAGTAACCAGATGATTCAGTCTTTCATGCATGAACATACGGAGGTGTGTGTGTGTGTGTGTGTGTGTATGTGAGTGCGTTTGCAGACTGGGGAGTCTCGCACTTGCAAAATTATAAGAATGTACATAAAATATTTCATATAAGAATTTAAAGGTTGGGAGAGGGCGGAGTTAGCTATGATATCAGCAATGGTCAAATTGTAACACTATTACCACTACTACTGCTAATAATGATAATAATAATAATAATAATAATAATCATAGTACTACTACCTCTACTTCTACTTCTACTGCTGCTACTATTACTACTACTACTACTAATAATAATGATAATAATAATACTAGTTCTACTATCACCACTACTACTACTACTACTGTTACTACTACTACTAATAATAATACTAGTACTATTACCACTGCTACTACTAGCACTACTACCACCACCACCACTACTACTACTATTACTAATAGTAATAATAATAATAATAATAATAATAATAATAATAATAATAATAATAATAATAATAATAATACTGTTACTACTAATCACAAGTCCCAGCTTCCCCTAAAAATTCATTAAAATGTGGCAATGTAAGGTTTACCAAAGTGTCTACATTAATTAATCTTGGTGGAATTCAATATTTTAGCGAATCAAATAATCAGTTATCCCACTGCAATATCACGCTGTTTGTTCATTTAACTCAAACTGTTTTCCATGAACTGGGTGAAAATCTCCTTTAAGGCCCCTGACACCATCATTCAAACACCAGAAGCCGTCGCAACACTTCCAGCCGTCTTAACATACACATGCAAAAGTAATACAACTATGTTGGCATGTCTCTTTATTTTCGATTGCTGGGTGGTTTTTACAAGGGGAGATTCTGGATTTAGCTCAACAGGTGAGGGAATTCCGGAACAGGCAGGAGTACCCAATAAAATTCCCGTCTGTTCTTCCCGCCCCATTCCCTAATCACCACCAGACCCCGGCGTGCTTCAGACCCTGCCCTCGTAATACCTCTTCAAATAATACGTATTTAGCTTGGATTTACGCAAAGCTGCTGAAGCCATAAACCTCTTCAAAGTGCGGTGTAGCCTTTCATTAGGGATCCCCACGATGCCGGGGCCCGCTATCTGGTCTTCATTAAAGATAATCACTGCGTGTTTTACCTGTTGGCTTTATTGTAACAGAAGCTGTAAAAACAGATCCATGTCTCAGGTTTTCTTGTTAACACGAGCAAACAAACCGGGAGAATTTTCTGTTTTTAAATCTTGGAACAAGGCTACTTTGTGGTGTGTGTGGGTGGGTGGGTGGTTGGGTGTGGATGTGTGTGCTTTCGGATTTGGATGTGGTGTATCTGCTTAAGTGTGTTTATTACTCAAAGTTTGGGGTTTAGAAAAAAAAGGTTTCACTGAAAATGAAAAGAAAAATAAAGAAAACATTTCAAATGTATGGTGAAAGCAAAGCTGTGAGATTGCTTGTGAGGGACAGGATGCAGATTGTGACACTGACCACAGCCCATCACCCTGACAGAGGGGTCAGGTATTTGACCTCGCTGCCCTTTGACCCCTAGCTGATTGAAGTGACAGCCTATCTTAGTTGCCGGCATGGTTGAAATGACGTTGACGTGTGTGTTTGAGTGTGTGTGCTTCTGCGAGCTTGTGGTTGGAGCAGCCCTCTGCTTTTTGGCTGCAGGTCTTGTAAGTGGTAGACGCCAGGCAGTGAACTTGAGCTCTGTGCTACTACGGTGAGTGAAAGGGATCATAAATCTTAGAATTACTTTTCATTTTCATTTTTCATTTTTAAATCTTGGAGCAATTATTACGTAACATAAGACTATAATGGAAAAAAAAAATTAACATGTCTAAACATAAGCCCACTTTTGTTACATTTATGGATATTTTTATATATATGTAATACGAGTAAAAAAAAATGTTAAAAGACTGATGTGGTTGTGAATTTTATTTATGGCTGTCTGCTACAGTTTGCTTGTGTGTCTTTGATACTACACCACATTTCTCAATAGTCATTAAGCAAAGGCTTGTTTTGCCCCTCCACCATGGATTAATGTAATGGCCTGTCTACATTTCCACCTTGTCCGCTGTCCAAGGTCAAGCATTTTCTCTCTCTCTCTTTTTCTTACTCTCTCAGCATTCTCAAATGTTGAGTGTCGCTCAGCGCGGCCTCCTCGCTAATCCCCTCGCAGACGAGCCCCCATATTGAGTCCCCTTGAGGCAGAGGGACTTGAAACTGGACACTCCATCCAGATCCAGATAGGCTCTCTGATAACGGGCCAGGGCCGAGCCTCAACGTATGGGACCGGACCCTGGAATTCAGCATATACATCATCATAAAGCTATTAGTAGCCAGAGTCTGTGCTTTTCGATATGGTCTGAGGCAAAAAGAAGCATTGCAGGTAGAAAAACCCTGACTAAACCCTGATTAAATAACTCTAATATTTATTTGTGGGGCACTTTTTCATTTTGAGTTAAAATTCTTAAAGTGATTTGCATATAAAAGATTAGGAAGTAAAAGCAAAGTAATTATGGTAAAGATGCCTCAATCAAATAATCTACAGTCACTAATAAGTTGATTATAAAGTTATGTGAAGAACCATAAATAAAGAAAAAAATTATAGTAACCAAGAAAAAAAATGACAACTATGAATACATTGATTTAAATAAGTACCTTCTTTATGGTGCCCCATAAGTGCAAAACTTATCACCAAAAAAAAAAATAAAAAAAAAATTAGAAAACCAAAAAATCAACAACAAATTCGGAAACACAACAGAATATTCATAAAAACACAACACTAAATTCACAAACAGCACAGTAAATTTTAAACCATTACAGCAATTTTGGAAAGACAGCAACAAATTTGGAAACACTGCAAATTCAGAAAGACAACAGGGAAATCGAAAATACAACGGCAAAATTGAAAAAAACAATAGCAAATTCGGAAAGATGGCAGCAAATTTGGAAACACACCAGCAAATTTGGAAAAACAATAGCAAATTCGGAAAGATGACAGCAAATTCCGAAACAAACAATAGCAAATTTATTAACACGGCAGCATTAACACAAAACAGAAAGACCAGGTCCTTAATAAACAACATTTGTTGGTATGTAAACACTGTTAATTTTGTATTGTTAGCTATATTGTTGGTCTCATTTGGTTTTTAGTTTTATTGTTGTGTTTACTGATTTGCTGTTGTATTTTTGGTTTGTTAATGCATTTTGCACTTACAATCCATAATACTCTTTGATCTGGATTTAAAAACATATACTTAGTCTTCTTTAAAGAGTTTCAAGATCTATACCTATTTAACACATCCACATAAATGTGTAATAACAATCCAGGCTAACAAGTTCAAGTCACCAGGACAGTTTTTGAACATTAAAGCTCTGGGAATATGTGGTGAAGTTATCTGGGTGTTTTAATACTGACACAACCTTCATACAAAACCTTTATATTCCATTATTAACTTTTATATAATCTTTTATAACCCTCGTACAACATTTCTGCGAAGGTTTGTTGTTGGTATGTAAACACTGTTAATTTTGTATTGTTAGCTATATTGTTGGTCTCATTTAAAATATTGTGTGCAAATTTATGAAGCAAATCGCTTTACAATTACATTTCATAACAATGTTTTTTTTTTTTTTTTATAATGCTACGCTTTAACCTTCTGAGCAAGGGTGAGGGTATAATAATGGGTGGAGAACTGATCACATCCTTGTAATTGGGTCTCACATTGTATGTTCTCTACCGTAGACAAAACAAGAAAGAAAATGGTTTGGAAATGTTAAGTGCTCCATACAAGGGTGTGGTTTCCTTGAATCTACAAAGAAGCCCAAAGGGGCATTCACCTGTCAGAAACCCCCATACCACAGCACTGCTGAAGCAAAAGGAGATCACAAACACTGACACAGCTCAATGACAGAGAGAGAGAGAGAGAGAGAGAGAGAGAGAGAGATTGTCTGTTTCTTAACTTCAGAGAAATGTCAATTGCTCATTAGCACCTCAGGGCAAATGAGACAAGAGAAAATGATTGATTTTGCTGTTAGGCAATGTAAGACAAGGCAACAAATAGTCCTCCTGTCAAACAACTTAATAAATGGCTTGGCTAAACGTAGCAAAACAGAATGCAAATGCATGTGGAATCTCCAGCTGTCAATACACGGCCCAAAATAACACCTGACTTACACTCGCGCAGTTTCACATTCACGTTGATGCACTGGGTTTGACTGGTATTCGTTTGATTACATGTAACTACAGCTTTCGCATAAAAAAATGAAGCCTTACTGTGAACCAAGAACAAGTGTTAGTGTTGTATAATTTAACATCACACTAAAGCACCATATTTAAAACTCCTTAAAACTCCTTTAAGTCTTTGGGGTTTTACATGAAAATGAGATTTAGTCCACTTTTCATTTTTCTGTATGGGGAGTCCAATGTGTAGGTAATACTGGACAGTCACACAGATGTAGTTGTTTTGTATTTGTACTGAATCACATCAGATTTTAAATAAATAAATAAATAAATAAATAAATAAATAAAGTTCTATGACAATATACAAATAGAATAAAAAAAAATACATTCTTTAACCTTCTATTCGTATCATGTAAATTCTTTTTCAAACTGTAAACTCTTATTCAAATTTAATGAAATATTCTACACAATATTTTACAGATGTGTGACAAAATAAAGAAAAAAAAAAGTCTGGTGTTGTGATGATGGTGGTAGAGAGCGCTTTCTAACAAAACACTCCAAAATTTCACATAGGTGTTCAATTAGGTTGAGATCTGATGATTTTGAAAGTCACGTCATAATTCACACCATTTTCTTCCTCATCGAACCTTTCAGTGAGCCCTTGTGGGCGGAGGCGGAGTCCTCCTGTAAGAGGCCACTCCCATCAGGATAGGGTAAATGATAAAGGTGATCAGGCTGAACTTTGCATTGATTTGCAATGACTCTACAGACTCAGTGACTGTCTGTATGCATTTATACCAGTAGTCTATTTCAGCAGGGAGATATAGAAGAACAGTATTTTATGAGGCAAGTTAGCTTTAGTATATTAGAGACCCTTTTACATTTCTCTTGCTCATGTCAGGCAGACAAATAGAGTCTCATGTTTTAGTCAATTTGCTCTGGTCCACTTCAGTGGCACCTCTGGCCTGGCAGCCACCTTAATAGCTAGCTTTAAGCCCATAATTTCGCTTTCACCGCCTAGGATAATTCAGTTGTGGCAGCCATCTCTACAGCCATTACATTACATTACATTACATTTATTCATTTGGCAGATGCTTTTATCGAAAGTACAATCCAAGCATGCAGTTATGACAAGAGCTGACTTTGTTGAAAGTGCT
This sequence comes from Pangasius sanitwongsei, assembly GCA_037576675.1. Lineage (NCBI taxonomy): Eukaryota > Metazoa > Chordata > Actinopteri > Siluriformes > Pangasiidae > Pangasius > Pangasius sanitwongsei. The sequence goes on from CM075027.1 coordinate 4,541,671, forward strand.
AAGACTATGCTTCCATGTCAGGGATAATGCAAAAGAGTTGTAGAAGCTATGAAAGAAAACACCATAGTCTGTAAATGCAGACAATACAATTCAAGGATACCAAAAAGTATAAAAAAGTGACATTGCCTTGCAAATAGAGCACTGGGATTAGATAGAATAAGTGTTCACAGAGGAGCAGTGGCTTGAGGAGATGAATTGACATATGTAGCTCATTCCTCCGTCAAGGATTTTAAGCCAAGGAAGATCCATTTGTGGAAGCAAAGTGGATGAAGTGTGTTATAGGGTCAAGTGAGTGATGTACATTGGTACTGTTCCAGTCTTAGCCTTAAACGTGAGCATTCATTTTTTTCCATTGGAAACTGCAGGGTGTTTAATGATCTATATTCAGAAATATTTGCACCCTTGAGGAATGTCTGCCTCCACTCATTCACACCGAGTGGCAATTTACAGTCACCAAGCTACCTGCTGACATTTTTTCAGGATATAGGAGGAAACAGAAAACCCCAGAGGAAACCCACATGGTTACAGTAACAACATGCAGAACTCCACACGACAGGTTTCCAACCATGGTCCTGGAGTATCCCCTGTCCTGCACATTTTAGTGATTTTCTGGTCTAACACACCCATTTCAAATCAGGAAGTGCTGTTGATTAGCTGATTATCTGAATCAGGTGTATTGGGAGCAGGGAAAATGATAAAATGTAGAGGATAGGTGTTCTCCAGGACGAGGCTTGGTAACCTGTGCTCCACACAGATTGCAACCCAAGTTCAGGATTGAACTGGGAACCATGGAGCGCTCAGGTGACAAGGCTATCCGCTGTACCACCTACTCAAAATATCTGCAAATTAGTTTTCTTTTTTTACATTAATATGTCAGTGGTGAAGTAGCTTGTCTTGCTGAAAGGAATCGTGACTTGCAGAATCGTGCCTTATTATAGTACAGTAATAGAAACAATGGCAACATGTAAGATAACTGTAATGTGCTGTCCTGTGGAAAAGTGCTATAAGGCTTTGAATTTAAACATCTTTGCAGCTCAAGCTGTATTTCTAAATGCACCAACACTAGTAGTAACAGTATGTATCTTAGTGGAGTACTCCAGCTCTAAACTTCAATTCTCTCAGCTTTTTTTTAAAATGCTTTCCCAATTAACTTCTCATTCTTTCTGGCTGACAACGAGTTCTCCGTTTAAGACATTTTATATTCAGTAAACAACAGCACAGGCGCCCAAGTCTTCAATTAAACCAGACTTCTGGGGAACCATGATTGTGATACAATTAAAGTAAAGACAGAGTGTATTGTGGACGCTTAACTGACCCTTTGAATTCATACAGTGTTTATAGCCTCGTCATGGTTGTAAAACAATGTGGGATTTCTCTTTTGTTTTCTGAGTCACAGTGTACATTGTGTTTTGTGTGTGTGTGTGTGTGTGTGTGTGTGTGTGGTTTCCATGATGGGACTTTAGTCAATTCTTAAATTTTGTTCTTAGATCACTGACAATGGTTCAGATACACAATGTGTTTGACATGAAGTTGTAGAATTATACTACTGTAATTACTGTGCATGTATCATGGTGGCATACTGGTGCACTGGATAGTGTTGCTTTGCAACAGTTCCAAGATCCCTGGTTCAATTCTGAGCGCAGGTTACTGTCTGTGTGGAGTTTTACATGTTCTTCCTGTGTATGTGTGGGGGTTCTCTGGTTTCTTCCGGCCACCGAAAACATGCCAGTAGTTTGATTGGCTAAGATAAATTACCCCTAGGTGTGTTTGGTGCCCTTTGGTAGACTGGCATCATATCTGGGGTGTATTCCCAACCCCCACCCAGCATTCCCATGATTTGCTCTGGATCCACCGCAACCCTGACCAGGATAAAGTGCTTAGTGAATATACAACAATAATTACATGCATCATATTCACAACAACTGCAGCTTGTTTTTCTGCAGACATTATTATTGTCACAAGGCTTCACTAAGACAAAACTGTTTAAACAAATACGCCCATAATGATTTACCTCATTCTTGCTCTGTCCATTTGTTTCTGTTACAAGACAAGTACTTAATTAGCTTGTAGGCCAAAAGTAAATACAGTAAATTCAAAGTCAATACACTGTCTATGCAGTTAAAACATATTTATGTAAGATCAGGGGCCTGTTCGTCTTATGTGGATTACTGATCTTGGATTTGTCCATTCTTCAAAGCTGCTGTCAGACTTTTTATGAAGACAAGAAGTCTGTAAGCTCAAAGCTGCTCAAGACAAGGCTTAACCAAGGTAAACAAGAGTAGACGTGTTACAAATGCAGAAAATCATGTGCATGCTTTATTCATAAATGTATTGCACAATCTCTAACTCAAAGTGATTATTATTGCACACCTTTGAATGAATTTAAAATTCTCGTCTAAAGCAATTGTCCATGATTTGAACAAGCAACTTACAGTTGGAGTCTCTGTTACGTAGATACGTAGACATTTTTAAATAAAGCATTATAATGGGTATACAAGATGTATTGATGTTGCCATCCAGCATATATTTCATTGTTTTTTTTGTTTTTTTTTTGGATACACATCTATTCAAAACAGAGATTGAATACCTTTTTGGGTGCATAGTTTCTTTAGACAAGCAAAAATAAACCAAAAAGTTGGCACAATGTCATTAGTTTAATAGAACTCAAAATAGCAAATTGAGTATGAATGAATTTGCAAAATCTTGCACAAGCTTTATGATTTCCTGACTCAGATTTAGAAAGCCACATTAATCTAAGCAGTGGATTTCTTAATACATTGGAAAACAAAAGACAACTTTTAATAGTCTCTCCAGGCTATCCATATCATTCACATTAGCCACCTGTTGACTCACTGATCCTGGGTTCATGATATAAATCTGCCATTTCCAGGCCAAAGAGGAACATTAAGTTAACTCATTGTGGCTTTCTTAACTCAGTTCTAAGGGTCAAATTAGCCCAATTGAAATGATCAAGATTAGTAAACCTGGCATGCTTAATTTTTCTCTTGGATTTGTTAAGCGATGTATAAAGAGCGGGGCCTTGGTGCTGTTACATTACTTTTTTTAAATTAGGCAGATGATCTGCTTGTTTAAAAAGGGCTTTGAGACACAACTTATATTGGATGCTAAATTGAGTGGTAACATGTCATGCTTGGTGTAAAAAAAAACAAACAAACAAAAAAAAACAACTATTAATTATCCAAGGTCAGAAGAGCTGGAATATCGCCAAGCACTTTTTCCCATATGTGTAGTAGAAATGTTACCCATGAATTAATAATATTCTGTATTTTTCCATTATTTAGAGCAATGCCGTGTTGGCCACAGTTGGCCCGTGACTACAGGGCATATTCATATTCACATGATACTCCTTCTTCTGAACAACTGTTAACGATCTCACTGTAACAACACGTCTGTGTACTCATGTATTTCACTTTGATGCAACACAAACGCTTGCCAAATTATCGGGTTTACATTGGATGATTTGTAGGCCACAAGGTTTGAGAAACCTGACATGATACCACAACTAAAAGGAAGTCAATGTTTAAACAGTTGATAAATATTAGTCTAAGATAGGTGCAAATTAAATAATAATCTGTTTAATCACACTATCAGCATGGAAATGAAAGGAAAAGCTCGTTTACACATAACGTCTAAAGGGTGGAACTTTAATTTGAGAAGTGAGAAAGAAATGCATGTGTAATTATAACACATTTGTTCTATTGTTTCATCACGATACACCCATGCCTGCCCATGCCTGTGGCATTGTGTGGCACAATGCCACACAAACTACACATGGAATCTAAACAACTCTGTTCCAAGTTTAACATTTCACTATCCTGGCAAACAAAAAGCTGTTTTAAAATAAACACAATCTATTCCAATTTTCTTTCTTTTAAACAAAGAACAATATTCATTTTAGCTTCCAGCCTTCTCTGAGACACGTGAAGCTGCTGCTCTTGCTGGGCCACACTATCTGCCCTCTTCCTAGTGGATAGTGGTTCTATGATTTACAGGGGAGAGAGTAACGCCATCCCTCCCATCCCTCACTCCAATTTTGCTCTCTTGGTACCAAGCCATGGATGGCTGTGGCGTCATGTGGATTCAAATTTGCTATCTCTGGATGATGGGGTGAGCACTTTTCTGTTGTGCCTCTCAGGAGCTAATTTAACTGCTTTGTATATATATATATATACTGTACGTTTGATTGATAAATATGGCCATTTTGTTTTTATATCAATTGACCACTAAATTGTAATTAGTTAAGTTAATCCCTTAGGACAGAAACAGAAATCTTGTTTTAATCATATTTCCATGGATGTTGAATGCTCCATATACAGTCATAGCTCATGACACTCCTTCTGAATGGTGCTATTGCAACACTGTTGGCACCCATGACAGTAGTAGAGCTTCTCAGGCTCCAGATCTCAACATAACCCATGCTTACTATCACTAATTTCCTTCTATTATTTATATTTATTTGCTTACTTTGTTTTGTTGAACACACCTATGGAGCTTGAGCCAAGCTGAAACTATATTTTACAACATAACAATCAAATTAAGTCAAATTCCATGATTGCGGTGCCATTTAGATTTAAGTTATAAAAAAAAAAATAAATAAAAAATATTTTTCAATATGCATTTACCCATTCAAAAAATTGTTAACCCATCTAATGCAACAACAATTTCATTTTTTCAAGGTTTATTTGCTGACCATAGTGGAATTTTGCATATAATTAGCATACAGAAAAAAAAATGTTACCACAATTTTTTTTTTTTTTGTAATTAATAATTTACTTTCAATGTATAATTTGGGAAACAGGTTTGTATTTTCAAACTGAAAATAAAGAAGAGAGAAAGAGACGGCTTATTTTTCTTCAGGATCTTCTTATCTTCAGGAAATTCAGATGAGGTAACTTCCTGTTGAACATGTGAGCCATGGAATATTCCAAATATTTCATAGGGGTGAATGCGTTACAGGGTTGAGCGAATGTTTTGGAACTAACGTGTACATTTTTCATAACCTATAATGGTTGAGTCATGGAGAGGGATGTGTCAAGGATGAGATATTAAACGGATTCACACATTAATGAAAAAATAAAATGATTTTTGAAGTATTTTTCTATGATTGTAGTTCAAGGTGTCATTATAGTGTGCTAATGTTTAAAAACAAATCAGTGGCGCAATAAACATGCGATCACACTTTTGGTTGATTTTATGCACAGTATGGTTAGGATTACACAGACAGGTGACTGGTGCGTGTCTCCTTTCAGAAACAGACTGATTTCTTCCAGTCTCCTTTTTGAGCGTGGCTTAGCTTTAAAAGTAATAAAAGAGGACGGGTCTGGCTGAGTGGTGAAAAACACGTGATTGGGTTCCTCGCAATCCCCCCTTTTTGTGTGCATAGTACATTCACCCAACCATTTAATTCAACAAATCCACACTCATGATCCGTCAGGAATGGCTCTTGGGTTAGTTCAATTTGTAGCGAGCGATCCTCGTGTGATCAAAGCCCGGGAACCTCTGCTCAACATGCGGCTTAAATTAGACTAACACCAAAGTCTTGGGCGCTCGGAGTCGCTATTTGGAATGCCTTCGCAGAGAGAGAATTCCTTCGCACATATGGTTTCAATAAGAGCGGATGCCAGGCTTACAGCTTTAATGGGCTGACACTCCTGACTCCCTGAACGTTCTTGCGCTGTCACCCACAAAACTGTGTACTGTTGTTTTTTTTGTCTTCACTCAGTGCCCTCGTTAGGTGGTGTGGCCAAGAGGTCATGTGGCTAGGGAAATGCTTGGTGCTGTGATGTACTGTTTAGCCATGTGTGTGTGTAACTCGTACACTGTGGTCTGCCAGAGTCACTGATACTCCTGAAATGAGTCCATGCTTAGAGCTAAGCTTATTTCATGGTTGCGACTCTGTTATGGTAGCCAGACACGTTCTTGTTTGTTTGAGAAGAACAGCTAGGCAGTGATGATGTGTGCAAAGGTTGCTTAAGTTCAAAGAGTGTGAGTGTATATTGTGTGTGTCTGTGTGTGTGTGTGTGTGTGTGTGTGTACCTTGCTGTCCCCACATCTGTCAAGCATGTGCATCTCTGCAAATACGCAAACACCATATTATGCCCGTCACATCCAAACTCAAGCTCCAGCATCCCCAAAACACATGGCTGCAGTCTCCTGAAACGGTCGCCCACTGACACTGTCCAGCTGAAAAGACTTACCCTAAATACAGCTTTGGCCCAGAGCTGGAATGTTGGGATAAAATAAAAAGAAATCAAAAGGGAAAGGGCTAAGTTTTCCATATCTGTGTCCTATCATAATATTATCATCTGATAAACCATGTGTTACATGAATGTGAGGAGATTCCACTCCTCTTCACTCCTCTATTCTCCTCTCACACCACACAAATAAAGCTAATAGCACTCACACTCACACACCAAATCCCCAGATCCCGCCATGCCTCTGATTTCACAGCTGGATTGACTTTAGGAGTCTCAGGAGAGTGGAAAATGTGACATTTTTTTTACACTGGGTCTGCACTTTTGTCACAACAGGCGTAAAAATCAGAAAAGTAGGAGCAGCAGGAGGGCAAAGCTGGGAGCTGCTGCACTCTCCCACCACTATTTCTGATACACTGCAATTAGCTCAGTCCCTGTAGAGATGACTGCTGAGAGACGGGCTATGTGCCTGCATGTGTGTTTGGTGTGTGTGTGTGTGTGTGTGTGTGTGTAAGTGGAGAAAGAGAGATTTAACAATATCTACACCATACATTTTTATACACTGTCAGAAAAAAAAGAAAATGTACAGGTACATTTTATGCTGTACAAGGTACAACAATGGTCCTTGAGGTCCAATTATGTAGCTTAAATGAGGTTTAAAGGGAAAGAAAACAGAAATCAGGACTTCCTTATAGAATGGTGCAGCTATAAGAGGAAACAATAAATGATTATTTGGGTCCCATTTTTGAAAAATGGACCAGTTAGACATATAACATTTATAGTCGTCCCTATAAAAACAAAATAAAACAAAATAAAAAGCCTTTAAGGGTTCTTTATATAGTTCCGATTCTTAATTTAAGCTTCTGCTTGCAATTCTTTGGAAACTTTTAACATTTTCCCCAGAGGGGCAACCAAACAACCCAGGCTATAGATGTAACTGCGTGTATACTCACATAAATATAAGTACCTTAAAGTATGTAGTATTAGGAACGCCATATTTGCTCGGAGTATAAACAGCAAGTTTCAATTTTTGAGAATGCATTAGTTTTTTTTTTTCTTCTTCTTTTTTTTTTTTAAATATATAATAATCATATTATGCTTGCTTGGGTATGTTCACATTAGCAAGCGACAAAGATCACATGACTGCTCATTTGAATTGACATTTTCTCAATTCTATGCAAATTATGTATGATGCAGTAAAGCAATAAATCAGAAGAATTTGGTTCAAACGATTCCTCAGACCAATCATATGGCGCTTGTGGTGCGCCGATTTTTTAATTCCCCCACTCACAATTAGTACAAAAGTGCACAAAATGAAGAAAAACTTATAACCATGGTTGCATCTTCCTGTCATATATAACCTCTCATTAAATGTGTCTACAAAGCAAAATAAAGCTTGGAAGGAAGTAACAGAGATCGTTGGTGTCTCTGATGAGTGTGCTTAGCCAGTAAAGTTAGCTTTGCTAATCCGCCAACGAAGCTAGTAGACTAGAAGACTTTTTACAATCAGACTGAGGTGATCAACAGAACACACAGTTTATACTGCTTCATTTTGCTTTCCTGTTGGATTTCAAACTGTTTTCAACATGGCTCACTGTCTCTACAAAAACATCTGGCGATGCTTGTTGGATGCTAGTATGCTAATTAGGTAACTGACAATGCCACTTGTATTAATTAACACTAATGTTCATGAGATGAATTCTTTAATAGAATTAAGAAAAAACAAAAATACAACACTAATGCTTACAGTGGTAGTCAGTGGGAAGTTTAGCTAATGGTCAGTTGCTAGTTAGATTCTTAATGCTGCATTCATAGCGCCTTGTAAGTGATAATTGGCAAGTTGTGATAATGTAATTTCCCACCTCAGGACTTTAACCTGTGAAGTGGGAAAAAAACAAAAAACAAAAACATGGATGCCTCCATGTAAAGCTCATAAAAAGCTACTTTAACCACAATTTTACAGGCCTGCATGTCTATTGGCTCTGTTGTACTATAGTGAACATCAAACATTGACTATGTTTACATGCACATCAGTATTCTGATATTAATCCGAATTTGGCAATATTCTAATTAGTATTGAGTCATGTAAACATCGCAATCCGATTGCTCAATTCAGATTAAGGCAATATTCCGATTCCCCAAATTCGGATTCCCACCCCGGAATATGCCTGTTTTAATCGGAAATATGATCCACCTTATTCAGAAAATCCACTGAAAAGAGATAGATGTGCATGCTCAGTCCGCAAGGAATTGTGGGTGCTAACAAATGCTTAGCTTAACGGATGCTTACTCGACCCTTTCCATTTCGAGGCAGTGTTGTCAAGTATTTTTGATGATAAAAGCGCTATACAAATAAAACTGAATTGAATTGAATTGAATGATGAGAAGTGTTAGAGTCCTGATTAAATTAGCATGAAATTAGTAGTAATAAAACTAAAAACTGAGCATACTCTATAACCAACAGCAGCATCTTGAATCTCCTGGGAAATAACAGCAAAAAAAGGAAAAACGGATGTGTAGATCGGCATACTTACAACAACCATGTATACAGGAATATTCCGAAGCCTGTACGCATATAAACAGCGTATTCAGAATATGGCTGCAACTCAAATATAGATGTTTGGTGTGCATGGAAACAGTCAATCATGCAATATTTTGGACTGAAATTGCAGTACAGCAACAACAGCATATATAGCGAGTGGCATAACAACTAGATGGCAGGTTAACGTAAGTCTATAATATTGATGATTACCTTCTCAAAACAGTGACTAGTATGATCAGTGTTATTGATATAACCAAGTACTGTGTGTATATTAATTGATCTAAAGCCAATACTGTTATACACTCATTTAAAAGTATAGAAGGAGAACTTCACACTGTTCATGTCGATTTGACGTCACTCTGTAAACTGGGAAGGAACTGGTAGTTGAGAAGACTGCCCCAAGTTGACAAGCTGAAATTGCATGTTTAGGAGGTGTTTTCTGTCTTTTTACTGGTTGTAGGTGGGGAATTACAAGTTGCTTTACCTTTACCTTAAACGCAGCATAAGTTCCATGCTAGCAGCTGATTACTAGCAAAAGAAGAAGCGAGTGTAACAAATATAACCAATGTCATGAAATTGCTAACATATCCCAGCCCCTGGACTGACATAGATATTATCTGAGAGAAAAACTTCTAAGAAACTACTTCTAAGAATGTTTTTATGCTTTTCCTCCATTTCAGCTACATGATTACATCTAAAGGAGCCGTAAACGTATCCCTGATACTCCAAAAACAACCATTTGGAAACATCTATTTTTTTTTAAAGCTTTGTGTGTGACTAATAGAGACATTATGTATTTATTTGGCCTGATGATTGATTCCAGATGGTCTGGTTTCTCTTTTTTCGCTCCTTGTCAGATTACTTTTATTGTCTTCATTATTGTCTTATTTCCTTGTGACTTCTGACATTAATAGGACAGTGTCTTGTTCTTAATAATGTCCTTTCATTTTCAGCCTTCAACTGTTTCAATGTAGTTGCTTAAATTTTGGGCTTCCCCTTTAACAAGCCTGCTAAGCTAGTTAAAAAAAAAAAAGAAAAAAAGAAGAAGAAACAACCTAGTCCATGACCATAAATATGCTCTGTCGACTTCAAACAGAGTGGGCCTCCGTTAAGTATTCGCAGAACAAGGTAATTTATGCATAAAGTGACTTTCGTCATGTATCCGAAATCAAAGCCCAACTTTTACAACCTGCACTGTGAAAAGAACCAGAGGATCAGCGTTAGCAATTGAAGAGGACTTTCACTCATGCCTCTTTCTCTCGCTCCCTTCTTCTCTCTCTCTTTTCCTGTAGGCAGCAGGGTTAATCTGAGGCATAAAGGTTACGATGTATGTCTTGTGAGTAATGATGGGCTGATGTGTGTGGAGATGGCGTGACAGTGTGCAGTCGTTAACCTCTGCTCGTGGCAGATAGCGCCGTTAGCTATGCTATGGATGGGACATCTCTCCGTCCATCCATGTGATTTACAGCTTTTAGCATGGCCCTTGCACAGTGCAGGCCAACTCTATCAACTTCTTTTTTTACTCTCTAAAAGAAACATCGCTCGAGCACCTGCAACATGCCAGAAGTGTCAATGTATTTAATTTGTGGCATAGTTTAACCATTAAAGTTTTGCAATTCCAAAAATGAACAGATTTTCAACCAAACTTGGATTAATAAAAAAAAGTTACAGGTTAGCAATCTGAGATTTTTTAAAATATAAATTTAATCACGAATGAAAGAATCCTATGTTGTGTTTGATAGAGTTAACAAAAAATCACATCAGTTATTTTTAAGAAGTTACAATAGATTAAAGGTTAATGCAGAGATTTGTGGTTAGCTACCTTCTTTCTAATGAAATTACATTCCTAAACATTCTATACATTTTGAAAAGAGATCATCAAACCTCATCTCTTAAGAACTGTATATGATTTGAACAAACAAGGGTGACATGGTTAAATTTTGGTGCACAAATATGGTGTGAAAATGGTGGCTAGGCTTGTTTGTTTGGTTTTATTCCACAGCGCTGCAGAATTCTTGATTCTGATTGGTCGGAAGGTGTTGACTATGTTATGCTGAATGTTCTATAACAGCAGCTCTAAACTGGCTACAAGGTTTATGTCAGTGCGCTAGTTCTAATACGTTATCGTTTCTGTACCAACAGCTAATTTATAGGGACTTGTTTGGCGAACGCTCCACATAAACGGATTATAAAAACGTGAATTTGTTGATGTGGTGATGTTTTCTGTGAGGAAACATTTATTTAGTGTTTATGGAAGGAGTCTCCAGCATCAGTGCTTTGTAACAGTAAGAGGGTTTCGCCGTTTCTCGGTAACATGACGAGCTCCTTTTTTTTAATATCATTAACTTCAAGAAAGAGAAAAAAAGGGAGGCTGGTGAGGGAATGGCAGTTTATAGGCACAATAATGTAAGAGACAACAAGAACTTACTTCCACAACATTAAACATAACTATAAATGGATAAAAAGTATGATGTGTTGTTCTTTAATAAATAAATAAATAATTGTTATTGCTGGGAAACTACTGTGGTATGAGAGGAATAAAACACTTCACATCATGCGGTTATTGCATCAGGCTGCATCACACCATATTGTTGTTGATTATGTCCTTATAACAGCACACCCCCAAGTGTTTTATTTCTTACTTAACATACTACCAGACTACATAGCTTGACATTAGTATGGCATCAGTAGACAGCTTCCTTGAATACAGACCAATCCCATTTCCACAGAAGCATACTGTACAGGCTTGACAGCTATTCATCGTAATCATTCTGGTGGTTTCAAGAACAACTTTTTACAGAAGACGTGATCATCAGTCATGCTTGTTAGGCTAATCAACATAATGTTTTAGTTGATAAAGCAAACAGTAAAAAATAATTACAAACCACACAGACTGTCGTTCCTCCGTATCATATTGGCAAGTTTTGTTCAATCTGTAACACTTTCAGCACTAATTGGACAACCTGAGTTTCACTCTCTCATCATAGTATCTGCATGTCAGTACACTCCGAGGCAGCAAAAGATGGATGTGGCCGAAATATGAAGTGAGTGCCATCTGAAATCCAAAGCATATGTGTACGAACGCTTTATGGCATGATGTGTTTTGCACATGAGAGTGAGAGAAAAGAAAGGGGAGGAAAAAAAGACAGACAAGAAAAAGAAGAAAGGAATCGCAAGAAAGTCTATGAAGTGTCAGGGCATTAGCCTCTGCCATGACCCTGTGACTGTTTGTTGACACTTTCTGGATGGAGGCCCTTGAACACAAAAAGGGGGGAATGAGAAAGAAAAGAAAAAGGAATGCTCTTTTTTGATGGATGAAGGGGTCTCCTGTTACATTTGGATGGAGCACAGCTGTGACAAGCTGCTAAGTACACCCAAACAAGCTGCCTCGCATCTGAGAGATGTAACAGAGCGGCTTAACAGCATCGGGTCCACCCTCACACACTCAAACACACACTTTTCCGTGTACACAGTGCACAGAAAAAAAAAAAGCAAGAACAGACAGCAAGAAATTGTTTCAACTTGGAGAAATATTATCCTTGAACTTGTTCCACTGGGATTCAGCCACTACCTAATTTTACTCTGGAGCATTTGAGAGAGAGAAAGTGTGAAGAAAAGAAAAAGATGTGGTGTGTTAGCGAAGGCCGTTTGAGATTACAGAGGGATTATTATCTAAAACCTTGTGAGACTAGTGTTAATATGATTGCACTTTTTATTTAAGTAGTTTAGTACTTTTGAGTTTAGTTAACAACTTTTAGTTTAGTTCTTAGTTTAAATTTTTCATTTCATCTGAAGAGCATTTCATGAATGGAACAAAGGTGCCAACTGTTTATAGATATAATCTCATATACACATCATAGGAAAAATTACAGAGGAAAAATGTACATGAATATAAAATTGGGTTCTTCTTCTTCTTCTTCTTCTTCTTCTTCTTCTTCTCCTTCTTATTATTATTACACTGTTATTTATTTATTTTTTATTTTTTTAATTGTTTATTTCTTAATGATGACAAAAATTAATAATACAATTAATTTGCATTTTATAAATTGTACTAATGTTTAATAATTCAGACAAAATAAAACTCACTGCTAAAATCACTGCTATGTAAAATTATTGGCACCCTTCATCAACATACTATGCCAATATGAATATATAAAATCGATAACAGCAAATTAATGATATTGTGTATTTTATAAAAAAATAATAGATTTTTATAAGTACACTGAAAAAAAAACTGAAAAAAATTAACGTTGGATCAATTTTTTTCTGCATAAATTTGTTGCAGTTTTTTTTTTTGCTTTTCTCAACTTTAAAAACAAGTATTTATATGTTTTTTTTCAGTTGAGAAAAACTATTGAAAATGACTTGCAACGAGTTGATACTTTTTTTTTTTTTTTTTAATTTTAATCCAAAGTTTGTTTGTTTTTTTTCTTCAAAATTCTCTGCAACCCATCAGTTAATGTTTGGTGAAGGCTACCCTGAAGACAGTAATAGAACAGAATTTCCAAGAGTCTCCAGCAAGGTTGGAGAGGATGTTGGGCATCTCCTCCATGCAGAACATTTCATGATCTTTTATATATTTTTAGATTCATGAGTGTGGACGCCCTTTTAAATTCAGACCATGGGTTTATATCTGGAGATGACTGTTGCAGAAAACATTTGTGATGTTTTTGTTGTATGTTTAGGGTCATTATCTTGTTAAATTCCCACTTTAATTTTATGGTTATTCCGATTGTATTGTCTTGTATTGTGTATAATGAAGGCACTGCATTGTGTGATTTATACTTGCACCAAAAATAGCTTTTTCATTTTCAGTTTTATTTTCCTTTGACTATACCCATGCATTAGTGAGCACACACACACACACACACACAGTAGTGAGCACACAGTGCTCGTTGCTGCTTCTCTCAGGATGCACTATTGTTGAATGTCCCGATCCATCATGTGTGTAGGTTAAAGAACAATCCCTCTTCCTGTACTCCACACTTCACACTTGCTTGAACAGGACACAAAACAAAGGCATCCTTTATACTGGTAACACCATCATCTTCTCACCCACACACACACACACACACACACAAAACCTTTAGCACCACCAGCAATATCTCTGACTCACAACAAAACCCCCCTGAAATGAACCAATAACACACACTCCAGCCATCGAGAGGAGGTGTGACTCCTGGGCCTTGAGACAGGAAATGTGTTTACATCACAGGCTCATGGTGTTATTTTTCCGCGTTGCTACGTGCTGTTTTTGGGCCTCGCCGAGGTGAGAGAGGAGGACAGAAGGATATCCAGGCTAAACGGTGGTTCGGGTTTGAAGTGTGCCAGGATCCTGCTGAGCTTGCTGACCTGTGCTCAGCATCGGGGTGGGAAAAGAACGGCGCTGACGTCACACACCCACCGAAGCGGTGTCATTGTGCGAGCGCAACACAATGCTGGGCCAGTCAAGGGTGGACATGTTTTGCTAAGGTCAGGTGTTATTTGTCATGTCGGGTTCCTCTTTTTGAGCAGGACCTAAATATAGACGGTGCCTTTAGTTACACAAGGAGGACGGAATACTGAGAAACAAGAACGCATTAATCGTATGAAAACACGTTCAAGCATGACTGTATTAAAAAAGACAGCCCATGAGACAGGTATTATAGGAAACATGCGCCATATGTAAAGGATTTTCATAAATTTGATCCAGGGCGTGGAAGTCATGCACATTTGATTTCTCTCTGATATGCGTGCCATAGTCTGTCTGCTCCATATTTTGGATGTTTGTCATAAAATCTTCTCCAGTCGTGCACTGATTTTGTATTTTCTTTTAGCTTTGCTATTTCCTATTTCCTTTCATAGATCTGTGGTCATAAGAAAACAAAGACAAACAGCTTCAAAACTTTTTTGGGGCTGAAAGCAAGAAGGGTGAGGAGAAAATAAATAAATAAATAAAAGCTTTAGCGTTTGCATGTTCCTCAGTTATTAATTTGATTTAATTTGGAAAACATCTCCGGCAAGTTTTCTTTGAAGTGACAACGCTAAATAATAAAAAGCAATTAAATATAAATCACAGAAGCGATGTCAGCATTCGTGTTATTCCTGTTTGATTTCCAGAGCATATTTGATCAATCTCTTTGCCTCATTTTTTCCTCTATAGGCCTCATCTGCTTCAACTAAACACTCTCTCTCGCTCTTTCCCTCTCGCTCTTTTTTCTCTCTTATTGTTGTTATTCCCCACCAATCCACTTCCTCGAGCACGTAATGCATGCAGTAAATTATTCAGACCAAATTAATTTTACAGCACCTTGTTTCCACTAAGCATTGCCAACATCTGTTGTCAAGTCACAAGTTTACCTTGTTGGTCATTACTTTCCACAATGAGCGAAATGTTTTATTAACCTCCCGAGGGACGGCGTTTGCAGATCAGGCAGAATCATCACTACTTAGCAAACCTCCGCTGAACTTTAGTAATCAAAGCTTGGCTGCCGTTTCAGCTCCAGTGTTCCGCTAATGCGATTGAGCTATTGGACAAAATGGATGTGTCAGGAAATCGCTGACTTGGATGAAGCAGGGAAGCTCGTTTGAAAGTGACGTAGTGCTTTTCTGTTTTCTACTTAAGGTAATCCAAGTCTTCGTGCTATTGTTTCTTTAATAATAGTAATTGCCTTTGGTGGAAACTTCTTGCTGAGCTTTTACAGCATAGCTCGTGCAAAGGACGTGGATAGAGCAAAGTGATTCTTTAAAGTAAATGGAAACTTTTGTTTTTGCTGATATTTTTACCGTCCAGTTCATTTGTGCTGTGTAGTTAGAGCTGCATAAACAGAAATGGGGTAACATTTCACTCAAGTCCAATATTCATAATACTACATAACATCTACATAACCCCTTACTGTCAAATAACATAAAAGAACATTTATAAAGACTTATTCCTACCAGCGAGAGCTGTCATAAACACTGTTTCTGTTATTTATTTATTTATTTATTTATTTATTTATTTATTCTGGAGCTTATGATCATTCCTTGATACTGTAAGATGGTCTTCACGTCATATAAATAGTTTATATTTAAAAATATTATATATATATTTTTAAATTATCTTTAACAAATTGAATAAATTTGTACTAGATAATTCTGTAAAAGTCATTTATCATTCATGTCATTAATAATTCAAATAACAAAAACAATGGTATGATCCGAAATTTTGGGTTTGTGTAACGTATTTTTTTTTTTTTACTATTTTTTTTTATTTTTTTGTCGTTAAAAAAATAGATTAACATTTTGTTAGATTTTTTTCCTCAATTTTTTATTATTTTTTTTAATTGAGAAGAAAACAATCATCTTGGCACCGTATTGTCATTATTAAAATCAGTTATTTTCCACCACTAATCAGCCATCATGACATGTGACATAGCTATTTTTGACATAGGTTGCCATAGAAACAAAACCACTCATTCTATTTTAGAGTTCAAAATAAAATTAAAAAAAAAGTAAATAAATAAATAAATAAAAACTACAAAAATCATCTAAATATCGAAATTAAACTAACTTTACTTATAGTAACTTATAGAAAATAGCCTATACAGAACTCATTAATGTATCATAAAACTCTTTTAAGTACTCATACCTCATATCCTATAAGCAGAAATATAAAATGTACTTTAACTAAGGGAGCAAGAATATATACACAACTCATGCTAGTCACTGCCAAAAACTTATCTATGTTACAGCGTTATAACAAACCTTATTTTGAAAAAAAGTGTCACTTGACTGTTATATCAGGTTTATTCCATTGAAATTTGACAAAACAACCTTTAAGACTGATCACACCTCCTAAAATATGTCTTTATACCTCGTGACTTTAGTATTAAAGTATTTGGATAGTATCTGGATAGAACCTTATAATACAGTGTTAAAAGGTCACTGTGTATGTAGCTATATGTCAGTTGTTATGAAGGGATTATATGGGTGCCATGTAGCCCTGACCTTACTGAAACAGATTTGATTTAATTTAACGTTGGATCTAAGCATTAGATAACTCAGTCTCATGAAAAAATTAGTACAAATTTGAATGTACAAGAACAGAGCGGTTGGATTTTTATTTCTTTCTTGGAATGAAGTCATAAGAAACAATATGAATGTCAACTCCGCCTCTAAGCCTAACCATAAGCTTTTGTATATTTTTATATAACATGAATCTAATCTATAATATAAATCATCCGAATTGTTACAAACTTATAAGGCTGAGAACGTGTTGGTGTCGTGTATGTGAGCTATCTATACATGGACAGCTGAAAACATACACCATGACTCTAATAAGGTAAGTGTGTGCAGGTCCATGTATGACTGATTATTTAGAGGACAAGGATCAGGAAGCCATTTTGCTAAGGCATTGCTCGTCACTATCTATACATTGTATATTTCCTACATATTAATGTTGAGAATGTATTCTAGGCAGAACGTGTTGCTTGAAGCTGTGCAAATTGAAGCAGCTGGAACTTAAAAATGTATGAGCCTAAAATAAATTAAAATAAATAAATAAATAAAAGCACCATCGACATCCTGTCTGGTGCATTGTAGAGGAATAGAGGAAGTAAACATTACAGTACATCTAGCTCAAGCATGCATGTGGACACATTTATATTAGAGAAGCTTTTTGGAAAATATTTCCCTTTAAGGAAATGAAAATGTAAGGAATGGTTAAGGCTAGAATGAGGGATGAGATTAATACTACAATTTTTTTTTTTTCTACTGCTACACTAATGCATTTTAAATAAGCATTTAAATAAAGCAAAATGTATATATTAAATTTTTTACAGTACTGTATGAATTGTCTCTACACTATAAATGCCGACCACTTAGGACCAATTAGGAACACCTCTACAACTGCTCATTCATGCAATTATCCAATCAGCCAATCATGTGCCAGCAGCATGATGCATTAAATCATGCAGATACTGGTCAAGAGCTTCAGTTGATGTACATATTAAACATCAGAATGGGGAAAATGTGATCTCAGTGATGTGGCTTGGTTGTTAGTGCCAGACAGGCTAGTTTAAGTGCTGATCTCCTTGGATTTTCAAACGCACAACAATCTCTAGAGTTTACACAGAATGGTGCAAAAAAACAAAAAAATATCTGACAGTTCTGTGGGTGGAAAGGTCTTGTGGTTGATGAGAGTAGTCAGAGGAGAATGGCCAGACTCGTTTGATCTGACAGGAAGGCTACAGTGACTCAAATAACCACTCTTTACAACAATAGTGAGCAGAAAAGCATCTCAAAATTTATAACATGTTATGCAGATGGGCTACAACTGCAGAATTATCTGTCTGTCTGCCTGGCTGTCTCTGTCTCTCTCACTCTCCTTATCTCTCTCTCTCTCTCTCTCTCTCTCTCCCTCCAATGTTCTCCATATTCGTTAGTGAGTCATGTGACCTGATCTGTCCAGAATCTGGGCGTATGCCAGGGACAGATGTGCTCAGTCAAATGACTAATTGAAAAGCTAAAAGAATTTCAGCAGCTTGGCTATTCAGCGTGCATAATGAAAGAGCTGGACTGATAGAAAGCGAACGACAACACACACACACACACACACACACGGTCCCTCCCCTCTCATCAGCCGCACCATTAACAATCCTGTGTGAAGATGAAAACAACGCTTGGTTTATTCAGTAAATGAAAGCATATAACTAGATGCCTTCCCAGGAGTGCATTTCCAATTTTAATAATACATCAAGGAGCCATAGCTTCGGCACACACATGAGCCAAACACATGCATATTCACTCACACACACACACACACACACACATACATACGCACACACACACACACACACACACACGTTAGCTTAGCTGTTTTAGCAGACAACTCCCAGTGCTAGCGCTTTAGCAGAAGCAAAAAGGTACACAACATGATTGCTATTAGCTAAATTAAGAGCCGTTAGCTGAAGAGTGAACTCCATCATTCGCCACTTAATGACTACAAACTGACATTTTTACATTTCTATACGTGACTCCTGTCTTTTCTCTTCACGTCTCGTGTATTCTCTGATTATGGTGCATTTCCATAGCTGGCTCACTCAAATTATGGGCATGAATAATAAAATACCATCTAATTAAAAACTGTAGTTAAATATGCAAAATTCTAATGATAATGAGATTGTGCAATACCTTGGAGTAAAGCACATTATGAATTAGTCAGAGGAGAGAGACGGCTTGACCCAAGAAGAGTGTGTCATTAGCTCCCACACGTTTTCTGCCTGTGTGTGTGTGTGTGTATACTAACTGCCCACATGTGTCATTACCTCTAATAACACAATCAGTTAGATGTAGCTTATAAATCTGAACCAGGACATAATACTTCAATAATGTGTTCAGTGTAATAGACAGAATGTAAGCAGTGCTGAAGGTCACACTCGGTGATAGATGGTAAAAAGGTCTTGACTACGACGTCCCCAAGCTTTTTTTTTTTCCTTTACTGAACAAAAACAAAGACCAAAAAAAAAAAAATCACCTTCCTACTTTTGAAATATTTCCCAGCCCTCAGTCATCGCTCTTCATCCAGTTGTTTTGATCAAGTACATTTCACAAAGCTCTCTGTGTTTATGCTTCATGGATCCCAGTAATGAACAAGTTCTGAAAGCTACATTTATTATAAAAGTGGGACAAAGTAGGATATTAAACACATTCTCACGTGTCCTTTCTTAAAACACACAATCGATGGCATTTAAAAACAATTAAAAAAAGATAGAAATGTCCAATGTAAACATAATATTATAGTATAAAGTATATATAATATAATATAATAAAAAGTAAAATATATAAAAATGAAAATAAAACATTCTGAAAAAAAAATAGGCCACAGTTTATCATGACAGTCTTTTTTTTTCTGAATGACAAAGCTATACTTTTTTTTTTTTACTTTATTTTTTATATATTTTGTCTCTTTTTTCTGTGGCTATAGGACAACTGAGAAATAAGAGGGAAATTATATAATTTTTTTATTTATATTTATATTTTATATTTCCTGTTGAATATACAGTACAAATGTGTATACAATAAAATAAATTTGTATATATGAACAAAAAATATGAATCAAATATAAACATATTAAAAATATATTTATGAACTTTAGTAAAAAATACTTTATAACTATTCGAACCTCCATATTATGGGTATTGCAGTGATCCCAAGAAAATCTGGAAATTGTTCTTAGGTTATTTATTATGCATGTGGCTTTGAAGCACTTTACTGGCAGATGAAGGACTTCTGTACAAAATGTCCTGTTTTTCAACACACACTGGATTCTACACCAGAACATTCTACATTACAATACTACAGTTATTGCTTGGAGTTTTCTCAATCTTAACTCCAGTCCTTTCTGTGCTTCAGTATGATGTATTATCTGAAGTGTGTGCATGTCAGTCAGGTGAGCCGTACCTGCCCTGCTCTCTAAAGCTTTGGAGGACACATGAATGAACGATTTCACCATCAGTATAACACTGTCGTGTTTATGAGGTGGAGCTGAGGGTTAGCTATTAAACTGGATCCAATAATACACTCTGTTTAATAAATCCAGGCTGGCACAAGTGGGATGAAGGCGGTAGTTAACGTGGATGGAAATAATACTTTACTCACACTGAAAGCTTTGCACTGTGCACCGTCAAACATGATTGCGCCATTGCGCCGCTCGATCAGCATAACTCACTCCGAGTCGATGAGCCCTCAAGGCATTTATTAAAATTTTAACAAGACTCCGGGAGTGACAGGTTCATCAGCTATTCAAAGTGTTCGTACTGATGGCAAGATGTCAGGATGCGGAGCGTTAATAACCTCGACTGATGCGAGATCAGTAGCGTATGTTTTTCCTGGTGTTAGCCAACGACCTTCTGGATCTCAGGGCCGCCTACGACGCCTGATGACTTTCCTCTGAGTTTTTTTATGGGTGAATAAATATCAGCGTGCAGAGCTATCCATCACACATTATTATCATGATTGTTTTTTATGTCTGAACTATAAACAAATACTTGATTATGAAGTATGGAGGATAAATCTGGGACAAGCATTTCGAGGAGGCGGCCATGCCAGGGAAACAGTCATCTAGATTAACGAGGCGGGTGCAGACTAAATCTCTCTGCCTGTCTTTACTGCTTGTTTTCAGAGTTTGATGGGAAAGATGACCTCATTGCACCGTTGTGAACTTTTAAACTTTAGCACCTTCAGATACCTGACCTTGGACAAGACTTTGAGCTCATCTAGTAAAGATTTTGCCATTATATCTCACACAGCTCTTGTTGTTGAGGCATCTAAGACAACATAAATATGAATGTTCGGGTAATACATTTGTGTATGCATTACAGTAAATGTGTTATACCACAGCACTGTTGAATTCTTGAATCTGATTGGTCAGGAGATGTTGATTAATTTTCTATAACAGCAGCTCTGACAATACTTACAGCCTTAAGGTTTAAGGCTGTGTAATTGTTTAAGAAGATGTCAATTTAGCATTTTTGGAAGGAGTCTCCAGTGTCAGCGCTTTATAACAGTCAGACATAAAGCTACGACGTTAAGTTTTCTGGCACTTTTCCGGACAGAGGGTAAGCTGTGCTTTATTTATTTATTTATTTATTTATTTCCTTCAAGACAGAGAAAAAGCATTGGCTGCTGAGTGAAAAACAGTGTCTATAATGCTGCTGCTATAACGTAGGTGATAACATGAACTAACTGTTTCATAGATATTCCACAACATAAAATGTAACAATAAATGGACAAATATGACTGATCATATAAATAAATAATATGATCAATTATTTATTAATATAAATAAAGCATTGTAATAGTTGCAAATTGCTTAGGTATAAGAGGAATAAACCACTCCAGATTGGGTTTTTTAGGAAAATAATCAACTTCAGGTGGTAACATTAACCGCTTCACTTTGTTGTTGATTATTTTCCTAAAAAAGCACAACCTGGAGTGGTTTATGCCTTAATAATTACAATGCAACTTTGTATGCCTTAATAATTACAATGCAAATTTGAGTGTTTTTAACTCAAATCAACCAGGTCAATTCTGTGAATCTTCATAGTTGAATATCGAATATTTCTATTTGTATTAGCTATTATAGGTTTATATCTATATCTAGTTTTTGCCAGATTCATACAGTGGTATTTGTTCATTATTATTTGATTTGTCTTGATTGATTTGAGCAAGGTGGAGCAAAAATTTCCTTCTGGATTATCAACAAAGATAATCACTAATAAAACTAATTTGCTAGAAACACAATATTTGGAGTTTATCTGGTCTTGTTAATGATGTAACGACATAATGACGACTCATCGGACGTAGAGGAAATGTGATAGCTATACAGATCAAAGTGTATAGAGCTATGACATCAAGCTGCTATTTTTAAACACAAAGAAAAGTCAACTACAAAATATTATACACTGAGTGATAACCAGGAAGGATATAGTACCACCCTTGCTTCCCATCACTGGATTTTTCTTTTCGCATGTTCAAACAGAACAAACCGTGAACTATGAGTGCATGCGATGATTAAGAGCAGTTTCTATTAGACAAATAAAAGACTAGTGATATGCTAAGCCTGCTGTAATTTGCTTTCCTTGTCAAAATGAAACGCTTTTTTGTTTTGCAGAAAATTGCCCATAGCGGTAATGAAAACCTCTCTCTCTCTGTCTCTCTCTCTCTCTCTTTCTGTCTGTCTCTCTCTCTCCCTCTCTCTCTCTCTCTCTGCTGCGTGGCACGGCGTTTTACAAGCAGATAAATCTCTCAGGAAGTACGATGCATATATTCTAATAACGACCTAATGAATAGTAAACAGCGAGGTTTAAAAGAGGGCAATATTTCTCGCTTTTCTCAGTAACAGCAGTTCAGTGGTTCCTGGCGAGACTAACGACAGATATCAAGACTTGTGTATATTTTATGATTATTATTTCCTACAGTGTGCGTTTGTGTGTGTGACAGAAAGTTTGACTCGTAATCCTTTATGATGCTTACTTATCTTATTTGGGATATGAATAAAAAGAAGCTGTCTTTGTTTCAACGTTTATGAATGCTCTACTTTTTTCATCACCAGACTTTAAAGCTCACCATCCTGAGATAAAGAAATAACTGTCAGTTATTCTTCATCATACAGCAATGATAGGCTTGATGTCAGAGTTAATCTTTTTTCTTCAAAATAAATGTTCCTCTATTTTGTATTTGCAGATGATGTATGTTTTTATCACATCTGCTGTGTACTACAGATGAGAAGTTACATGAAAAACATAAAAGTTAATTAATAATTAATAATTAACAAACTGGGACAGTCGTGGCCTAATGGTTAGAGAGATGAACTTGTAACCCGAAGGTTGTGGGTTTGAGTTTCAGGTCCGGCTCCCTTCCACCCTCAATACCACAACTGAGATGAGACCCTTGAGCAAGGCACCGAACCCCCAACTGCTGCCTGGGTGCCACAGCAAAAATGGCTGCCACTGCTCCGGGTGTGTGTTCACCACTGTGTGTGTGCACTTGGATGGGTTAAATGCAGAGTACGAATTCTGAGTATGGGTCACCATACTTGGCCACAAGTCACTCCACTTCAAATGATTATGCTTTCTTTCTTTCAATTTGCCAAAGACACATCATAATTTTTATCCTTTATAGTTACATTTAATGTTATTGAACGTCGAGGGAACAAGTTAGTCCCTGTTATCACTTGCATCCTATCAACCCCAGCCACACTTTTTTGTCTCTCGTGAAGTTAAAAAGACATAAATTTTAGGTTGTCATGTTACAGAGGAACCACTTCATCCTCCGTCCTGAAAACTTTCCAGAATCAGAATATGTAGACTTACCACTTTACCTCTAACTGTTACAATGCACTGACACTGGAGACTCCTTTCAAAAATGCTAAATTAACATCTCCTCACAAAAAACTTGACCATACCAACGATTCCACCCATTTTCTTAACCGTTATCTGAAGAATACACCATGCCATTTACTATACTATACTTGTTGCTATAGAAACGATCAAATATTATGAATGATTGCATTAATACAAACTTGTGATTTGCCCACTAGCTGCTGCTTTTATAGAAAATTAATCAGCACCTTCTATATAGTATTACAGAATGGAGTTTGATCTGTTATAAATATTCAAGGAGTATTCGCACCTCATGCCTAGCGTTCCCAGGATAGGCTTTGGGTCCAACGCGACCCTGATCAGGATAAAGTAGTTACAGAAAGTGAGTGTGTGAGAGAAATATAGTTGATATATATTAACTAAATATAATTAATTAATATTGTTCATGTATTTCTGTAAACCAGAATGGAATATACAGTAGTAGGCAATATAACTTAGTACCTATATTCACATCAAACATTATGTTGCTCTAATGCTAGCTCAATGGCCTCCGAGACTTCAACTGCATAAATAAATTAGAATTTTTCTATTTTGAAGAGAAAAAGCTGCCAAACAACAGAGGAAAGTCCAAAAAAACAGCAGGACTGTAAAGGAAAATGGTCTGTTTAAAGCAATGCAAACCGAATCACATTACTTAGTTTTAGTTTTAAAAGTACACTTATTTGGATACCAAAAATAGTGTATTTGTGGGTTGTATTTTTGCCTGTCCTACATAAATAATTAGAATCTTGATTTAACCCATCATGAAATTGAGTAAACAATGGCTTTGCACTTGCCAGGAATGAATAAGTGGGGAAAAAAGTAGTGATGTCCTTTTAATGGAACCACTTATGAAGAGTCTGGTGTTGTGGTGTGATGATGATGCCAAGATCCAAGATAGCACTGGAACATGCAAATGCTCTCTCTTTCTCTCTCTTTCTCTCTCTGTCTCTCTCTCTCTCTCTCTCTCTTTCTCTCTCCCTGACAGACGAGCCTAAAGCACTCACCCTGTTCTGATGGTACTCTTGAAAAGGTCAGTGGTCTGATCTTTTCATCCTAAACATGTTTCAGATTTCTTAATTAGGGCCAAGAGGTTTGTGAAGACCCTAGATTTGATGTGAAAGGTACAAGAGAACTCAGGCATGTATATGTGCTCTCTTTCTTTTTTCTCTCTCTCTTTTCATCATGAGTCTAAGGCACCGTCAAGTTCAGCAACATCTCGATGAGAAATAAAAGAAGACGCGGCCAGTTTCCGAATATAAGCTTCCATTATTTTGCCAGTTATTTCGCCAATTACTAATTACCAGTCTAACTAGACTCCATTAATCATATTTTCCATGCTGTCTCTTTCATTCTTTCTAGAAAGACCTTTTAAAAACTGTTTGGTTTCTTTATTGGAATCGACATAGCAACATCATCTCGTGCAAAATGTATAGGAATTCTGACAAGAACGTTGGAATTTACCACAAATGAGGTTGTAAGAAAAGGTTTGCATGCTCCAAACCTTTAATGTGCACTTAACTATTCCTAGCTTTTGAATTATTATGAGTTTGCAATTATGAAACTCCAGTCTTGACTCCAGAACATGACTTCAGATGCAAAATAGCTGCTACAATTTTACACTTTGACACAAGGTCAGCGGCAAAAAAAAGCTTCACTTGAGCTCATTTAAAATCTGGCTACTCGCACTTGCATTACCAAACCTCTGTGTAATTTGGACAATTCCTCTTCTTTGTTTGCAGCTTCCAGGCTATTGTCTAGAGAGCTTTAGGTCATGTAATGGTATGATTTAAAAGGCCGCTTCTTCACAATCCTTTAGCTGTGCCAGTGAAGAACAATGCACTCAAAACCACAACAACAGCATGTTTATCCAAATTCTGTGTAGCTCTGAGACGCCACAGTCAGTAGATGTTATAGCTCGAGACACAAACACGGGCGTAGTGTTTACCACAACCAAAGAAAAAAAAATCCACAATTTGTTCACAATGTTTTAACCTCTCTGTGTCCTTTGTGTAACCTTTTTTCCCCCCTGTATTATTGTGTCTGTCATCCTGCAGCCATACTATCATTCTACTAGCATTCTATCTATATATCTATCAATATTTTTATTTATTTTCTAAACTTGCTTTGGCTATCCGCCTGCAAAGATCATCTTCTGTAAGGAGCCAGTTTAATAAACACAGCTGTAAAAACAGTTATTCTGTCTAAAGATGTCTAAAACACTGCAAGCTAAGGGAGTTATCAGGCTTGGTCCGAATATTCGAGTCTGCACTCAGGACCGATTCTGGACTCATTTAGGGGTGGCGCGCATAATCACGGGTTTGTGTTCACATCAAAGAATTCCTTACCAACTGTCAATCAATTGCACAATTCCATATTCCACATTTTGCTAAATGGTAGGCACTAGGTTCATCAGTTTTGCTGTTTTTTTTTTTTTTTTTTTTTTTAAATTTTCCTGGAGCACCAACACTCAACTGGCGAGTGTTGAGCAACCAGGTTCCAGAGGATCTATAATGAGTTTTTCTGTTCCTGCATGCTAAAATTAGCTTTCTACTATAGGATTTGGCATAGACATTGAGGAACCAACTAATATGTTACAAAAATGGAAACACTTTACTTTACTAAGTTTGGTGCTCAAAGGCCTACATGACAACTACAAAATTATCAATTACGTGTGAGTATAAAGGCATGATATTTTCTTCTTTTCCTTTCTCTCACTCTTTTTCTCCTGTAAAACTCAATACCTGTCCTAGATCAGATAAAAAAACCATCACTGAATGCATTCTTGCATTTTTGCTAAGTCAAGAGTGGAAAAGGTCATAAGTGGGTTGATTTTGTATCCACCAGTTTTTGATAAAATACATTTTATCTGCAGAAATTTGCTGGTGTAATGCAAGACAAAGCCTTGGCTCCTGCCATTGAGGTTATTGCATCAGATCTGGCCACGTCTGCATGTTAGGTGAACTGTGCGAATCTACAGAATGAACCGAATTAGCGATAACATGCTAAATTAAACCCCACAACCTCACGGCTCATGTATCACAGCACTACAGAAAGGGCTGTAGTAGAGCAGGTATTTTAGAGGCCTGACCTTATGAATTGTTTTTTATCATTTTCATCACTGTGTGAAATTCAGCCACCTGCACACTATAGATCTGAGCCAATGTACAGCATTAGCTCTCAGTGATTGCTCAAAACCACTACTGTTACCAGCTCGAGTGTTGCGAGTGCATGACAAGGGAACACCTAAGGTAAGGCTCATGAGTATAACAATCAGGAGAAGGACAGAGATGGACCAAGAGTGAGACTGTAGTGTCCTTAATACAATTAGCCCAATGAATTACAGTAAGACCTACAGCATGCTCTTATTTCCTTTACTGTCATTATTTATGACAAAATAATTTGAAGCTGTTAATATAATTGTACCTAATTTTTTAATTACGATTTAAGGAACACAGTTACAATAGGTCAAGCACTCATTTACAGTGGTGGTGAAAAACAAAAGACTTAAGTAAAAAATGTGGGTGGAAATTAAAACTAAATTTACAAAGAGAATAAAGTACATTCAGAAAAAGTATTAATATTGTGTAGGTCCACCTTGTGCCCCCAGCTCTGATCCATCGAGGCATGGACTCCACAAGACCTCTGAAGGTGTTCTGTGGTAAAAATTACTCACTGTTTCTACTCAAATATAAAATATTACCATTACAGTGATCATTTAGTATGAGTTTTCCATGAGCTTCATGTAGAAGCTCAATGTTTCACTCTGCCAGTTTGTGATGTAGTGACCATATGGAGATTGGCCACTGGGAGTGCAATGGCAGAAATACCTGAGAGGATAATTAGAGGCTGTTACCACAGGGACAGGAGACATGAGACAACCCAGTGTGTCAGAAATGCATATAGACATCCACAAACCCCCAGTTTAGAGTGACCTAGTTTGCTAAGCAATGTGGGAGAGAGAGAGAGAGAGAGAGAGAGAGTGTATGTCCATACTGACATTCTTTGCTATATCTATTTTTTGTTATTAACAGGTCTTTTCTTTTCATAACTGCATATGGTCATGCCAGTAAAGCTTATTGAATTGAACTGAATTGAGAGAAAGACAGAATGAGGTTAAAAAAAATGGATAGATGTGGTGTCAGAAAAATTGAGAGAGGAAGGGAGAAGGGAAATGGCTTGTTAAAGGTCATCGGGCCGAGTGAGTGCACTGTCTGGGCACAATGAAAGCAAGGCAGGTGGATCTTTCCTTTTATAAATATATTGTGCATTCAAGCTCTCGCCTCCCATCCCCCTCACCCTCCAGTTCCAATTTGAATAAACTATTCCTGCTTGTCAAGGGAAGAAACCTTCAGTTTGACTGACGTTTATTTTCCTGAAGTGCAGTTAACCCTAAAGCCGAGAGGTAAAAACAATAGACGACTGTAAATACAGCATTCACTATGCAGGGAATAATCTGTTGCATACTGATGAAAAAACCTTAATTCAGTTTTGCAGAATGTCTCAACATGGTGTCACGATTGCAAACTTAGAAAATATTCACACAAGCTAACTTGAAATACTCATGAAATACCACAAACACAGGACACAATCTAATATAAATAATTACTCCATACTCGATTATGCACACTAATGTTTTTGCATACATGTGAATATTCCTTGCTTTCACATCAAATCCAATAATTCACCTCTCACGTACAAGAAATGTGAATGTTTCAGTCAGTGTTGAATGCTGGCTTGATTGTGCCCTGTGTGAATGTGAAATATTCATGGTCTATGTAAATCAGTACAGTTATTCAGTGCATTTAATGCCCAGTTTTCTTCAGCTAGTGTAGTTCTCTAGTATAAGCAACATAGTACAGAAATGATGCTGGCTAAAGTAGTAAATGACCTGCTGCTGGCTGTTGATTGTAGATACGTTTTCGTTTTGACACTTGGATACTTGATACGTGGACTTCAGGGCAGCATTTGGCACCATTTTAATAGCCAGGCTTGGAAAAATGGTATAGATCGTATCTGTCCTAACAGAATGTTACCAGTTTGTTAGAGTTAATGAAAATCATTCAGAGCCTTAAAGCGTCACTTTATATGGTGTCCCACAAGGCTATCTTTAGGCCCAGCTATTGTTATATATCCTTATTTATAGGACTTATGGCATCAGTAATAAACACACTGCCTCCTGACTAGACCTCTAATATGTGCATCTATGATATTACACTATTAGTGTACCGTATATGATATTGTTTTGTATTAAAAAGTTAGGTTAGGCTAGGGGTGGGATTAGCATCATTTATCAATTTCATTTATATAAAATTGAACTACATCACCTTTTTTTTGTTTGAATTTCTACAAATTTTGGATGGGATTCAGTTTATTACAAGTAGTTACGGCCAGACCAAGAGCAGATATAGCAGTCAGAGCGCTCCTAGTGAATTTATTCCAATTATGTTGCCTGTCGTTTGTTACATTTCCTCCAAATTTTGAGAGAACTAGGGTTGAATATGTCAGCAATTTCAACATCAACACTGACACGACACCTCACACCAGCAAAGCGAAACTGGTGGTGACAACTCAACAATGACCTTGACTCTTTTTCTGTGTGAACATAGAGGTGTGTTTGTGTGTTCCCAGGTGTGAGCAAGCTAGCACGGGTATGGGTGTGCATACATTTCTGTTAATGTGATTCATGGTGTTTGATATGTGTAATGTTTTATTAGTGTGCTGCTTGTGTGATGACTAAAACATACTCATCTCGTTTTTGGCTCTAAATTATTGCAGGATCACTCTGCTAGCACTTTTTACTTCTAGATATAAAGACCACACTGTCATTATTGCTTGAATCTGAGTTGAAACAGGTACATAAAATGTCTGGCATCACTGTAGGAACAAACATTTAATCATTATCTTACTGATCTTTGATATGAAAACAGTCGCTCTGACCTAATTTAAACAAAGAAATGCTTTTTTTGGAGTGCTTTCAAAATGTGTGTGTGTATGTGTGTGTGTGTGTGTGTGTGAGAGAGAGATCAGAATATGTGTCTGTGTTTTGTACTAAGTTTAGGTGTGTGTGTGTGTGTGTCTGTGTGTGTGTGTGTGTGTGGATGTACCTGATTGTTACGGTAATGCTGGAAATGAAACGGAAAAGGAAATTAGTTTGTTCCCCTCCCTAAAACCCCCTGCAGAGTTCTGACCTTATTTACCCTTTGTGGAAGAATAACAAGTCCACAGCATATAGAATAAAATGCCTGAGAGTAAACCGCCACATTCAATACACGGATGGGCCTCATTATAACGTCACAATAACCCTTTTTTTATGTGCCAGATACATCACATGACTTTATATGTATTTAGTATTAGTGAGCACTTAATAAACCCATACCTATCACTTCCATATTTCCATCATAGAGAAGAATCGAAGTGATTATCACTTTAATAGAAAAGCTGAATAAATTGAAATGAAATCCTGAAATCCCAATGCTGGTTATCATAAAACCTTGCTTGTGAAACTCTGCTCCTGTGGAATTGCCCTTTATAGCAATGTAATGAGACTGGGGAAGAGGGTAAAAGACATTTGATTGAGCAACCAAATCTAGTTATATCTTCAAGCGGGTTGCTATCATGAGATCACATACATGTGACAGAGATTTAGAGGCCTGAAAATGGAGAAGATATCTCAACTTATTAAACTACACTGGTATTGTACATAGCACTTTATACACATTAAAGATCTAGCTGATGATGCTATTCTCAGCTCTGTTATTTTTTTTTAATTTAAGCATTTCGTTCATCTTCAGTAATCACTTTATCCTGGTCAGGGTCTTGGTTGATCCCAGAAACAATAGGCACAAGTTGGGAATATAATCCATCACAGAGCACCATCCACACACATTCACACCTGGGGCAATTTAGCCTAGCCAATCCACCTATCACCATGTTCTTGGGAGGTTCCTCCAAAAAAAAAAAAAACTGATGTGGACATGTGGAGAAAATGTGAACCTCTGCAAAGACAGTAACCTGAGTTACAGTTCGAATTAGGGACCCTCAAATTATGAGGCAGCATCACTATCCATTGCACCACCATGATGACGGTTAAAGTAGCAAATGAATTGCTGGCTGTAGATTGTGGATATACTTCTGTTTTTGTATTTGTAGACCTCAGGCAGGGTTTGCTTTTGGGCCCCTATTGTTTTTTTTTTTCTACCTATCCACAATTTTACTTAGTAAACTAGTAAAATGATATAATTCCTGTCACCTATATATGTATATATATATATATATATAAATTCTGCACTGTCAGTGTACTGAATATGATGTCATATTCCATGAACTTATTAACATATTTCTTCAAATCATAATAGTTATTGACATGGAATGCTTATCATCGGATTGTAGCATATGAACACCACATCCTGCTCTACCAAACTGTACAAACTGCAAAATGTTCAAAATCCACAAATTCCAAAGAACCATAACAGCCAACAGATTAAATTCTAAAATAGAACATTTTACTGATGAAAAGCTCACTGAATCTCTCCCTAATTGCTTATTTCTTCATGAAAAAATTCCCCGTACAGGTCTGTCAATTCAGAACCAAAGATCAGAAGCATAGCTAGTTAGCTGTGTAGCTCTCCTTTCATTTTCTTAATTTAAGGACCTTGTAAGAGAAAGAGCCAGTTGTCAGAGAGAGGGGCTTTGTGGGATAGTATATACAACAGACTATATATGACATGTCCTATTATGGTGATGATGGCAGGGATTGGCTTCATTGTCATGAGCAGGTAACAAGGCCTGCTCCTGAGGTCATGGCTACATTTGACCTCTGTCTCATCATCGGCCTTAACGCGACACCTCATAGCCCTGTTGGGGCTCCGCTCACCAATCGCAGACTCTCGTGTCAGGACCGGCTGATTTTGATTGGATGCTCTGGGGTCGGACTGTCAGAGAAGGGGGAAATCAAGGTGGGCAATGAATTCTAATGAGACAGACGTAACATGGTCCGCTAATGTCACACACACACACAGGCACATTGTCGTTAAGCAGGACCCAGCTGTGGGCTGTCAGGTTGCTTGTTAAGCCCAAGAGGACAGAAGGCACAGTGGGCCACCAACCCCTGTCAGTCTCTCTCTCTCTCTCTCTCTCTCTCTCTCTCTCTCTTTTTCTCTCTTCGTCCTCGCAGATATATCCTATAACTTGCGGTCATTTTGTATGACAGGTGAGTTCTCTCTGAAATTATCTTGAATATCTTGAATGCCTGAGATTGAGCTAGGCATTCCAAATGAACATGTTTTTCATTGTATTATATGCTTATAAAGGCACACATGTGAGATATTTGTGTGTTTGTTTGTGCTCTTTAAGCACATGTGTATTCCTTCTTTCTTGTCTTCCCGGAGAGGTGTGCTGTTAATGATGCCCCTGCCGGGATGAGGGAGGCCTCACCACATTTTGTCTCCTGATTAGGATGCAGCGATGGCTTTTGTCACCAGCTCTGTCAGCCTCTGCAGGGACAAAGCATTGTTACCGGAGCATAATTAGATCTGCTTCCTCCTGAAGCTGCCACCTGCACTGACCAAGCAGTCAGGGACCATCTCCCCCTTTTACTGATGAAAACATTTGTTTCTCAATATGAACTCAGATAAATTGGAACATGGTGATGAGAAAATTCATAATATTGATGTATTTTTAATGATCCTGCGACCCTACAAAGACACACATAGACGCTTGATCACTGGTTTTCAAGCACTATAGATTGGAGAGGGTGACATATTGCTCATTTTATGGCATGCAACTCGGCGATAATTACACTGGAGCGAACACTTCAACTCAGACTTCATTTCACATTTCAGATGACAGTAGTGCCTCGGCTAAATATACACAATTATATTCTGTCTCTCCTTTTCCTTTTTCATCTTCGTCTCCTCTATGCTGAAGATGTAATTGGCTGTCTATGGCTGTAGCACTTCTCCCTAAGACAAGGACATCTCAATGCACCTCACTCACACACACACACACACACATACACACACACCTTGCTGAAAGTCACTGTTTCGAACAGCCGCACAGTAGTTTGCATTGGCAGCCATGTCCCCACTTCCTCATCATGCTTGTGCTGACAGAGAAGGCTGAGAACAGCACATTGCAGTCGAGCTCAACTCTTCTCCAACTTTAGAACTTCAGGCCTGCCTCTAGCCCATACCAGAACAGCTCAAACTCGGCCAGTATATGGGCTTCCAATCTATTCCTATCAACATAATTAGATTTGAAAAGACTTGGAGTAGTGGATCATTTTTGGCAGACACATGTACATTAATTTTTTTTGTTATATCCAAAAATAAATATGCTACAGCAGTGGTTTTCAACTCCTGCCCTGGAGTACTCAAGAGTCAATTTAAGAAAGCAGAACTTGTGACAGTTTGTGATTGAGACTCTTTGGGCTGGCAAGCAACCTAACAATAATACGTCTCTTTGGAAATCTTAGATTTCTGCCTTTCTGCAAAGTCTGACCACTGATTAATAGTAGAAAAAAAGCGCCCTGTCTTGATCCCCAAATTCATCAAAAGTTACCCAACAAAGTCTCACCCTGGCAAATTTCTACAATGAAAGGGTAAGAATTAAAAAAAAAACGTCAACTAGTAAGAAAATTACTAATGCACTCTTAGCAGTGGTACCATTTTGTATGATTTTATTTGTTTGAATTCACTTCAAACACTTTCACGTTTTGGAATTCATGGACATGCTGAGTTCAACAAAAATTGCTAAAGCCTCAACAAAATTCCCCCCACCCCCCTTTCCTTAGGTACATTATATGGCCAAAAGTATGTGGACACCTGACCAGCACACCCATATGTAGGCCTTCCCCAAACTTTTTGCAGCACACATTTGTCTAGAATGCCTTTGTATGCTGTAGCATTAAGAATGACATTTTACTGGAACTAAGGGGCCCAAACCTATTCCAGTATGACAATGCCCCTGTACATAAAGTGAGGTCCATAAAGACATGGTGTGCCAAGGTCGATGTAGAAGAACTCGAGTGGCCTGCACAGAGCCCTGATCTCAACTCCACTGAACATCTTTGGGATCAACTGGAATGCTGATTGCATGCCAGGCCTTCTCCTCTGATATAAAGTGCATGAGCTTGCTAATGTTCTTGTGGCTAACTGGCAAATCCCTACAGCCTTCCCAGAAGAATGGAGGTTATTATAACAGCAAAAACTAAATCTATAATGGGATGTTCAACAAGCACATATGGGTGTGATTGGTCAGGTGTCCATTTAGTTTTGCCCATATAGTATGTCAAGAAACTGTTTTATTTGAACTCTAGATTGCCAGCATTTGAAGGTAGTGTTGCACCCTCATAGTTCCAGGATCTCCAGTTTGATCCTGAGCTTGTGTGTTTGTGTAGAGTTTTGCAAGTTCTCCCTGTGTTCAGTGGGGATTTTCTCAGGGTTCTCTGGTTTCCTCCCTCCTCCCAAAGACATGCAGTAGGTGGATTGGCAAGTCTAAATTGCCCCTAGTTATGAATGTATGTGCATGGTGCCCTGTGATATAGTGGTGTCCTATCCAGGGAGTATGCCAAATCTCACCCAGTGTTCTACTGCAACAATGACCAGAATGGATGATCACTGATTACCTGAATTCAATTTAATGTTTACTCAGCCCATCATTATAGAAAAAAAAACTTTAACAGATACTTAACTTTAACAGATACTATCTTTGTCTTTGCCACCCCTATTCTATTTTTTTCTTAATTCCTGTCCAAGCTTCATTTCTGTCCAATCAAAAGCTTAGGTTAGAGGTGTCAGAATCAGATCTAGGAAGACCATGGCCATACAGAGATTTATATCACACCTACCACACAAAATGCAACTCATTCATAGCTATCTGCTAACTTTAATCAGCTGTTACATGAGCTTGAATGCTGGACTTTAGTGTGCTGGGTGCCATTTCGACTGAAGTCTAACATGTTTCCACCTTATTTTTCTTTCCTTATTTCCAATTTTTCCCACTGACTACAGCACTCGTCACGGTGGTCTGCCAAGAACTCATTCCCTTCATCCTTACGGAGCAATTAGCAATGCTGAGCAGCTTTGCAATTAACAGTCCCGTAATTGTCACATGCCCCATTTTCCAAATCAACCAGAGCAATATCTGTTTTAAAACAAAGTTTAATTATAAACTGAGAGCATTTGCATTTTCCATCATTACCATTTTAAATGACAGTTTTAACTGTAAGCAGTGGACAGAGGAAAAGAGTGCCTGGATTAGTATTCCAAACACTCAAAAAGGATCATAAAGTTTTACAAACACTTTATATCATTTGGATCACATTATTTTAATACATTTGTGAAATATGAAGCTATATTAGTCTGTGCGAATGCCAGGAATTGTGTTGAAAATTAAGACTAGTTATAAATTCCATCATTAATAAATAAAGCCTTCTCTAGAACTGCAGTACATATACAGGTGGCGCTATATGATTCAAACCAATAATTGGTCAAATGCAATAATCGCAATCATAGAAACTTCATGGAAGTTCCACAACATGCAATTATACGCAGCTAAAAAATATGACATATTGTTCTTTCATAAATAAATAAAGATTGTAATCCTTGGCAAATTACTGTGGTAGAAGAGGAATAAAACAGTTTGGGATGTGCTGATATTGGAAAATAAACAACTACAGTAACTCTGCTTCACATTGAGTGGCATCACAAAACCCCATCATTGATAACTGATCTAGTTTTGAAACAAAGTTGTGGATATAAAAAGTGAATCTGCAGGTTAGTTTAAAAATATGCTGCGGCCACAAACAGCAAACAATCAGAATTAAATTGAATCAATGGCAAAGAAAGGGAAAGTGTAAGTGCAAACAGTGTGTCTATGATTTAGGATATGTTGAAACTCTATGATAGATAATTTATATTTAAGATATAATTAATATTTTATAATTTATATTTAAGATATATTGCAAAGACTGGGAGAGCAAAAAGGCGATTATTGTATGTATAATGGCCGTACTAGGTGATGATAAAAAGGCGTATTGCATAATCAGAAATGCATGTGCACCGTGGTGAGATTTCCCAAACAAAGACTGAGAAAAATGTGTCTCCCTTTTCGAATGCCTGAAGGTTTTGGGCTAGTTTCGGGTCTATCTGTGCAGTTTTTGAGTTGGAATGGAAATTTTGCTGAGATCAGGCAACTACGTTTTCTTTCCCTTTAAAGACCACTGTTGCATTTTTGATAGTACTCATACTCTTGGTACTTTGAGAAATAAAAATGCACAAAAATCTAGTTTCAAACTATCTCAGTAAGCAGTGACTGGCCAAGTAGGATAACACACCTGTGTCTTAATTCACATAGATTGAAATTGAAATAAAACAATATGCTTCTTGAATTGCAGCTCAACCAACACAGATTCGTGCACATGGCATGTTAGATGTTTACACCAATCAAAGCCTCAAAGGAAGGAACTTGGTACTAAACACAAGGACTTTGAGTTGATCTAAACTGGCACACAGACACACACATGCACTTTTTCTTTCTTTTTCTCTTTCTCTCATCCCTTCTTTCTTTCAGTCCACCCTGTTCTCCCCTGTCTCTCTTAGAGGGCTTAGTGTACTCGGGGGCTCCCGGAGGGGCCACGCTCTATCAGAATGTGTTTGTCTCAGGGTCCCATCCATTCACTTTCAAAGGGTTAAACAACCTTTTCACTGGCCTGTCAACATCCCCTGGCCCGGCCAGCGGAAAAAGTCTGCTTGAGTTTTGTTTTCCGATCGACACTTGTCTTCTCGGTCTGCTGTTGCCTGCGTGGTGTAATATCCATGACAATCGTGTTGGGCTTTTGAGCTGGGGGGGAGGGGGGAGGCAGGGGCCACTTTCAGGCCCTAAAGAGCTTTATTTGGGTGGATTTGAAAGAGGGAGTGTGAAGGGCCCTCCACTTCAAATCCTCTTCAAGCAGGTCATCCTGCATCAATGGGCCTTTAATTCACAAACAGGCATCAGTACGGCACTCACGTTCCTGCAGACTGACAACAATGCTGCAGCTCTGGAAAAAAAAAAAGGACGGGGGAGTGAGAAGGGGAGCAAGAGGGAGAGAGGGAGAGACAGAAAGAATTTTAAAGGTTAAAGTTGGAGGTGCCACAATGAGAGGCTTCATATATTTTTAAAACGTATTTTTATATTTATTATCTTACACTGGCAACTTGTACCAATTCACATGACTGAAACTGTAGGAAAAATTACAACAGGTGAGGTTAGGTTTAGGAGCAGGGTTAATGCTTGTACTATTTCTTACGCCTTTTTTTTAGAATCAAAATCCAAATACATCATAATTGTTTTTCTCATGAAATTTCTCATGAAACCAGATTGGAAAATTCAGAACAATTTGCACAGTCGCACAAAAAAGTTACAAAGGTTAAAATTATGATTAGGGGTGTGGTTAATATTTATAACTTTTATAATAACCTTATTTGTATGAAATCAAATAAAATCCAAACACATCCCTCAAAGTGGCTTGTTCTAATTTGTAGAAATTTCTCGTGAGACCAGATTGGCATAATTCTGAATAATTTGCGCAACTCAGGTTAAGAATTTGAAGTATACGGTTACAGAGATTAAGGTTATGATTAGGGGTAGTGTTAATGCTTTTCTTTTTACTTTTTACGAAATCAAATTAAATGCAAACACATCACCTTTGTTTGTTTGTTTTAATTTTTAGAAATTTCTCATGAGATCAAATAAAAAAAAAAAAAAATCAGAATAATGTGCACCACTCAGGGTGCATGAAAAGTTACGGAAGTTAAGGTTAATTTTATGGGCGGGGTTGATTTTCATACCATTTCTTTTTAATTTATTTAAATGAAATCAAATAAAATTTGAACCCGTTGCCCTTGTTTGTTTGTTTTAATCCGTAGAAATACGTAAAAGCTCGTAAAAGGGTGGAGTTAGTGTTTGTACCTGTTCTTACAACTTTACTTATATGAAATCAATTAAAATCCAAATATGTCTCCCATGTTTATTTGAACCTGCAGAAATTTCTTATGGGACCAGATTGGAAAATTTGGAACATTTTGACAGTCACATGAAAATTTGTGGAGATTAAGGTTAAGTTGAGGGGCGGAGTTATTGTTTATATGTTTTTCTTATGAATTTATTCCTATAAAATCAAACAAAATCAATCCGTGTGGATCCTCGTGTGTTTGAATTCATTCTAAATTTCTCATGAGATCAGATTTGACCACTCATATTTATTTATTCACACACTGTCATTGAACTGAAAGCCCCGCCCATTCATTTATGGCAACCAAGCAACACAATGATGTGCATACATGTTTGTGTGTGTGTGTGTGTGTGTGTGAAATGCCGGGCCGTGGGAAGTAAAAGCAGAGTGCGGCGTATCTATTTTCATGGACCATATGGAAATTCTGTTGTGTGTGTGTGTAAGTCGACAGATAACGGGCGACCCCAACGGTCGTGTGTGTGTGTGTGCATTGAACGGTGTGTGTGTGTGTGTGCATTGGGCGGGATGGCACTCTGACCCCAGGCATATGGAGAGCCATTAAGGAGGAGGTTTCCCTCAAACACACACATACACCCCTTGGGACTTTGATTTGTTAATGAATTGCTCTATTGACTCGCATCTTAGCTTGCTTCATTAGCAAAAAAGACCAACACTGGCACTTTTCTCTCCTCATCCAAAGGCTCTGTTTTAGCAAAGAAGAAGAAGAGAAGAAGGAGTAAGAAGTGGAGGAGGAGGGATAGAATAAACTATTGTAGGCCAGGACCAAAATCTAATCCGTTTCTATTGGGATCTGTTGCTGTTTCTCTGTTTTGAGCCGCGGCTAATTTATATTGTGACAATTTAAGACAACTCTCCAGAATGCAGTGATGCGAGAAACCTTACGCCCTTCAACCCCTCCTTCTAGTCTTCTCTCTCTCTCTCTCTCTCTCTTTCTTTCTCTATCTAATTCTATTCCTGGCCCCTCCCCATCTTCATTAGCATGTTGGACACTGCCGTTTTTGTGTAGGCGCTACCTGCTTTACAAGGGCCAGATTATTGTGTAGGGTTAGTGTTAACACAACAAGTACAAGACCCTCTGTCTGAAAGACACACACAATCTGTCAAGCACCAGCAACAGCTGCTCTGCACATACACACACACACACACACACAGAAAGAGTGACACGTTAACCACATGTCTGAGTAGCATAAATAGTAGCTTGATGTCAGTCAGAGACTGCTGAATGAAATAAACGCAAAAAACATGAATAGTTATTATAGACACAACTTTCTTTCTTTCTTTCTTTCTTTCTTTCTTTCTTTCTATATATTAATTCACTTAAGTAATACACCATCAAAACATGCCTTAACATGATACAGTCACTCAGTTGACTTCTGACTGTGTTAGACACGTCCTTCGAGTGTTTACAGCGTGAAATCTGTCTCGTCAGCGAGATCCAGATAACAAACAGAGCCGAAAAAACAAACAAACAAACAAACAAACAAACAAAAAATCCACAGAAGAAACACACTCCTATCTAATCGTGTTGAACTCACGTCGACGTCTCCAGACATGGTGAATTTCAAGAGCTCTTTTCTCTCTATCTCTCTGCCACAGTGGACAATATCAGAGTTTGTGTGTGTGTGTGTGTGTGTGTGTGAGAGAGAGAGAGAGCGTGAGTGAGTGTGTAAATCTGTCTGGGAGCTCTTATCAAATCCCCTTGCAAACGCCACTGAGGGCTCTGTCAATAGCAGAAAACATGCTACACTACCACAAAAGCAGACATGGCAGACCCTTTCAAAACGTTTCACATCCTGCTGCACACCAGCATCCAGTTTTTCATCTGCTGTGAGTGAGAATGGACGCCGTCTCCAATGTGGATTAGGACCTGACTAGAAGCAACAACTCCATACAGGAATGATATATTTTCCTTACAGAAAAATCACATACATTTCGCAGATCATACGTTTTTTTTTTCTTTTTACATGTGATTATGTGAGTAATATGTGATCACATGTAAGAAAACATGCGAAGGTACATTTCAACATGTTATGCCTTGGCATCATGTGATCAGACGTGAAAATTAAAAGCACGTGCCCTACATGTCAAAAATAAAGGAATAACAGAAAATAAATCAGATGTGAAAAATTAACATGAAAATAAATAAATATTGAGAAAAAAAAAGCACATGTACTATGTGTAAAAAAAAAAAGTCCAGATGTGAAAAACGTGTGAAACATAATGCTGAAAAAGTGTCTAAAAACCGCATGGGTAAGATACAACAATAAATAAATAAATAAATAAATAAATAAATAAAAAGAAATAAAGGAATGAAAATATTTAAAGAAATAAAATAATCTATCATTACAATAAAACTAATGATCAGTATTATAATAACAAAGAAAGAAAAACGACTGGACCCAGAGGATGGATGGAGTAATAAAGGCAAAATTTGGACATACAAGTTCTAGAAAAATATTTATTTTGCATTCCCAAAGGGAGAACTAATATATTTTTTCCATCATTAATATTTTAACATACATTATTTGACCCTCACTGTTACTTTAATAAAAAAAAAAAAAAAAGAGACGTCAGTGAAATCTGAAACACTAATGTATTAATGTACTACCATGTGTTGATGCTATAAATGAAATGTCTTTGGCTGTATAACTTTTTTCTAAGTAGTATTATTGTTTAGGTCCATGTTTCATTCAGAAACAATGATCATGGAACTAGAGAGAAAGAGAGAGAGAGAGAGAGAGAGAGAGAGAGGGAGAGAGGGAGTATAATGACCGTTCACCCACTGCGCTCGCTTGGCAGGCAGTGTATCCTGTCACTGCTGGCGGGTAGTGGAGCTAACTGGTGGGGTTTCCTGCCTACTGTGGAGGAGTATTCCTGCTGAGAACACAAGTACACACACATACACATCTCTTTCTCTCGCTCACACACACACACACGTGCACACACACATAAATTTTAGGGCTAGTCCTGCTGTGAATAGTCCTGAACATGTTCCAGTTCCATTGTCTGGAATTGAGGATACGTGTATGTGTGTGTGTGTGTGTGTGTATGTGTGGTGTGTGCCCTGAGCTCGACACAGGGCATGATGCAGGTCCCGTTCTTCCAGACCTGCAGATCAGGGTGGAGTTCACTCCGCTAGCACAGGAGCGTCCCAGTGGACAGATAAATACAAGGAAGACACGCTGCAGTTCTCTTCGATTAAACTCAAAATAGAACGATTGTTCAATTTACAGTTGCTGTGGAAATACTGGTAAAGGTTTTGGCTCTGATTAAAGTCTAAAAATGAACTGATTGGGAAGATATCAGAATTTTTCTTTGGCGTTGACATGATTCTGCACAATGTGAATGGGGAAAATACTTTTTATCCACTTATAGTTACTTTTAAGGTTGTGGAATGTCCATTGAAGCAAGGTACTTCCTGTTGTCTCTTACATTATAGCAGCTGTAAACAGTCTTCCCTCATCAGGCTCTCTTTTTACTTGCTCAACTGTCAGAGCTGCTGTTTTGTTTCCGACCAATCAGAGCTTATAATTAAATAGCAACATGGTATAACAACATTTAATAGTTTTAATTTTGGACAACTATTGTCTCATATATATATATATATATATATATATATATATATATATATATACACACATATATACTGCTCGTTTTTTACATGAATGTTGGATTTTTCTTTCAATCAGCTCTATATGTCTATCACAATAAAAGGACTATACTTGACCGCTGACCTTAATCTTCATTAGCTTGTATCATGTCTTCAATATGTGCTCATGTTTTAATGGATGCTTTTCACATCGCAGTGTTTTTGATGCCACCATATGTGAAGGTGATGACTCTGAGGATGACCCTGTGGCAGGTCAGTGCCTGATTGGCTTTTATGAGTTACACACAAAAACAGGGGCTTTAGGTCAGATCGAGCTTGTGCACACATAAATCCACTCTCACACACACTTCTTTTCCTGTTTGTTTTTTTCTTTCCAAATGTGAAAGGTGATAGTTTGTGCATTCTCATCATTTCAAGACTTGAACAAATAATGCGTTTTAAAAACTTTTTTAGTGCATTATAAATGTGTGCGCTTAAATAACAATAATAATCTTTTGCATTTCGTCTCTGAAGCACATTAACCCTTTGCTCATGTTCTATGATGCCCCTATGACATTTGTTATGACAGCACGTCATCTACATTGTGTCAAGACAAGAATGCAGAATGCAGGCCAATTACAACATCTGATGACCTATGACCCTTTGTTCTGTGGAGTGTGTGAATGTGTGTGTGTGTGTGTGTGTGTGTGTGAAAGAGCTTTGACAGTGTTATGTGTCAGAGTTTGGAGTGGGGGGAGATTTATGATGTAGATTTTGCCATTTGAGTCAATTAGATGTGAGGTTTAATTACATGTACAGGTTGAACTCTGACAAAACATTGCCATGCTGTTATATAGAGATAAAAGTATGAAAAAAAAACAGAAAGAACCATCACAAGACCTTAAATAAGCTAATCAGAAGGTAAATTAAAAAAAAAAAACGTTTTATATTTTATTGTAGTTGTCGTTATTTACTACAGCTATTACTTCCATCTAGGACAATTTGCTTTCCTTATGTTGTATGTTACAACTAATATGTTGCTTGTCAGGTAATGTGTCTTGCCTGCTATATTTTAGCTAGCTAAGACAGAACGTAGCTAATAAAATGAGCTTAATGTTAGCTGTAAATAGCTGTAAATAAAGCTAGGCACTATAGTGTTTCCCATAGCTAACATGTCAGAGATACATGAATGCTAATGTTGTGTTTGTTCTTGTTTGTATAGTGTAGCTATCAGGCTAGCTACAGCACTAGGTAGCTCAGCTGTCTTGCCTGTAAGGATGCACTGCATTAGATTTGTTTTAAGAACTTAGCATATCTCTCTCTCTCTCTCTCTCTCTCTCTCTCTCTTTCTCTCTCTCTCAGAGTGCTGAAGCTGCTTAGTGCTGAAGCTGCTTCTGTGGATGTAATGACAGGATTTATAACAAGAAACAAGGTTGCTAACTGTACCCTGTATCATGGTTGGTATCATTTTGTGAAACAAACTTTGTTTCACGGTATAATCTAACTAAACGCACTAACTATGCTAATCCAGCTCATATAACATGCTGTCTAAGGATGAAGTCAAATCTGAAATCTCAGTGTGCAGTGGTACTTTTCTTTTTATCTCTCTTTGGTATAAAATTCCACAAACTTTACTAAGAAATATTCTTTCTTCCTTTATTTATTGAAATGTCGATCATTTGGACCAATATTTCTGTTAATGGACCAAAAGGTGTGAGTGGTTGAGCTGTTTGGTCTGACTGATGCTGTGCAAACCTTTTAAGGTACATTAAGTAAGAAATAAAACACGAGAAAATAATCAGTATTTTCTTCCACTTATACCACAGAAATGTGCCTAAGATTACATATTTTATTAATTAAAGAACGTCATACATTCTTAGTTAGATTCTATGATCATTATAGCAGTTATAAACAGTTATAGCAGCTATAAACAGTCGTTCCCTCACCAGCCTCTCTTTTTCCTCTTTCTTGAAGTTAATAAAACAATAAAAAGCAGCTTTTCATGTTACTGAAAGTCATCCTAAAAACTTTCCAATGACAGAAAACTAATGGACCAAAGCACTAACAATAGTGACTCCTTCCATAAACGTTAAGTAAACGCGTCTATACAGAAAGCTTCGACATGTCACTGATTATATATATATTTCTTTGTTAAATCAGAACATGTTTTAATCTGATTATTATTAGTCATAGACTGTACAGCACGTTCGCCATACAAGTTCCTATGAATTAAAGATAATGTATTAGAACGAACACATTAATTTAAATTTTGGAGCCAGAACTATTGTCAGAGCTGCTGTTATAGATACACTTTCTGACCAATCAGAATCAAGAATTCAACAGCACTGTGGTGTAAAATTTGTTGATAAATCAGGACCAAACTAAGGAACTGAACGTGATTTGTAGGCTTTAATGGACGGTATGGAAATGTAGTCCAGATATCAATCTCTGAAGCCTGCAATCCCTTCA
Source organism: Pangasius sanitwongsei (assembly GCA_037576675.1). Classification (NCBI taxonomy): domain Eukaryota; kingdom Metazoa; phylum Chordata; class Actinopteri; order Siluriformes; family Pangasiidae; genus Pangasius; species Pangasius sanitwongsei. The sequence goes on from CM075027.1 coordinate 4,585,385, forward strand.
GTTTTAGCATGTCAAACAAGACACAGTGCAGATCTAACCTCTCTCTCTCTCTCTCTCTCTCTCTCTCTCTCTCTCTCTCTCTGTGAGATACGTCAATTAGCTTTAGCATGAAAAGAATTCCACTCTTCCTGGTAGGTTCCTGTCTATTTGGTGCATTTGAAGCAGTTGGGTTTCATTTAGCATGCTGCTGTGCACACTATTTACAGTTTATGCCTGACTGAGGCACCTGCAGGGAGAGATATTAGTCATGTGTATGCATTAACCAGCCATTTCACCCTCTTCTTCTTCCCTTCCCCTCTTTCTACCTCTCTGTTTCACACTATTTAAGCGAGTTCTTGGCACTCATTCAGTGATCTTTTTAAATGTCATCCCTAAAGGTGGGGCAGAAGAGAAGTGAAGAATTGATGGAGAGGTGGACAAACAGATTAGACCAGATTATGAAATCAATATTACTGACTGAGATGACTTTAATTCCAACCTGGATTCAAATTTTAGTTCTTTTTTTCTGTATTGGTGATGTTTAATTTAGATTAGACATTAGACATTAGATTAATCTAATGACATTTAGTCTAAAACTTGTTAACAAAGCTAAAAAGAATATGTAATTAATGTAGTTATCTCATTCACCATTCTGTCTTTTGAACCGTCTCCCTATATTTTCATTTTTACAATTTGAACGCTTGGCAGCCATTTTAAAGGTATTTAGAAAATCCACTTGTATGTGCAAGCAAGTACAATCCTTAGATAACCCTACAAAGAAACTAAAACTAGTGAAGTTGCAGAAGGCAGCTGTAGACATACTAGAGATATGCAAACAGATAAAAAAGCCTTTTCTTTCAGATTAATTTGAGAGAACAGACATACAGAGTTTTCCTCCCAGTGGCTGGACCTACACAATCTTATCACCTGTAACTCTCTGTATGGACCTGAACACTGTCAAAAGCATCAGGCTTTCACTACATGACAGCAAGCTTTTACGTTCCAGTAAACAAACTTTAAAAGGAAAGAAAGTCCCAGCGGTCATATAGTACAGCAATACGCACCAGGGATGTTTCTCATGTTTCTGAGCTGAAGAAAGCTGGTGGACCTCTAGCCACTATGAGCTCATCTAAAACCATTCAGATGTGCTTAGTGGTGTCATGTTGAAGATTTACGTTGTATAAGGCTTTATCTACTGGACACTCACCAAACAGGTACAGGAGCGCTGACATTTTCATCCAAAGGTCAACGTCTCTCTCTCTCTCTCTCTCTCTCTCTATATATATATATCACTCGCTGAGACTGAAGCAGAGAATTTCATTCCCAAAGTAGATAATTCCTAACCTCACATATCAGACTATTTCAGACTAATACAGAACCTGAGCTAAAGTTCCAGACTGAACATGAAATAAGGACTAAAACCTGACAGGGTGTGCTCTTACAGGAAAATACATTTACATTTACGGCATTTGGCAGACACCCTTATCCAGAGCAACTTACAATTATCTCATTTTACACAACTGAGCAGTTGAAGGTTAAGGGCCTTGCTCAAGGGCCCAGCAGTGGCAGCTTGGCGGTGCTGGGACTTGAACTCATGACCTTCCGATCAGGAGTCTAATGTCTTAGCCACTGAGCTACCACTAATAACCAACAACAGGGTGCTGTCATGCAGAGTTCCCATCTATACCCCAAGCTTGAATATTTTCCAATAACAACAGATAGTGAAGTGTTTTATTCATCTTATATCACAATAATTTGCCGACAGTTAAATTTTTTAGTCATAAAAAAAACTCATTATACTTTTTATCCATTTATAGTTACATTTAATGTTGTAGAATAGCTGCAAAACATGTTATTTCCCGGTGTCACTTATGTAATAGCAGCCATACACAGTTGTACCCTCACTAGCCTCTTTTCTTTTTCTCTTGAAGTTAATAGGATGAAAATATGCAGTTTGTCATGTTACAGAGAAACTGGAAAGCGCAAACCCGTCTGTCCTGAAGACTTTCTGTCTAAAATGTGTCCTCACAAGAAACCTCAGCATATCAACAATGACACGTTTCTTTTAATCCGTTTATATGGAGCATCTACAATACAAGAAATAATAAGGACAATTCGAACAATGTTCGAACGAGTGCATTGATATAAACCTTGCAGCCAGACCTACTGTCTGAGCTGTGCCGTTATAGAAAATTAATCATCACCTGACCAATCTGACCAATCAGAATCAAGTCATCTGACCAATCAGAATCAAGCATTCAGTAGCGCAGTGGTGTAAACAGGCATTAATTGTCCATGGATATTAATTAATATGCATGGGAAAAAAACAAACAAAAACAAATTGAGAACACACTGTGCTGTTCTAATCAGACTGAAAATTAAATGTTTCACCATCAGTAGATTTCAAAAGAGACAAATTTGATACACCCAGCAGTACGGAAGTTTAAAATGAAATGAAGTAGAAAAGCAAGTGCAGATTGAAAGGAAAAGCAGATGCGTTCCCTCAGTTTAAGTCAACTTTAAAGCTGTGCTCAATTAGCTGCGCAAATGAGGAGCTGGAAAATTTCTTCTGAAAACGGATTAGTATAATTTGGTAATCATTTAAATACCAATAAGGGCCCACAGTGTATCTGCTGAGCATAAAATAATTTTAAGAGTATAAATTAAATAGGTTATTATTGCCTTTCCAATCTCCACTGGGATTTTTTTTCACATTCTTCCCTCCTTTCCCCTCTCTCTCTCTCTCTCTCTGGTATCTCTGGTAATTTCTTTAGAGGATATGAGGATTTAAGATTTAAACAGAACAGGCTGCTGTAAAGAGGGAGAAGAACATGAAAGTGTTCTGTTTAACAGTGAGAATTTCGCTCCACATCCTTCCCATCTGTCTGCTCAGAGACTTACAGATCAACACTGCATGCTTCACAGAAATTAAGACAAGAGAGGATTTCTTGCGTATTCAGAAGATTAAAGTAATCTTTTGCAGTACATTCGTCTCGTTATGAACGTCTTTACGAATTCCTAATAATAGGCATGAAATGAAATGCTGAGGAAAATGAGTTTTAAATGTCAAATTAAGTTCAGGATATGCACAACATTCACGTGTTGCTGTATTCAGAGTTGACTTACGCACTCTTAGTGAGGGTTTAATACAGAAATCACGTACATTGGTTTTCAGAGCTCTCACGTATCTATGGATGGGCTACGCAATATTCAGAATTCAGAAGTTAGACTTTGCTGAAAATAGGCATGAGTTGCATGCAATTCTGAACCTTAATTTAGGCGAGGAACTTTTCCTACTTAAATCATGAGGTAACATTTGAACTTAAGTTCCGACTCTTAGTACAAGTAACTTTTCCTATGTAAATTTTGATGTAACTTTTGAAGTTAAGTTCTGACTCTGAGTATGAGGAACTATTCCGATGTAATTTTTGATGTAATTTTTGAGCCGATTCTAATAAAGAGGAACTTTTCCTACGTACGTTTTATAGCAACTTTTGAAATGAATTTCCAGCTCTGAGTACGAGGAACTTTTCCTATATAAATTCTGATGTTACTTTTTAAATCTTAAGTTCTGACTCTGAGCACGAGGAATTTTTCCTATGTAAATTTTGATGTAACCTTTGAAGTTGACTTTCGAATCTGAGTATGAAGATTTTTTCCTAGTTAAATTTTGATGTTACTTTGATGTTAATTTGATGTAAAATTTTCTATAACTTTTAAACTTAAGTTCCAACCCTCTGTACGAAGAACTGTTGCTACGTAATATTTTTCCCATGTAACTTTTGAACTTAAGCTCTGAGTCTGAGAGCGAGGAATGTTTTCTACAAATTCTGATGTAAGTCACCAGTTTTGAATACAGTCCATTGTATCTGAAGAAAACAGAACTTGTCATTTAAATCTTATTATTTATTGCACTTTACTGTTATTGTTTTGAAATTGAGATGAATTCCTGTGTTAGAATGTTGTTTGGGGGACTCAGGAGGCGGCAAGGACAGACTGTGTGTCTGGCCTTTGTCCTGAGAGTACTGTCCTGCACAAGTGTATGGTGTAGGATGTCAGGAAGAAGAGAGAAAAAAAAAAACCTTCAGATATTTTGGTGACGCAAGTGTAGTGGCACGGCACAGAAATGGAGGTGTGTGTGACAGCTGCACAGGGCTCCAGTGGTGTGTAATGTGTTCTCACAGGCCGGGCTAAGGCCTCTGGCCTGCTGTCACACAGACTTTCATGGATCATATCTTACCTGCTCAATCTGGGATCTAAAACACACCTCCTTTCTCTCCTTCTTTCTCTTTTCTCTCTCGAATACTCTGCCCAGCCTTGTCACTGAGGCAAGTGTTTGTGCGTGCACACATGTGTGTGTTGTTTGTTTGGACAGATGCGCAGGCAGGCCTGTCTCTGGCCTTACTTGTCACTGATCAAAGCGAGTGTTGAAGTGGAACAGATTCATAGGCCATGTCTTATCAACCCACACCCTGGACCTCATTCATCAGCCCAGGTCCTGCTCCTGCTCCGGCTCCGTCCCCATCCCATTAATCACACACACTCCTCACTCCCCCTGCCCAGGTGCAGGCCTCTAGGGAGAGGGCACGTGCACACCCCCTCGGGCAGGGGTGGAGCGGATGACATGAGGCTACAGATAAAGAGAGAAAGGCAAGAGGAAGTTTGGACTATAAAAGTCTCATTCAGGAAACACTGCTGACAGCTGGGCATGCTTGGTAGCCACAATGACCATCATTATTGTACAGCATTACAAGCTGATAGGTACGAAAACATGCAGGGTATAAAGCATGACAGGGCATGCTGTTATAGGAAAACAATCAATGACGGGATGGAGTGATATGGCCTGACACAAAGCAGAGTTGCTCATACTACTACAAAGTTAATTACTTTCCTATAATAGCATGATGTATTCATTTTCCACGGCAATTTACCAAAAAATAACTATTTTCTATTTATCTAAGAATGGCACATTGTTCTTTTTAATCAATTTGTACTTGCATTTGCATTTTTTAAAAATATTCTTTAGAGGTGTCAACCTTGTTAGGCATTACAGGAACAAACTCAAGGCTGTTATTCCCTCTAGAAGAGATTTCACTATTACTATAATTCATTTATGGACGTGTATATATTCCTTGCATGAAAGAAATGTTTTATGGGAAAAAAAATACATAATGTACTAATGTACTGCTTAATGTTTCATTTTTGATAAAAAAAAAATCATGTTAAAATAAATATTCACTGATATCTTAGCAAGTATAACTATCAAGTAAGTTTTCTCTTCATTAGATTACTAAGCCTATTTTTAGATATTTTACTCATTTCAAGCTTGACATTTTTTATTCTATTGACATATACACGTATGCTTTTTATTTCAAGCATTTATTTTTAAAAAGAAGTAAAATAAGACATTTTAATTGTGAAATTAGTAAATATGTCTAGAAATAAGCTTAATTTTCTTATATTTGTTATGTAATAATCTCACAATGAGGAAAATATTAGATTTTCCTAGAACTAAGGTGTTATTTTTTTGCAGTCATCACCCCATATAGTTAAGCTCACAATATCACTAACATGATGTATTAATAATTTTAAATATTCATATTTGCTACATTTCATGCAGGATGCCTTCTAAATAACATTTCCAGCTCATCGTTGTGTTTCTAATACCTGTAATCAAATGACTGAAGAAGCTCTAGTGGACAGGTCACGTGACTCTAATTGAACAAACACACAGATGGAAAGAGAAGAAAGCTCATGTAGCGCTGTTCTCTGTCCTTGACTCACAATGTCAGACGCACATAAGTTTCCAATTAAGTGATTCAAGCGTGTTAAGGTACAAAACTTTAGCTGTAATAGTTTATGTGAGACAAGGTGCTTAACCCTTCGACACTCTGAGAGCACTTAAGTCTTCACTTTCTTCTTTCACACACACTGTATTAGAGATCAATACTGATGGATGTTCCTGAGTAACAGACAGGAGGGCCAGGAGAATTCTAACATCAAGGACATAGTGTTTTTTAAGCTTGTGTTTTAGTGTGTGTTTTTCCACCACGGGAAGGTTTTTGTGCTTTCTGGTTTCTCAGTAACATGACAAGCTGCATTTTTTTTTTATTAACTTTAATAGAGAAAAAAAAATACTGGCTGGTGAAGGAACTAATGTTTATAGCTGTTATAGCATAAGCAAGAATATGAACCTACTTGTTTCATGGATCTTCCACACAACTAAATCTAACTATAAACAGATAATAAGCAAGATATTTCATTCATTAATAAATTAAATGTATAGTCTGTCATTTTGCTGTAGTTTAAGAGGAATAAAACACTTTGTGTCCTGTTAAAGGGGAAAAAAATTCAACTTCGGGTCACCATTGATTATTTTCCTATAAAAGCATACCCTGCTGTGTTTGATTCCTTACATGAGAGTGAGGAGTGAGAGTATGAAAATAAGCATCCAGCTTCCTTGAAGTTTAAGAGGCTAAAGTTTAAAATAAGGGGTTAAACTAAGTGCAGTGCAAACAAACAAAGAAAGTAACTGTAATGGTTGAGTTAATACCAACTCTCTCTCAGTCTAAGAGGGCTATTGCTCTAAAACTGACAGCTCGTGGCGTTTCCACACTCTGTTCAGCCTCATTCGTGAAGTGTGTTTATGGCCGCACTGTGCTTCCTCATTATAGACAGCGGGTTACTGCTCCAGTACACACTGCTCTCAGGTTGGGAAATCGATGGCGAGAATATGTAGAAATATAATCATGCTTCAGTGACCAGGTCAGAAACCTCATTCTACTCTGACACCATGAGGGCTAATTCTTCACCGGAGAAATGTTTGTCAACCATCCATTTGACTCCCGAGTGTGTGGTGTGCATACTGGTGTGTATGTGTATGTGTGTGTGTGTGTGTGTGTGTGTGAGAGGTGTGGTGAGCTCGAGGTGACCAAGCTGAACCTTTGCTGTATTTATGATGCACTTTTGTGAATGCATTACACCTGTCACTATGAAATAAGCGACGCACTTACACGCTGTGACGGGCCTTGCGCTTGAAGACGAGAGCGAGCGAGGGGGAGAGGGAGATAAGAGAGCGGGTAATTAGTACATTCATCTTTTTTACGATATCATTTTTCAGACATATATGATCACAATGTAAATTAGAAATAAGGAGGGAACCATGGGGAGAAATGGAATTCATTCAGAGCGGGTCAATCGGCCTACAATGGGTGGCGAGAGAGGCCACAGATAATTTATTGAGCTATTTGCGATCCCCGTTTACTCGCTCTCTCTCTTTCTCTCTCTTTCTCTTTCACACTTCTCTCTTCCTTTACTCCATTCTTACTCTCACCTCCTCACATTTACCTCTCTCTCTCCTTCTCTGTCTGTGTGCCCCTGGTTTCCTCTTCATGTCTCTCTCTACCAGCTGTTAGTGTTCTCCCTATAGCAGATAACACCACACACTCAAGCGAGCTTCATTTACTCCAGATGGAGGAAAAAAAGGGATGAGCTAGAGAGAAAAGAAAACAGCACACTTCTGTTGCGAATCCTCCCGGACTCGTAATGGCATTGTATGGATTATTGATTTTTGATTTAGTTTTCTGTGCGCGGCACGGGCCCTGTTTTAACAGCACCATTACCTCCGTAACGATTAGAGACAAAAAGTTAATTATGTAATTATAAAGGCAATAACGGGGGGCCTGCTCGCTCGGCTCGGCTCGGCTTGGCCCCAGCCCGTTTAACCATTATCTCCCACGCACACATCAGAGCAGACGGAACGTGAGACGGCAAGATTAACGCCTCGGAAAGCAGATGCAGAATTTAATTCCCTCACAAAGGAGAAACCATTAAGCAATCCCAACATTCCAGCACTATTATGGTCCATGGAGAGAGAGAAAAACAGAGAGAAGAAAAAAAAAACAGAGAGAGAAAGAGAGATAGAGAGACAAAGAGAGAGGTGCCATTGCTGAGCGTTTCCAATTTTTCCAATATTGACTGTAACGGCTGTTTGCACCCACAGGTCCAGATGAATGAAACAGTCAAATGGATCACGCAATCTGTCAGAGAATGAAAAGTTGAAGTGAATGAAATAAAGTAATAAAGAAATAGAAAACGGCAGCTATGTGGTGGCGATGCATCAGCCCCGATAACGCTCACCATTGAAGAGCAAGGGAATGAATACAGAAATGGATGAGATGTGCTCAGATACCCTTCTTTTTTTTTTTTTTTTTTTTTTTTTTTCCTGCTCTCATTTCTGCTCTGTGCCAAAATGAGCTTTGTCCCTGCGAGGCATGAAGATAAGAAAAAAAAGTGTGTAAATTGGGCCTGCTTTCAAAACGGAAGCACTGGGATAACGACAAGGCCGCTGTCCTGCTCCTTCAATGGACCTCCACTGCACACAGCTCAAATCAAAGGAGTGTGTGTGTGTGCTTAGGGAGTGTGTGGCTAATTACTGTGGCATTAATACGGCTGAGAAAAATGATATTTATTTAATGTTACGGGTTGAAGATGGTGCAAATGGCCCTTGAGGGAGATAGGTCAGAGCTCACGTCTCTTATATAAACAAGCCCTTGAGGAGCAGGAGAGGGTCGAGCCTGATTAATTAGCTAATTCATTAGGTTAGAAGAGTGGCCCAGATTAAGTGGTGGTGGTGATGTGTGTGTGTATGTATGTGTGTGTGTGTGTGTTAGATATAGTGCTCCAGCAGAGAGTCATTAAGTCATTAAAGGAGGAGAGGCCAGGTGCTTTAAACATGTGTGGTGTATGGACATGACTGTTTTTGCAAACTCCCTACTGAAACACATTTTTGGTGATATAAAATCCATTTCTACTGCTATCTAAATGTTCATGAACCCTTTTTGGTTAAACCTTTACACTCCCAGGATCTATCAGCAGGTCCAGACTTAGAGTACATTCCTATCTCTCGTAACTACACACATTTCCTATTAGTTTCACTGCAGCTATTGAATAATTCATAGCAGTTACTGAATAATATGCTTTACCAGGAATAACTGAATAATAAGCTAGGACTTAAGGGGTTAAACTTCAAGCAAGGGGCTCATTTAAAATATTTTAAGTTTAAAAAAAAAAAATCTAAGTAAGGATAAAATACAAAGTGTGACTTTGTGTATTTTACTGGGGAAAAAATCTAAGTCTAATTGGAAGAGGCAGAGATTTTGATCACCATTAATCTCAAGTTAAAAAAAAGGTATCTTCATGCAATATTCTTCTTTTTCTACTTAATAATCCTTGTATCATCAATCCATATGAAAAATGACTTGTTTTCTGAATTTACCCATTTTGGTGCACTGAATGTACAAAAAATTTGAATTTTTTTTCTATTTAGCAGACAATCTAAACTCTAAATTTGAGTTTTTAGAATAGAGTATTGGCCTATATACTGAATTGTAGGCATATATTTTGACAGTTTGTCAGTTTCGACCGAGAAGAAAAGTGGATGCTAGACATGGTCGTGGCTAGGTCAATAAATGAAGAATTTTTAGTTATAATTATAATCACCTCATTTATGGTCCTGGCTGCTGACATTTCCAGCACATTGTCATCCACTCGTCCTTTCCTTCCAAAGTTGTGGTCTTGCTAAGACCTGCTGACGTTCACGGCTGAGCATTTCTCTACACTGATATGAATCAGACGGCAGACATATCAGTGTACGTCATTCCGTCAGTGACTATGACAACCTCACACGGCTCCAAAGGTGCCATCTTTCCAGCAACTTTTAGCTACTTTCTTGGCATCTTCCCTGTTCAGATCCTCATACGTATCACCCCCTGTTGGTGACCTTTGCATGTGGGGATGAAACGAGTTTTTAAAAATGGTTTCTTTTTATATCCCATTTCAATGCTAAGAATGAAAAATTGGAAAGGGAAAATGAGGAAAAGCAATTTAGAATTTAAATGCATATTTTATATGAAACAAACCATGTTTGATTTGCGGAAATAAAATCGAAAAAAAAATATATTTTTTTAATTTAAAAATGGATATAGATTGAAAAGATGATACACAAATTCTTAAGTTATTATTATTATTATTATTATTTTGTTATCTACTTTGCAAAGTGACAAGGTGATACTGTATATAAATTGAACAAAATGAATGAATGAACAAATAAATAAATAAGTAAATAAACTGTTCTTTATAGAGCACCATATAGGGAGCGGCAGCAAATAAGACAATAATTGCACTTACTAGTGAATGCATTGAAACAAATCTTCATGACTAATTTGTCAAATGTCACTTTCACCCTTCTGGTTTTTAGATATTGTATTTTTACTACAAAAACAAAGAGAGGAGCAGGTCTTAAAATTTTGACAATCAAAAAAAATGCACCAAATATGAATAATGCCTTCCAGGATCACACGATGCCACACTTTGTCACACTTTCGAAACAGAAAAATACACTTCGAATCAATCCAGTTCTTTTGAGGTACAGTATGTGGATGAAATTTCCAAAAGTGTACAAACATGGCTTAAATAAGCTTGCTGTGTATTGGCATGGCACCAAGAGCAGACTGAAAGCACATTTGACTGTATGTTGTTTGGTTTTACCGTCACTGGCTCTCAGGGGCCCTAGAACCTGCCAGCAACACATACTCTCTCTCTCTCTCTCTCTCTCTCTCTCTCTCGGCAGTATCATGTTTATAGAAAGCAGCATTTTTTTTCTCTGTGGGACAGACAGCTGGCAAATGGCTGATAGCAGCTGAATTTAAAGACAGGTCCAGAGACACAGCCAGCATGGCTCCAGCTTCTCTCATGCTATTGACGAGCATCTCAATCAGCAGGAACACAGCGGATCTACGCAAATAAATGCGATGCTACAGTAGTGTAGGATTTCGTTTCTCCTTGTCTAAATAAAAGGCGTTTTACATTCAAAGTGCATAATACTACATCTCAGAGTCTGAATGGTGAAGTTATGGTGCCTTGGAACTGACGTCTGAGATTACAAAATAGGCTAAAAAAAAAAAAAAAAAAAAAAAAAAAAAACAAGACGTGGACCTGAGTGAATATAGTACACCGTATACACATTCTTTGCTACAGTTACTGAGTAATACATGTTAAAGGTGCACTAGTCAGTAATGCACTATTGGCTTTGATCACAGTGTTTCACCAGTTTTGTTTCCTTGTGCTTTAGTTATTACTATTACAAAGCACAAGGAAACAAAACTGTGTTAAAGAAAAAACATTCTCCTGTCATTCATTTTATAGACACGTGCCCAAACACCCTTTGCTCCACCCCAAGCTTTAATTCTTTACTCAAATAGAAGTGTATCAACTCATCAAATTCATCATTCAAGTTAAAGTGGAAAAGTATACACTCTTAAATTAGCTTAGAGTGTAAAAGTAAACATAGAAAAATTCACAAGAATAAAAATGTCTGCTTCAATTTACTCACTGATTTTAGTTACTAAAGGAAAATTAGTGTCTATTACATCAAGGAACCAATGAACACTATGACTAATTGTCAACTAATAACTGAGTGAATGCTAATATCTGAAGAAGATGGGAAGTGTGGCTTCATGTACAAAGATATGGATGGGAGGTGTGGCTTTGTGTACAAAGATATGGATGGAGGTGTGGCTTTGTGTACATGGGCGTGGATGGGGGTGGGGCTTTGTGTACATGGGCATAGATGGGGGGTGTGGCTTTGTGTACATGGGCGTGGATGGGGGTGGGTCTTTGTGTACATGGGCATAGGTGATAGGTGGGGCTATGTGTACATGGGAATAGATGGGGGGTGTGGCTTTGAGTACTTAGGCATGAATGCCATGTGATGCGTTTTGTAAATGGTGCATTTTGTACATGGACATGGATGGTAGGCACAGTCAAGGAATGAGTAAATAATTCCAACCCAATTACACAAATTCTACCAAATTCACCTTTACATACCCCAACAACATTTATAATTTACACTATTTTAATGTGTGTGTGTGGTTGTTGTGTGTGTATGTGTGTGTGTGTGTGTGTGTGTGTATGTGTGTGAGATAGGTCACCATAGAATTCATGTCTCTCCGGCCTCGCTGGCCTCCTAGACAGCTTTGACATGTTGTGAACTAATTACATGACAAATAATTAAGCATGTTCACATTGCTGACACAGGCAACCTTACACACACACATACACACACACGCACGTCTGTGAGTCTGTGATATATGACCTCTTGGAGATCTAACTGATGAAAGTGACCGCCCACTCACACAGCGTGCTCATAAATGTCTGTCCACAAGGGAATATGTACTTACTCATACACACATGATAAATGAACAAACATAAATACAAATATATCACTAATATCGGCGTATGGGCTATGTGTTTCATTTACTTCTTTCTTTCTTTCTTTCTTTGGAATGTCATTTATAAACAGACATACACGCACACAAACACACACACACGCACACACACACACACAAAATCACAGCATGTGACTTAAAAAAAAAAGAGTAGGAATGCATTGTGCGAGTGAAAGAGACAGAGATTCCTGCTCTTGTCTGCTCTGAGGCAGGTCAAACTGCAGAGGCCTGAGAGCAGCTCTAAAGGATGGGAAAATTAATGACTACAATGGAGTCTTTGCATTTTTCTTAGCACTAGGAGGGAAAAAAAAGGTAGCCAGGACAAGGCGTGTGACAAGCTCTATTATTAGGTTAGGGTGTGAGAGAGGAGGCTGCATGCTGTGTTAGGATGAGAGGAGGTGGTGATGGGGTGTAAGGGTGTTAGTGGAGGAAAGATGGGGGGGGGTTAGAAGTGTCAAGAGGGCCAGTGAGATGGAGGATGATGAGAACAGGTCCATCCCTCCTTCCTATTGTAGCCACGTCGCGTGGGGCTACCAGGCCGTCAACATAAAGACAAATTATCGCACTGGGAATTTCACGGACAGGGAAGACCTGTCACCCAGTGGAGCCTTCTCTCTCCCTCTCTCTCTCCCTCTCTCTGGGATTCTTCACTGCTTTTATGGGCAATTATAGACTAGGAGAAAGATAGTGAACATACTCAAAAGGAGGGCATGGTTTCCATTATAGCCTCGACAGGTAGAACAGGTGACCGACTCACACACTTTACACATAATATACGAAACAAGAACTGAGCCTTTACCAATTAAAAGAGTTACTGAAGCATCCTGAAGTCATTATGAAATGATTAAGAATATAAAAGAAACTCATTAGAAATTACAAATACTTCATATAAGGAATGGCTGAGAAGTTTTAAAGGTCAGTGTTGCTCAGAGAGTGAAACATATGAGCTAAAACGTGTCTAAAACTAACTTACTGAGTAGCTATAGAAGTTCAGAACAAGCATTTAACTAATTAATTTATTTAATTGTCTTCAGTAAGTGCTTTATCATGGTGAGGGTCGCGGTGGAACCGGAGCCTATCTCGGAAACTCTGGAAGCAAGGCGGGATTATGTATGTATGTATGTATGTATTTATTTATTTAGTTATTTACCTGTGTTAGCTAATATGGAGTATTAAAAATCATGTTCTTTCAAAATGGGTGATGACAATGAACAAATCAGTAGGCAATTCTACATGTTCTATTCCTGTCCTATCCCAGGAATATAAATATATTCTAATGGGCAAAACCTGATTAAGCATTAAAATAAATAGTTCGATGCAATCATTTTGGTGAGGTACCAATAACATAAGTGTTAAAAAAAAGCTGAATTCAAAGATGCATTTTTGCTTCCTATATTGCAAAAAAACAAATAATAATAATAATAATAATAATAATAATAATCATCATCATTATTATTATTATTATTATTATTATTATTTGTTACTTACACCAGTTTTTGTTTGTCTTGTAGTCATCGTTGTTTTCTGTTTCATTATAGTATTTAGGCACTTTAAATTAACATCTCCTAATGGACATAATAATGGCGCTAGAGTTTATGCCCTTGATTGTCGGAGCGCCACTTTCACCATATGGAATTAATCTCTACAACTAAATAATAGTGTCATAACTCTTGAAGATACAAAGGCTTTTGATCATGTTCAATATTTTACAACACGATGTTCTACAACGGCTCATTCTGCTTTGGCTTATATGCATGCATCCAAACAGCACTCGAGATAAAGGGAACAATACGGCGTTGAGTGCTCCCCAGAAACAGAGCGGGGCCATTGTGGTCAAAGGTATCATTTCAATTGCACTATTATGACAGGGCCTTTTCAAACAGATCCTAAAGTGCACAAAGGGTTCAGGCCCTCGAATGGAGAATGGAAGTGGGGTGGACCGGGGGGGTGGTTGTGTGTGTGTATGTGTGTGTAGGGGGGGGGGGTGTCTGTGCTATTCCTGTAGATCCAAACCCCAACCTCTCTCCCTTACTTTCTCTGTCTCTTTCTGTCTAAAGCAGGGGCATGAACTTGGACACTTGGATGGATCCAGCTCTCTCCACCCTGCTGAATGCCACATTTGGAACACAGTATCACAATTGGCAGAATAATCTCACCCCCTCCCGCCTCGTCGACCCCCCTCAAATGCTTCACGCTGAGGCCCAATCCAATTCAGTGATACCCACACAAACCAGGACGACTGGATCAGACTGTGCCAAAGCGTGAGAGGAAGAGACAGACGGAGAGTGAGGACAAGTGCCCTAACTTTTCTCATGTCACATGCTCATCAAGGTCGGTAGTGTGGGGGAGGCCTGGAGCGAAAAGGTTTTGGAAGAAAAGGGGGGAGGCACTTTAAAGACACTGCTTTGAACTAAATTCATGGGCAATTTGCATAAGCAGATTTGAGAGCACTGAAAGGCTGAAGCGCTCTCTCTCTCTCTCTCTGGTCATTAATATGCCAGCTAATTCAGCCCAATGTAAGCCCATTGAGAGCGCACTAAGGGCCAGTTATCCCATCGCCATTGTTTAGCGTCTCAACCAGCCCCGGCCGTTGTTACAAATTACATACTTAATTGATTTAAAATCTGCCACAAACCACACAACCAGAGGGATGCCACTTCATTGGCTGAATGAGGAACCAGAAGCCGGGCTCGCCGTCCGATTGGCTGCACACATGTTCCCTGGATTAAAACAACATTGCGTGCACATGGATAAGTTGTGTAATCGTGAAAGATGCATAACCTTAGCCATGTCAGGATCAACTGCGAGCACTGAACTAGAATCAAAGCATATGTTGCCCTGTTTCCACACAAAACTTCAATTTTCACTGAAAAGCAGAGATTTTCCCCCAGAATTCAGACAGTGAATGTCATCAAAAGTCTGCATTTAGAGTCTGAATTTTGAATTGGAACATGAGCATGGACATGTGGAGTGGAGAGGTTCTCCACAGTAAGACATAATCCTTGGGAAAAGCTGGACAATATTAGCTTTACAATTCACTTCACAGGCACTTAGAAAAGCCTTGTTCACTCTGAATCTGACCTCCTGATCTCTCTCTCTCTCTCTCTCATACTGTTTACAAAAGCTACGAATACTTTTCCATCCATCTATATGTCCTAAATCAGGTATGTTCTGGAAAAGAAACATATTCGTGTGAATAAAGGTTGATTAGCATTAGAATTACATAAAATTCACATTATTTATTAGAGATCTCAATCAAAGCTCAAAACTTAATTATTTCCGAACACTTCAAGTAAAACTTTTTTTCTTGAAATGTTGCCAATGCTTCTCTTTAAAACTGTGTACCCCATTTCCAAACTGGAATTTATTTACCAAATATGATACACTAGGTTATAACACCATTGGACTCTTCTAAGTAAAACTGCAAAGAATCAAATGTGCAATAGTTAACATAGTGTCTCTTGCAAATTTGTAAATTAAAAAAGTAAAAAAGAATAATAAAATAAAATATAAAAATGTAAACATTTGGCAATGGCAAAGGCATTTGGGCACTTTTTGAGAACAAAAAGACAACCAATCCGTCAAAACATACATTCAGTTGATTAACAACAAATAACTTTACATTGTTTTATATAATGCAACTCACTGGCCTCCTTACAAACTCCAAATGTCTGATGTCAAAGAAGAACTAATTTTGGTTCCATACGGAATCTTTCAGTCCCCCATCAAGTCTTTAACACTCTGAATAATCTTTTAATACTATAAGTATATATAGTATAAGCATATATAAAATATATATGCACTAAAAATCAGATAATAGTAATCATATAATAATCATATACTAGGGTTTTTTTTGTTGCTGCACCAACAACAAACATTCAAAACTTTCTTTATTTTTAGGTGTGTATTTTTACACACAGAACTAGCATAAGAATTTGCACAATATCATTTGAATGAAAATTTGTCAACAAAAAAAAAAAAACTTTGGGTTTAGTTTGTGGTGGAGTTAGTGTTCATACCTTTACTTTCACTTCTCTAGCTTAGAGCTTTTGCTAGAAGGTTGTGTGAGTTGGTGTGTGGCAGCATGTGCAATATTTGATGAGAATACACACTCAGTCCGATGTAATCTTGTTTAATGTATCTCTGCTCTCCATGATGTGCATGTTGCACGGTCCTTCACTTCTCCTCGAACACTTTTGTCATGCTGACTCCCTGCTCGGGCTACATCTATTGTCCACGCTGCCAATCCTGCTCATTTGTGTAAGAGGCCAGCGTTATTCTCCGGCCTGTCCTCGCCCTCCAGGACATCAAAGTGGGCGAGAGGCGTGCTTTTCTGACGCTCCCTTGACTCTCGACGTGTGGTTTCATGGCTCGAAACATCGGGCCCTTTTAACCCATTCTGTGGAGATTAGGCAGCGCCTTCAGTTGGGCATTAGAGAAACTATAGTAACCAATAAGCTGCGTGTCGCTGAATGGAAACTATGTATCTTGTCACAGCGGAGCTGTCGGGACATCATGGTCTCAGACAAGTTCCTCGGCAGGGTTTTGGCTCCCTTGACAGGGGCCCCCTTTCTTTTCAATCTCGACACAAAGTGACACCCCAAACACCCCCCCTTCTCCTCCCTTTTCCCCCCTCATCACCATCACTATTCTTCCTTGGACATGTCCGTAATGGTGATTTCTATTCAACAGAAATGGTTGGAGAAAACACCGCGCCCTATAGAGGCACAAGCATTTAATTATCATGAACCAGAATGTTTTTAAAATGGAGGAAATTGGGCTGAAATGGCTAAAAAAAAAAAACTTCTACAGCTGACTGTGGGTTTGAGTGAGAGTAAGGAGACCTGGGAAATAACTGGCTTTCTCCAGCCGTGTGTTTTGGATGTGTGTGTGTGTGTGTGTGTGTGTGTATAAGTGGATCTCGCGGAGAGAGGCCAGGCTGGGAAAAGGCCAGGCTCCTCGGCAGGCTCAGACTTCATTAAGAGGTGCAAACAGATCTCAGCAGGGCCCAATGGGTCTCACACACACACAAACACACAAGCACACATACAATGAAGTCTTGTCACATACAAATACACAACCACACATACACACACACACACGGCAGAGACTAATGGCACTCAACACACACATAAACAATCAGCAGGACACACTGAAGCTGAACACCATAAGCCTAGTGTGAGCTAAAGTCTCCAAGCAGTGACGACTCATTACAACTGCTGCCGTGTTGGCGTGCTCAAATCTGCTAGCTAACTCTTTCTTTTTTTTTTCGTGATGAGGCAAGCCACTATTTTCATTTGATTGTCATTTGACAGAATGAGGAAGAATGACGTCTGTGGTTACATTCCGATGAATCAAGAAAGTCTTGGTAATGGAAAGATTAAAATAGACATTTACACATTACCACACTTAAAAAGCAACACTGATTACATATATTCCTTTTGTCAAAAGCCTCACCACACACACACACACACACACACAAAACAATGCTCTAAGATATAATACATGCTTGCCAGTAAACAAGCCGATCTGATAACTAGTACTCTCTGTTGTTCTGCTGTTCCTTTTTCTGCCATCAAATATAATCATCATAGCTGTGACATTTGGCTGTTGTTGCTTTCCTTCACATCTCAATGCACAGTCAGTATCCGATAATTCGCTACCCGGGGCAAGTAAATACGGCTGGTGCTCAATTGGAAGCTGTAGTGTGTCTGTTTAGACAGAAGCTTGGCCTGCTTCGGGTACGATCCCTGAACCTTCTGGAACTTTCTAAAGGAAGACTCGCCTGGACTTCCGTCTGCCCAGCATATTTGGCCATTTAGCAGGCCGTCCATGCGGATCAGATGGGTTAAGATGGCCCTTCTCAGCCTGCCGGGGGGAGAGCGAGAGAGAAAAGAACATCAAAAAGGTGTAAATTTCACTTCCCCACTTTTGATTAAGTCAAGCATGAAAAGAAATGTAATACTCTCGAGTGGCAGAGTCTTTGCACTATTGATGCTGTTACTTCTGCCTGAGCGGAGCCAGTGAGCTCGGCGAAGCCTCGGCCTGCTAAAGACGCGGCCAGATGGAGGGCTTTCTGTGCCTCTGAAAGGAAGCTTAAGAGCTCCTCTCTCTTCAATCCCACTCAATACGACCTGGGAGAAGTCCCAGTCCAACGCTGCCCCTCCTTAACCTCACCAGCCCGTACTCATTCTCTCTCTCTCTCTCTCTATCTCTATCTCTCCCTCTCTCTCTATCTTTCTCCCTTTCTCTCTCTCTGTTTCTCACTGTCTCTCTCTCTGGTTCCAAAGCTGGTAGCTTCAGCCATATGGAATTGTTTAAAAACTCCCGCAGCTTGCTAAACACAAAGCACAACAATGCTGGGTTCATAATTGGTGCTGGCTTAGGCAGACCACCCCCCCATCACCACACACACACACACACACACAATTCTTGTGTTTATAATCATAGAAATTATAATCATTCTGCATACATATGCATCTTCAACCGAGTGCAAAAGTTAGCACACCCTTACTTAGAAATGAGACCTTCATTAGCAACAAAATGGTCCAAAGTCTGTGTTAAGACATTGAATGAAAATTAAAATTAATACATTGCATTTCTGAAGGTAATATAAATACAAAATGTTTATTCCACTTGACTCAAATGACTTTTTCTAGTTTCCTGCTGTTTATTTTGGACTTTGGTAAAAACTCGCTGATTTTTTTTTTCTTACCCCCTAGGCCGTGTCTTTGTGTTTACATTTATTCCGCTTCTATCTTATTGTTTTACTGCTGATGATGCTCACCTTTCATACTTTGATTTCTTTGCCTATCTCTGTGAAAGATCAATATTCTTAGAATTGACACCATTGACTCTTAACTTGATTGTTTGAGGGGTTGAACCTATTTGAATGTTTCAGGCTTTAAATACATGTCAGTAATTTAAAATGATGACAGCTTTAAGTCGTTGGATAAGGCAGCTTTAAACTATATGCAGAAATATCTATATGCTTATAAATGTAGTTAATAATTCTAATATAGTATGATAATAAAGATAACTCCTGACAGACTGAACTGCTGCAACACAAAAAGCAAGGGGGGTGACAACTTTTGTAAATGACCTGCATTTTATCTATGCATCTGCTCTTTTGTGTGATTTGTGTATTTGGTTAAAGATTATGCATTTGGCATTAAATCTTTGACTTTGAGAGAAAAAAATGGTGTCCACCTTCCAAAATAACACCAAGTTGTCTTGCTACATTTGCGACCAACAAGCCTTTCACAAAGTGAAACTGAACTCCAGAAACGACCCTGCCTCTCTTCCACAGCCCGCAGAACGGGGAGGCCTTTGTAAAGACTTAATAGAATCTTTAAGCGCTCCAACAATCCACTCCCCTGGAGCTGCATTAAGCAGTTATTGTAGAGGGACAATGACCTAAATAGCTCAACATCAACTTCATTAGCCATGCGGCCAGGACTGAGAGTGTTTCACGGTGCAGCCTATTGTCAGGGCTCACCCCAGGTGAGCATTAAATTGCAAATGATACCCTGAAAGGCGAAGAGAGAGAGAGAATGAGAGTGAGAGGAGGAGGGTGTGCAAGCAAGAGTGAAAAAGAATGAAAAGGCAGTGGAAGAGCTGCTCTGACCGTAAAAAATCCAATACATCACAGCTTTGGGGGAGCAAATTCCTCTCGTCTCCTAAGTGTCTTATTTGTAAGCAAGACTGAGGAGAGGCGGTGAGATTCGGAGAGAAAGGAGACCCCTGAGTCTAATGACAGACTGATGGCAATTACTTCATGTCTTCAACGGTGGCTCCCTATCGCCACATTCCTGCTGTAAATTAGTAGACTGGGAAAAATGGACTAAAAAATGAGGAAAGAGGAGAAGTGGAAAAAAAATCTTGATTCACCGAGAGTTTTTATTTTATTCTCGACAAAAATCGATATGCACATCCCTCCAGTTTCCACTCAAATGCCCTCCGCGATCAACATGTTAATAAAAAACACTCATCAACAGGCTCATGGGGAAGATATGAGTGACGCTAAGAGATGAAGCGCTATCAGGACGGGGAAGCGCGGAGGTTCCCAGGCGGAACTTTGCCGTGTCACCCTGCCGGATGAGAAATTGGGCCTTTGCATATTCCCTGTCACCAGCGGGCTAAAGTGAAGGCACCCCAGAGGCCGGATGTTGCTTTGCTTCTCGCCTGGTGGAGTGGAGTAAATTAAAGCAGCAGATTAGGCCAGGCCTGAGATGGAGGATGACAGGCACAGAGGCAGCGAGGCTGGCCGAGGACTCTCGCCCTGCCCATATGTCTTCATGAAGTACCACAGTGGGGGCTCGCTAATGAGAGCAGCACAGCATGGCAGTTTAGCTCTCAAACACTAGAGGACACACATACACACACACATATACACACAAAAGACCTATCATATAGACTCACACTCTTACACATAGAGTGGACAACCATAATTGCACAAATGCCACATTTACAAGAGCTAATTGCAAGACATTCATATAGAGAGACAAAGGCCGCTTGGAGCAATTATTACAGTTTAAAAATTAATCTTTCAAGCGTTGATGTGACATTTGACATGACATTTGTATAAGCATTTCAGGAAAACTGACATAAACAACATATATAAACATAAAAAAAAAAAACTCATTCCCATAAACCTATACATCTGATATGTCAGGATTGTAAAACTAAGGAATAAAACACTTGGGGACATGTTCTCATATCAGGTTAGTGATGTGGCCAGATGCAAAGGTGAGTTACTGTTACCAACATGAAGTTGATTATTTACTAATAACAATACATCCCAAAGTGTTTTACTCCTCTTATACCACGGCGATTTGCCACTGCTAACAGTCTTTATTAATAAAAAACAGTCATCATCATTTTTTTTATCCATTTAAAGCTACTTTTAATGTTGTAGAACCTCTACTAAACAAGTTAGTTCCTGTTGTCACTTAACCCGCCTCTCTATTTTCTTTTCTCTTGAAGTCAGTAATGACACCTCCTTTAAGAGGCACATTAGTCACGGCAGAACATCGTATAGAATTAATTTTCTAATTAACCTCGCTTGTTTATTCAAAATGGAAGAGGGGAGAAGAACGAAAAATGATTTGTGGCCTCATTAACACTATGCGAGGTACACTGAGTTACCAAGTCAGTTGTCATGATTTTCGATTGTAATTGTAATTGTCATGACAAAAATGGGTCACATGACTTCTCAAAATTGACAAAAAGCAGTCTTTCTGGCTACATAAGCCTTTATAATTATTTCTGCAGGTTAATGTCAGCTGTCATGATTCGTATTAACACTAACCTATGTTTTTCTTTTTTTAGTGTGTCAGGTCTGCATTCCTGATTTCTTCCCTGTTTTGTCCTCACGTCCTTGCTTTCATTGTGTGAAATTGCACTTGAAAACAAACACAAACCCAGATCATTTCAATAAAAGAACAAACAAAGTCTCTTTTCAGACGCGGTCATGGGGTTTTAATCCTTCTTTTTTCATCTAACAGCTATCTGTAGTTTCAATCTAAATCTGAAGTGTGGTGGATACCTGCCTGCAGGGAGCCAGAGGTGTGCTAGCTTTAGAAGAATAATTACCACGTGATTATGGTATAATTACACACGTTAATGCTTTAGGTTTCACCTGCTGTTCCACAAGTCTAAATGTGACACTGTAATTAGTCAGTAGTCCAAGTCAGGGCCTGCGAGTATATATGGGGAATGTTAGAGGGTCCCCATGTCCCCATCCATAAATAACCTCTGGCTAAGGAATAGGAGTATGAAACACAACCGTGACTGAATGTGTGTGCGAGTGTGTGTGTGTATGGGGGTCTTCCATTCCTTTACAGAGGCAATCCAAGGTTGTTGAAATGACAGGGCTGGGGAAATCATAAATTCATTAGCAAGTCGGAAGCACCAATCCCAGTCCCAGTCCCAGCACCAGTAGCAGAAAGCAGTACCCGTGCCAGTACTATCTGTCCAGTCCTGGTTGTCTGAACCTAAATGACAAGGCTAAAATGTCATAGTTAACACAGAGGCACCAACGTTTAAAATGTTTCTCTGTAGCACTTATGATTTTTGACTTGCTATGGCTGTACGGAAGCCACCTAAAACCTACACTTTTCTGCTAAGGCAATGGTCAAATCAAACACAAATATAAAATTCACCAGACAGAAAAGCCAATTCACTGAAGGGAAAAGGACACAAGACTTGGAAGATCTCAAATTTCAGTACTGATTGCAAATAGAAAACAACCGGGCAGAACTATGGGCTCTTTAACCTCGTTATTTTCTTACTGTTGCTTGGAGCGCATCTATATAACGTGATCTATGCAAGAATTTTACAGTACAGTATAATTCTTTTTCTTCCCTTTCTACCTGTTAGGAGTTTCTTGTTAGCCATGCTGCCAGCTCTGCTAATGTAATGTAATAATGTCCTAGTTAGCTAGTTCATGCATAGTTGATCATGTAGCACATCGCATATGCACCCTCAATGAAAAATAATCGTTGGTGTTCTCTCCTCGCATTGCACGTAAAAGATATTAATTGAGTTTGTTTAGCGTCTTTATTTTTTCCCGATATGTTTAAATGCGAGGGGAGTGAGCATAACGCTAGCTGGATGGCTTTGCGCTGGGCTTTATTATTTTTTTTTTTATTTCTTCAGTGTTTTCATCTGCATGTAACTGATTCTGAAAAGATCCGTCCATCATCCGTGCATGTTTAAACAGATCTCGTCTCGGCTGATGAGTGTAGTGCAGCAGGTGGTGAGTTTCGAATGGAGTAAATCACTCTGTAGTTACAGCGTAAGTCACATAAATGTGAAGTGTATTACACTTAAATATAGCTACACACCAACTGAAAACTTTTGTTATGCTAAAGTCGATAACGACTAGGTGTTTTGTCTTTTTTCTTGTTTTTTTTTTTTTTTTTTTAAATTTGTACTTGCCGGGGAACTACGAATTAAAAACAACTGCTATCTAGTTTTCTGAACAAGTGATCTGCTTGTCCCAGGTGCTACTGACTCGTCTACTCCTGAGCACTAAAAGAGGACAATGTCTTCATTTTGATGCTGGAGGTTCATCTTGATATTCAAATAAATGAGCACACCAGCTTTGTATAAGCTTCATTCAAGCATAGGATATATTTAATGCACTGCTCTGCTGTCTATTTTTCTGGATCACTGACATACGTTAAATTGAAAGACTTCCTCCATCATGGTAAGTTTTCTCATTCGCGCTAAGCTTCAACCTCGCTTTCCAAATTTTGTCTAATATCTTTTATTCAGCCCCGAATAAAGCGGAAAGATTTTATTCCAAAGGAATTTTATTTCTATTTGCCGTCGGTGTCATGCATCAAAGGTAGCTCAGAACATGCCGTCGGGATGCCTCTGACAGTTCTGACACTAAGCAGCAGAACCTCCTGAACCAACGAGCAGGTTTTAAAATACTTCTACTTCAATCGATTCACTTTGGACAACCGTGAAAGAGAATGGGGCAGAGCTGCATTATAACAATTGGGAAATAATATTTGGCTAGTATTTTTCTAAATGTAAAATGAAATGTGTTTCACGTTGACAGACTGTAGAATGGTTCAGTAATGTCTATTCTCTTATGATGGTGCACTTCTTGGACTGTTAGGATTCCTTGTTAGCTTGTTGTATATTAATTTATTTTAAGCAATCCTACAATGCAAAACTTAACCACCATATTATATAAAGCATTGTTATTAATCATATTTCATTACACATTCTTTCCTTTATGCATATCAGAAAAACCCTTGAATATATACAGTACATTAAGACTAAGAAGTATTTACTCAGAAAATCTGTTATAAATGTACAAATGAGACAATACATTGTTAAATATGCACCATTTATATACATATTACATGTCCATTTCTCATTGGTTAACAGCCATAAAATTTGGATTAAAAATTCACTTAAAGTCAAAACTACTCTACAGGAAGTCCGAAAAGTCAGGAAACAATCCAATGGGAATATGTTGAGCAGAAATGTCAATCCAAATATATTGAGCAAAATCTGCAAAAACATGATACAGCGGCTGAGGAAATAGGTAGAGTGTAAGGGTGAACATGTAGTCGTATGTCGTCGTATGTCGTAAATAATAAATACAAAATCCAAATACAAAATTAAGCATATGTAGATTTACTCTCATTGGCTCCTGACTTTCTGACAGCTTGTAGATACTCAAACAACTCAAAGTCTGGCTATGACCTAGGGACTGAATTTTACATGGCTGTACCTACTTTGAGGAATGAGATTAAAAAAGGCTTTGGCACAAGGCAAAGGATGAAAAAATATGTTAGAACAGTAGCAAACAAATATATATATACATATATATATACAAATATATATATACATATAATAGAGAAAGTTAATGGAGATTTATAATGTAAAAAATGAAAAGTAAAGCATTTATATCAAAGAAACATGCAAAAATAAACAAATAATATAATTAATTATTTTTACTGATTCATTAATAATAAATAATAAAAATATAAATATTAATGGTTTATTATTTAATTATTAATTATAATTATATTTAATTATTTTGTTAAAATAAAAAACGGACAATGTTTTAAAAATAAATAATAAAATATGATTATTTTATGAATAAACAAATAAATAAATAAACGCTGATACTGATAAAATATATATTTGCCTATAAAAAAAAACAGTATATAGGATTGCTGTATTTATGAAATCATGTTCAACTCCAATAAGCGATAATTAAAAGAAACATTGCTAACACATGTTCCATTAGGTTAACCTATCACCATCGACTTACTGACTTATCAAAACCTCGATACAGTCTTTCCACTTTTTATACCGTGAAGAAAGTGAAGAAGTCAAAGCAGTGGATTTAACAGATCCCACAGAGGGTACAGTGCAAAAGTTTACGTTCCCAGATCAAGTGGAGGAGAAAGTGCTGGAGATAGGGCGAGAGAAAAACGAGTGCAGGGATGAAAGGATGAGCAGCGGAGCTGGCCGCATAGATTTACATCAGCAGAGAGGATTACAGACACCTACTTCCAGCTTAGGGGAGCGGTTTTGAAGTTTTGGCCTGGGAGGGAAGAGATCCCTTTGGCAGAGTCCTGTTTGATTCTGGTGGGAGTCCGTCACTAATCCTAGCCTCCACGCATGCACACACGCTTTCTCACCTTCTGCCTGATCCACTAACTCCTATCGGCAGTCCCAGGTCTGTTATCCACCCATTCCATCTTTCCTTGCTCTCATTCGTCAGAGAAAGCAAGCTAGGGGGGAGGAAGAGGGTCTCTTCTCCTCTTCATTAATTTCCCTAAGCTGATTACTGGGTGTGCGTTTGCTGTTGTTGTTGCAGCTATCTGATTTGCCTAAGCTTTTGTTTTTTCATCTGGTTTACACTTTAAAGCCCCCTCCATCCCACAGAGGGGATAAAGTGGACCTGCTGGCAGGGGCAGGGAACTTCTTCCTCGCAGGCACAAACATACATACAGCTAGCCAGAACAGTGAAGAGAAGGGCACACCCTCAACACCCTCCCTCTCGTCTTTCCACAAATTTAGACATGCCAAAAAGCAGATAGGCCATGACGCCTGACAAGTGTGTTGATCAGCTAGGCTTAAGGGTTGAAAACCAGATAACAGCCTGCATCAACACATGCTCCGAGGGGTCACAATTCAGCAACGCGGCCCCTGGAGCCATGCAGAATACGATGAAATGACAACGCTGTACCCCAGCCAGCATCAGCTGCTGCCACTCTGAGAGCTACCAAGCAAGTGCTCTGCTGAAAAATGAACCATCAAAACAATGCGGTCAGCTGGCAGGCCGTTCCCGAGGCTCCTCTGGAAAATGACGGCTGTTTCATTCATTCATTTTGCTTTTTTTTCCCCCCTCTCTCACAGTGCAAAGCTGGATGAGAATTTGCCAGTGATGACCGACCAGGTGCCCGGAGGTCACTCTGTCTTTTCCCTGAAATGTCTCATTAGAGAAACGAACAGTGTGTGAGCCGCGGCCAGCAGGGCGAGTTGGCATAGCCGTGTTTCAACTGGACTCCCCTCACACACATCATTATCGGCTATCAGTGACAGTCAGACCGACATTACACAATTAATCCTCCTTTTCATAGGCGGTGAAGAGAGAGTGATTTAGTGTGTTGGTGTAAATGAGCTGTCATGCTCCATGGCCTGGTGTGCAACATTTTTTTTTTTTTTTTGTCCTGAAAAGACAGGAAATGAAGCCACAGATCAGGTAACGGAGATGACTTTCATTTTTGAACGTCATCAAATGAGCTTGTATATGGATTCATTTATTGGCATTGTTTGATTAAATTAAAGTCTGCCAAATACAACTGACTGCCAATGTATATACTACAGTTATGCTGTTACTGTACATGAAGGAACACGACTCCAAACTAATCCACACTGAAGCACCAAAAAATAAATTTAAATATGTTTATATTGAAATATTTATGATGTGCTTAGCAATTGTGGTGTTAATTTGCTGGTTGGCACTACTATAGGTAGTCATAGGGCATTGTGGGTAACATAGGAAGCTGTTAACCAAAGTGAAAATAGATCCACAAGTTCATGAAAGAAGTTAATAAAGAATGATTTATGAGATGACTCTAAGATGTGTCTAAAGACAACCATTCTGAGAACATTGTATAAACACTGTTTACACTGTTTGTGTATCATTATAGAACCTGTTATTACTTCCTAGATATTACGCTAACTTTCTCAATTAGCACGTTAGCGGTGTAGAAAGGCCAACCTTTGCACTTCCTGTAAAATATCTACTGCATATCATACCACAGATTCAGGCAGAACATAGAATTAGAAATTTAAGATAAATATTAATTTTTAAGTAAGAAATAAATCAGCCACAGGGTGGTGTAATGCTGGCCAACATACTGCACAAGAGAACACCATGAAGTGTTTTTATTCCCCTTACACCACAGAAAATTGGCAACAGTTACACATTTTGGGTTATTAAAGAACAATGTGTCATACTTTTTAATCCATTTATAATTACATTTAATGTTGTGGAACATCCATGAAACAAGTTTATATATTACGTTATAACCAGTCGTTTATAACACACATTCATTCACTGTAGTTAACCTTCATTAGTGTTCCTTCATTCACTTTGGTCATCAGCAATGCGTGCCATGAGAAGCAGCAGGACACACCATACTGTTATCTGGGCACAGATCTGAGCAAGCGAGAGAGAGAGAGAGAGAGAGAGAGAGAGAGAGAGAGAGAGAGAGAGAGAGAGAGAGAGAAAGAGGCCTTGTCTGGACATCAGCCATGGTGAGCAGAGGGAAAAGCTGCTGAGAGAAGTCCACTAATGGGCAAGCTTATGACATGTCCAGTCCAGAATGCATCAAATATGGAGGACATTTCTGCTCTAAAAGGTCAGGGTGTTTGTTTTCACAAGGTGTCACATCAGCTATGAAATATGTTAATTTTAAATTTCTAAAATTAATACATTATTATTATTATTATTATTATTATTTCACAATTCCATTCTTTCACACTGACCAACACATTTAAACCATACTGTGTATCTAAAATGTAGATTGATTGCTCAATTGCTTTGTAAATGTATTAAACCTGCAACACAATACAATACGACAATACAATAATCCAATTGGCCAAAAAATGAGTTCTTCCCACAGTCTAGACCACAAAGCTCACTCATGGTACTGACCCGCTTTTTTCCCTTAAATGTAAAATGTAGAGTAGTTCTCATGGTGTGAGTGTGTAAAAAGTAGGAAACAAAACATCATATACAAGCTGTGATTAACTCTATAAGAAAAAAAACAACACCACGATATATTACATTACATTATCACCAACTGAACGTACCAGAGTACATCCTCTTATTCAGCACAAACTCATCCCTACTGTTATGCTGGTATTAAACAAAATATAAAAATAAATAGAAACATAAAGAAAGAATACAAAAAAGATAAAAAAATCAATAAAAATAAACAAAAAACAACAAAAAGAAAACACAAGAATTAAAATTAAAATAAATTTAAAAAAGGTAAATTACTAGTAACAAACATTAATAAAAAATCTCTACTAAATGCACAAAAATACTCTTAAAAAAAAAAGAGACAAAAAAATAGTCTTTGAAGATTAATTATACATATGTCCCTTTTCACAACTTTTCACAACAAGCTCATTATTTTCTAGCTTAACGTTGAATATTTATGAAGGTTGTGGTCTTATTCTGTCTTACAGAAAATGTGAAATGGAAATTGCAATTTTTTTTCAGTATCATACCGTATTTCTGACTAAAACAGGTTCTGAATTTTGACTCGACGATAATTGGGTGTGGAAGGACGGACAGGTGACTCGTGACATGATGTTTTTGACATTTTAGCTTTGCCCCGCCCACATGTGCACGATGATGTCAGGAATCAGACAATGATTAGATGTGGGCCCCTGCAGGAAGTCACTGCATTGTTTGAAAAAAATGTTTTTAGGCAATCATTTTTGATTAATCATGTAATCAAATGTAATCAAGAAACATTGTCAAGATTAAGGAAAAAAAAGGATTAATACATAAATTTCAAAGATAATTAAAAAAAAAAAAGATATTGAAACTTCTGATTGAAAGTAAGCAGAAATTTCTGCAAATTTTGCTATAATGGCTAAGAGGAAAGAAATACAGACCTTGAAAGCCATGCTTAGCTGCTGTGTAGCTGCTGTGTAGCTTCAAATGTTGGTACCCCAGGAGTTTTTGTCTGAGCTCCACCTTTAAGACTTTATCAAAACAATATAAGTGGAAATGTATAGCTTTGGTGGAGCAGCATGGAGCTTCAGGGGCAGTGTGTGCGTGTGTGTGTACGTGTGTGTCTTGTAAAGTCAGTAAACTTCTTTGAAATGTAATAAACGCCAACTCCTTGTGTTAGCCAGCTAAGCTAGTCACTGTGCCCATCGCTCAGAGGAATATATGTGATAATTTACCTCCTCCCTCTTTCTCCTCTTCATGTGTTTCTCCTTTGCTTTTACTGTCTTCTTCTTCATCTTCTTCTACTTCGTCTTCTTCATTTGTAGAAGTCCCCGAGTCTGCGATGACCCCCTCCATGGCATCTCCTGCTTAAGCCAATATAGACCCTGTACGTCCTGCGGGGGGCACAATATCAGGAGGGAGTCAGCTGCTTTTATTCATTTCTCTTTTCCTTCCTTCAATCCCTCCCTCCTGGTCTCTTTCAGCCCTTCCTGCTCACTCCCCTTCAAATGGATGGCTGGCTGTCTTGCCTGGCAGCCAGGAGAAAGCTTTCAGTTAAAAGGTTAGCAATACTCATTTGAAATCTTCGCCTTTTTTTTTTCCCTCCAGTCTCTCTCTCTCTCAGTCTCTTTCTCTCAACCTCTTTCATCTTCCTCGACTGGCTTCTAGCCTGTGCACCACACCGCCATGCACATCTCTGCCATGACAACTAAATAGGCCCCCTAATACCACTTCATAAAAGAGGGAAGTTTCCTCTAGGCAAGTCTCTGTAAATTAAACACATAAATGGCGCCCTGGTGGAGGCCTTAAAGGCTGAACCTTGCACTCGAGTGACAGCGCCGGCTTAGCAGTCCAAACTAAATGATGCCTTAACAAGCTGTAATTTATAGACATGTCTTACAGTGGGGAATACATGTGTCGCCACATGACTATGGCTGCGACCGAGAGTGCAAGTGTATATGCATGTTTTTTTTTTTTTTTTCCTCTTCATGAGCCTAAGGGTCTTATTAACAACAGGTGGAGTTGTAACATTAAAATGGGAGGTGGCTAACAAAGAAATGAAAGAGAAAGAAGGAGAAAGGGAGACTGCACGTAGGTTATCCTAGAACAAAGCAATGCAATTTTACTTTTGAAAGCAGTGACACACCCAGACAACGTAAAAAAAAAAAAAAAGAAAGAAAAAAAAAAGGTGCCTGCGGGTCGACTGATTGCCGCCAAAGATTCCTTCACATCTTGTGTGAAGAGTATTCGAAAAGACGAGAGCTGATGGTCAGAAAACATGTACGAATGTAAACTCCCGGAACCAGGAGGTGGCAATAGACTGTCCATGTGAATAAATAAATAAATAAATAAATAGATAAATTAATAATTAGAGGGCTTGGTGTCACAGGAAAAAAAAAAAAAAAAAAAACTGTCCTAACTCGCATACTAGCTTACTAAACAGTATAGTATGCTATAGGCCAGTTATCATAAATGATAAATGATAGTTCATAAACTTGAACTAGAATTGCTCAGCTGAACTCCTTTTCCTTAAACAAAGGCATAAACCTAGGCAGGGCTGGTTGTGGGGAAGACGTATTAATTGCATTTGATCTTGAGGCCAGCAGAGGGGGGGGGGGAAATGACAAAGTGCACCTTTAATTCCGTTAGTCCAAATTAATGATGGTGTGAAGAGACAAAGGGAATGTTTTAACTGACTTTCAGTTGCAATGAACTTATCAACATTAGATGAACATTTGAGTTGTATTTGCAGCGGTGTTTATAGTGATTATGAAGAAACTAGGTTAAATGACCTAGAACTACTCCAGTATAAAATGTATATACTATGCACGATAATCATCTTTTTCTGACATGAAAATGAGCTTTCTTGACAATTATGTACTTCAGAGAAGCCATAGATTTCAACAAATCAGAGTTTGAAAGAAGGCCATTGTAACAAAGAGCTACTATTTTTATTCATAATAAATATAATTATATCAATACTAGCCCAGATTAAAAAGCCAGAACATCACTTAGTGCACATTTGTACATTTTATGTTTTGACATAATTCAATTGTCAAATGTCATCTAATACAACTAGTTACTGTATGAACATGTTTTCTGTGACTGTAGTCCAAGAAAATAATTAGTGCCGTCATTTTTTTAAATTTCTGCCAAAGCTCGTACAAAGTCTGCATTCTGAGAGTGAGAGCAGGCCTTTTAAATGCAAAGAGGACACACACACATACACACAGTATCCAACAGATCTCAGAGGGGGATGTTTGGCTTTGTAATTTCACCCTTG
Organism: Pangasius sanitwongsei; assembly: GCA_037576675.1. Lineage (NCBI taxonomy): Eukaryota > Metazoa > Chordata > Actinopteri > Siluriformes > Pangasiidae > Pangasius > Pangasius sanitwongsei. Next base: position 4,616,670 of record CM075027.1, read on the forward strand.
AAATGTGTGATTACAAACAGGACAACTTTTTTTAATTTTCTCTTTTGTCTGGATCCCGCGGCCTGCCACTCGGCCCGCCAGCAAGGCCTTTTAATCAATCACAGAGATAATCAAATGTCACTGGCTATCTGCTCCATGTAATTACTTTTGCAATTAAAAATCAATCTCCAGTCACCTCCTGTAATTAGAAGGATGGGCAGATCTTCATCTAGATTGATTTTGTAATACATATTGACTTCAAGTGGTGTAATTTGGCCATATTCCTCTTATGTTTTAATGCCTTGGTGTGTAAAAACACAAAGCTTGCAGAGGCACTCGAGGAGTGTTTAGCCACACTTTGTTACACAGAGGAGAAGATCTTAAACCAACAAAAAGATTAAAGCTTATTTTCCACTGGACGCCAAAGACCCAGGATTATTTAAAACATCTTTATACCACAATGCTGTTAAATTCCCGAATCTGATTGGTTAGAAAGTGTTGATTGATGCTCTATAACAGCACAGCTTATACAGTAGTTCTGGCTCTAAGGCAAGTCACAGGTTCATATTAATGAGCTCTTTCTAATACCTTAATATTTCTATAGTAAACACAGACTCCACATGAGAGTAACAGACAATCCACATAATCTAAGCCTAATGATAAACCGATTTAAAAATTGTGTTGTTATTTTCCAAAGAAAAAATACATATGAAACATACGGAAGGAGTCTCCAGTGTCAGGACTTTGTAACAGTCGGTAAGTTTCCACCATGAGAAAGTCTTCAGGGCAGAGGAGTTTACTCTTTCTGTTTTTTCAGGACAACAATAAGAGAGAGGATAAAAGACAGGCTGTTGAGGAAACGACTGTTTATAACTATTATAACATAAATGATAACAGGAACAAACTTGTTTTATGGACATTCCACAAGATTAAAGGCAACTATAAATGGATAAAATGCAGTGGCGTTCTCGAATTCATTTAGAAATTGTAAGTAAAAAGGAATTGAAAGGAATATAACACACCAGGACGTGCTGTTATTAGAAACTCATCAACATTGGGGTGGTAATAGTGACTCCGCTTTGTGTTGGGTTACTTCATTGCTTATTTTACTATAACATCACATTCCTTAAATATCATATACACTTTTTTTTTAATCCATGCCCACTCTCCATCAGTAATGTGGCCCTATTGAGCAGAGTATGTTGTCTCTGGAGCAGACATCTCCCTGTGAGGGGGTTAATAAGAGCTGGGCTTATCAGGCCTTCCCTCCAGCCAGGTTCTCAGCACCGGCACAAGAGCTCCGGCCGTAGCGGAGAAGCAATTAATCACTATAGAGAGGGTCCTGCCAAACTCGGGCTCGCGGTACTGATAACACTGCCTGGACCAGTTTAGCCTGATGGAAATGTGATTTCTTTTCACCTCCGGCAAAGGAAGAATAAAAGAGATGAGAGAGACTGCACCACAGTTATTTAGTATAATGACGTAACGATTGGATTAGGATTAGATTCAATCACCATGTTATCTACGTGGCATTCCTAATTTCTTTGCAGCCATCTTCCTGAACTCAGAGAAAACACCAGTGCCCCTGATGCACATGTAATAGAGATTTATGAGATTTATAAGATTTATAAAGATTCCATGGCTACAAAGTAAATCTTGGCCTTAAACAAAATCCATTGGACTACATCATTATACCTGTGTTATCTTTTTAAGGTGGACATTGATATTATGTTTTAGGAGTAAATTATGCATGAGTATAGCCTTGTTTTTGGAATAAAACACACTTAAAGAGAGGAGGATCAACACAAAACTGACCCCAGTCGTGATAATTCCTTAGCCTAAGCCTAAATTTACATTCACATGTGTAGTGTTTACTCCATTTGAATTGAACCATGTCGTGTTTTCCCCTCTGATGCAGTTCTTTAGGTATGTGAGAATAGAGCAATATCATACTCAGTATGGACCAAAACAACTGTTTTGAGAGAATCTGATTGCAGTGAGAAAATGATTCGACTCTGAATCAACCTGACTGCAAAAAAGTGAAACAAACACGCATTGGATTTTGGGTTCCAGCATTTTTTTTTTTTTCTAAACTGAGCCATGAGGTGCAAACTGAGCCAAAGGACAGAGCTGTAGCACTGCAGTAGTAGTAGTAGTAATAGTAGTAGTAGTATCTGGAGATTTGGACTCACAATCAAAAGAGAAAATAAACAATAGATTCTACACGCCAAACATTTCAAGCTAGTTATTTATATAACTGTCTAAACATTTATTTAGTGCTGGCTCCATGTTCTTTGTGCTTTTTGCAATTTCTACATGTACGTGGCAGGTTTTGTTTATCCTTTTCCATCACTGTATTTCTGTATTTATGAGGACATTTTCAAGTCTACATAACCCTCAGCCAAAGTTCTGTTTTTTTTGTTTTTGTTTCATGTAATGATGTGCAGTGTGAAACCAAACCAAACCAAACTGCAGACAAACCCGTATCAATTTCATTCTGATTTAGGCGGACTGCAACTTGGCAATGTGTTATATTATCATCAAGTGATTTATGGCCAACTTACATTTTTAGCTATGCCAGTTATTGAATATGGTAACTAGCATAAAATAAAATTAAAGAATATATAAGGAACAAAGTCCCAGAAAGAGTTTAGGAAAGTGCTCGGATAAATCTCGAAAGCTGAATCACGCTGCATGATGATGTATTCTTTAATAACAGGTTCATTGTTGAAGAGGATCTTCACTGTATAATCTGACATGCAGTACGCACTTTATCACACAGTATGTTACACAGGATGTCCAAAAAGTCAGGAACCAATCCAATGGGAATATGCTAAACATAAATGTCAAACCGAATATGTTGAGGAAAATCCGCAAAAATATGATACAGCGGCTGAGAAAATCCGTAGCATGTAAGGATGAACATGTAAAGTGTGTTTGTTTGTAAATTATAAATACAAACTTAAGTACATGTAGTTTTACTCTCATTGGTTCCTGACTTTTTGGACACCCAGTAGAATTTAGCTGAGATTTTATTGAGATCATCTCAGACAAGTAATAATCTTAGAAAACAGATGAAAGCGTACAGTCGAAAACTGGCTTAAAGCATAGTGGGATCAACAGATAAGGCTGGAAATCCATATGACAGCACATTTGCCTCTTGAATATGAATGTCCATGATGTCTATATGTTCCAGTGAATAATAGATAAACGTCAGATAGTGTTGTGACATCATCCCATACTGAAGCGAGTCAAAGTGAATCTCAGACGTGTGTTACGCTTCAGTATTGTAAAGCTCGACATAACGTATAAACACATCAAATGGTGAACAAATCCCTGACACGTTTACGATTTCAATAGTCCGTATCTGAGCAGGTGTGTGTGTGCGCGCATGTGTGTGTGACTGTCATCCTCCTGATGGCCAGTGGAAGTTTTTGCTGCGATTCCTGTGGGATTTAGGATGCTGGCCTCAGGTTAGTCTGTGGAATGTTGCCTGTAACTTAAAGTCAAAGCTCATGTTTTGTTTGCAGATTGGGTGTCAGGTACATATATGTGCAGTCACGTGACTGATGATAACAGAGAGTGACGAACAAGAATAAGAGAGATGAAAGAAATACCGCTGCCCTAGTCAAACTAAGGGTTCTTATCGTCGGAGCGGCTAAGAGGACTGAAACTCTGCGGCAGGTTCAAAGCCTCACCTTCCACCTTTTCCACCTTTCCTTTCTTTCACCGTCTATTTCTGTCTCTCCCTCTGTCGCTGTCCTTCTGTTGGAACTTATCCAGCAGAAGTAATGCTGGAGTAATGCTATATTTACGTCATGTAATGGGACAAAACCTTTTTGCTTTTTATATTTGAGCAAGAGATTTGGATTAAACTGGACTTTTCCACATGTCAGGGGATCATTTGAGCCACCATTTGGCTTATGCTTTAGTATTTTTTTTCCCCCATGATGGTGGGGCTATCTGTAATTATCACTTCCCCAGTTGGAAAAAATCTTCAGTTCAATTCTCCTAGTAGTCAGGAATTTGGGAGTATTCAGGAATTATGCAGTCTTACACAATGTTCCTCTTACACCACAGCAAATTGCCAGTCATTTATTTTTCCTTAATGACACATCATACTTTTTTTTTTCCACTTATAGTTACCTTTAATGTTGGAAAATGTCTGCAAAACATGTTAGTTCATGTTATCACTGCTGTCTCCTAACTAGTCACCTAACATTAGCTTGCTAAAACAGCTCCACAATGTTTTCAGTAGCTTAAAATGTAGTTTACAAACTTAGAAGCTGTAAGAACCTCGGGCTATTTGGGCGAAGCTCGCAATGAGGAGGCTAAGAGTGTGCAAAGCTTCATCAGGAATTCTGTCAAATAAAACCAATACTAATAATAGTGTGTATACTGTATGTACAGGGCATTTCTAGTGCTCAAGGTTGATGCACACTATACATACAGTACATACTGTACAAAAAAATAGCAGGAAAAGAGAAAGAAGTGCAAAGGTTTGTGGGCTGTGACAGTAAAGGATCTGCCCCGCATTGATGTCAATCTGGTTTTAGGCTTAAAAATGATTCTAAAATAGTAGAAAATAGTACAAAGTTGAATATAAGCCCGTCTGAGCAGATATGTCCAACCCTTTGTCCAAACTGGTGGTGTACATATAAAATAATAAAGTCATAAATGTGAGGTTATTGACTTCGAAGATATATTTAACCTCTTACTTACAATGTGACCTTTTGTATCGGTGGAGCTCGCATATTTGGCAACTCTCAACTGATGCCTTTTTATTGCTATGACAGCTAGTCGATACGCAATCTAAAGGCTGCAGTGAAACTGCACGACTCTCAGAAGCCCTACTGTAATCATGACCTCTGCAATAACAGGACTCAACCACTTTCACACTCCCCATAGACCTCAGCATTGTGGGCTAGACATACACACACACACACACACACACACACACACACCTCAATTATCCTCATTTGCTCTGTAAGGAGTACTGGTCATAACCAGAAATATGGTGGGAAAATGGGAGCGAAAAAACTTTATGGCATGCATTTCATCTTTTGGTGGAACTGCATCCCCAGGTCATTGCCTAAATAATTAGGTGATTGGCGAGACAGATGAAAGGTAGATTGGAAGTGACTGAGAGGGGAGGTTAATGTTTCTCTAATCAGTTTGGTCTGAGAAAATGCAGATTGTGAAATTTTCCAGCTACTTCCTTAGAAAAACGCATTTCACTTCTGATTAGATCTGATTAGCGGCGCGGAGGTGCAGAGCTGCGCTCGGAGTCGGAGAGGTTGAGCGAGATCATGCGCACACACACACACACACACACACACACACACACACACACACACACACACGCTTATACAAATACTTTCAAGTGGTTGATTCTCGGTCGGAGAGATGATTTAACTGTGGCATGACACTGTTCGTTCCTCCACGATTTCTCAGTATGAAATATTATTACTCTATTAGCGTCTAAAATGATAAATGAGTGCAATTAATGGACTTCTACCAAATAAAACACATGCTCAGGAAGGTATTATTTAATCCTTAAAAAAAATAGTATTTTGAAGCAGAGACGAGACGTAAAAATGATGACTTCCCCATCTGGATCATGGGAATCCTCCAGTTTCATGGGCTGTTACATCCAAAGAGGATGCAGGATTTACCCGAGGTACAAAATCTCCAATAAAACTGTTCCTTTGTTATGCCAGGTAATAGCTTTTGAGCTGCAACGTACCGGGAGGCTAAATGCAGAGCAGATGTACTGTATAAAGTCCAGGAGCTGATCAAAGGGACAGATACGCAGGCAAATGATGATAAATGACTCTCCGCTGAATTGTAAGGAGTGCACGAATGTATCGAAGTGCTAGAGAGGAGCCTGGCCAGAGCAGAGTGTGTGTATGAGAGAGTGAAAGAAAAAAAAAAAGAAAAAGAAAGAAAATGTCAGACCTCATCTGAATGATCCTAAGCAGGGGTCAGAACGATTAAGTTCCTACAGAGGGGAAACCAGGTTTGGACAATCTGTAATTGATTTTGCAAACAGATCAGTGAGCCGCAACACACACACACACACACACACACACGGGAGCAAGTCTCTCCTGTGAAAGTTTGTCTCACTCTCCGGCCCGCCGCCGCAGCACCAGATGACATCATCACGGAACATATTTCTGCCCCTTTATCTTTTGAAAGATGTGTTATCCATGTGCAGGCAGAACCCAGGCGGGATCAAAGGCATAGTTGTGCTCTGGCAGCAAAAAAAGTTAAATTGAAACATGATTTCTCTGCACAGAAATAATCTGTTTATTTCAAGACATATTTCCTTACATGTTCGACTCATGTGCCTTTTATACAGTTTAACATGGCCTACTTTTTTCCAGATCCGAGATGAAAGAGAAGGCTTGACCCTCGACAGGAAGATGAGCACTTTTTATTCTTTGACATATGCACAGCTGACAAACTTTTGCTGTTGCTCTGTATGAGCTGTGAGCTTATGTCTCTCTAATGCATTCCCAGGCCTGGCTGTTGGGGGGACATTGTGACTAGCCGACGTGATAAATCACTCCTCCATTACTCTGCCTTTAGTATCTGTTTATGCCCTAACAAATTGAAACCCCACTGGCACGGACCTGCCTCGCAGCACCTTCTCCGGCCCCCTTCCCGATTAGTTCAAGGTGGGACGGGTTTTGCCCTCTCCTCCCCTGCTTTTCCATCTCTCGCTCTCCTCTGTGTTTTGTCTCCCCTCGCTATGGGGGAGAAAGGTGGACATATGTAAGCAATAAAGTCGAAGGGTCTGTGTCTACCACAGGCTGGGCGTGAGGAATGCAGAACCAAACTATAGGAGTAATAACAAGGTGAAAGCTCGAGAGAGAAGCAAGGAGATGGGCACATCTGTACCCCATACCTGTTGGGTGATCTGGGCGAGTCGCAGGGTTTCTGCCTGCCTGGCACCACTTCAAACGGCTGAGCGATGCAGGCCAAAGGGTGGTTTGACCCGTGCGCTAAGCTCCTGCTAAGCCTCTCAAAGCTGCTAGGAGGTGTGGAGAGATAGAGAGACAAGCAGGGAAGAGAAGCAGGAAGGAGTACGACAAATATTAAACCTGGTTCTGGATCTGCAGATATATCATAACAACAACAACAAAAAAAAAAAATCAAAGCAAGGAGAAAGACGAAAGCAATGACGACCGACAGTAAATACAGCTCTATTAAAGTCAGCAGTAATAACCTGCTCTGTGTACACTGAGTTATCGCCTGTGCAAGAAGTCCCTTTTTTCTGTAATGCTAATAAATCAACAGCCTGGTTTTTATAATCACCAAAAATAAACTACAATCAAAGCACCAAAACAGACAGTTTAGGTCCTGAGGCATTTATCAGCTTTGAACATTTTTTTTTTTCCCCCACCAACTTTTCCAGAGCATGTCGACGCACTGACACCATTCTTTCAAAATGAGCTGCAGCCATCGTAATTGCACACTACGTCGTCGTTCCGCACTCATCAAAAAGTGCGATTTGATCAAAAGGCTGTTTCCGCACTATTAGAAGGCACTCATCAAAAGATCGTTTTAACAAAGCTGCTGACACACCCAGGGCCTGGAGCAGTGGCGCAGAAAAAAAACAAAAAAAAAAAAAACAATGTGGATGCTAATGCTAACAAATGTGAAGGAAAGAAAAAACCAAGGCGCCAATGACAAATGAATGAGGGATGAAAAAGACCGAAAAAAAAGCAACTAGAACAAACCAAAAGGACCAACCGATCTTCTTGGAGGAAGCAGGCCTATCCCAGAATGCTGTAGGACAGGAAATGCCCGCTGAGAGCTGCAGGCTTCCCTGTGGAGCCCTGTGCCAGTGGAATGCATGAAATGAATAGTGACATCATGTTGCTTGGTCAACAAAGCTGGATGATTGATGAGGACAAGCGGGCAGGGTGATGGCCAGTTGTTGGCCTTCCCTGGGAGATGCCGTTTCCCTCTGACCCCCAGTCCTAGCCTCTGAAAGGGATAGCAGTGATCGCTCTCTCTCTCTCTCTGTCTCTCTCTGTCTCTCTGTATCTCTCTCGCCCACTCTGTTGCTGTATCCTTCTCCTCTCCTGACAGGAATACGATCTTTCAACTGCAAGTCAGCTAGTCTGCCCCCCAATGGGCTTACCCTTGGTCTGTTTTCAGATTAGAGTGTTCCCACACAGAGACGAAACAAAGATAACATTACCTCTTCAACTTGATGAGTAAACACTTTCATATCCAAAAATATTACCAATTCGGTTGATTCCCTTCGCTATTTTTTTTTCTCTGATAAAAAAGTAAAACCTGTGAACCTTATCACAACAAACAATCTGTCCTTTTTATTTTTTTTTCCTTGCTCATTTTTATAATTTGTATAACTCATTGTTTTGCGAAGCACCTTGTCACTGTCCATTTCCCAACAGTAGTATGTTCTAACGAAATCTGACAAATTGACTGCGGAAGAAGCTTCCAGATGGATGTCACCCAGCTGTGTCCTGAAACAGCAGAGCACCAGTGCTAGCAACTCTCTCTTAATAAAGGGAGGAGCCTCTCGAGTCACATGATATCCTCTCAGGTCATGTGATAGGACTGGTAGTGCCTGGTGTGTTTTCCTAAGGAAAGTAGAGCTAATGTTGGTCAGGCCTAGCACTGAGTCTGCCTATCTATTAAGAGAAAACCTTATTTATATCACACATTCCATACATTTAAAATGGAGATCAAAGTGCTTTATAGTTTTTCAAATAATTAAAGTGCAATAAATAAGATTTATGCAAAAAGAGAATAAAAGTGTAATAATTAAAATAAAATAAAAGTGATTTAAAAGTGACATAAAAGGAAGGCAAATAGTAAAAGCAAATAAAATAGGAAAAGTGCAAAATAAAATAAAAAATTTAATTGGTTTAGCTGTTTTTTTGTTGTTGTTGTTTTTGTTTTAAATCCGTGATGAATGTAAAATTAGGTTCAGGAGTTAGTGTTCGTGCTTATCTTCATTCATATGAAGTTTTCACACAAAAAAAAAAAAAAAAAAAGTTTCTTAGCCATTTCGGATTTATTATCTGATTAGGCATTTTCCTGGAGTTGATTTCCAGTGTGTACAGGACATGCTGTTGTAGGAAAATAATCAGTGACGGGGTGGTGTGATGTGAGAGAGAGTTACTATTTCCACCACAAAACTGATTATTTCCCTATAACAACACATCCTGAAGTGTTTTATTTCTCTTACACCACAAGTTACCATAGCATCCATAATGACATTACATTTTTTTGTTCCATTTTTTTTTCCCGACAAATATATCACAATCTGGTAATTTATAGATTTCATGAACTTCTTGAAATGGACAGTCTAGCAAAACAGTGTGCTGGGTTTTACTTAGGTCAAAAGATAAAATAATGAGAGGCTGTATAAAATTATTATTATTATTATTATTATTATTATTATTATTATTATTAATTTATTTATAATGAATGCAGCATTGGGGTGTGTGAGTAATCTCAATAAAACATGTGGGGTAAGAAGAGCTGCTGCTAGTGATTCCGTGGGCATCAGTTTAAAAATGTATGTGTGTGTGTGTGTAGAAAGACAGACAGAGAGAGAGAGAGAGAGAGAGAGAGAGAGAGAGAGAGAGATTGAAAGAGAGTTGTTAGCTTTCTATTATTTCTAAGGACATCCTTTAGCTGCTGATGAAAAAATAATATGGCAGCATATGGCTATTATTTACACGAGCTCTGCAATAACACAACCCTTGAACTGGAAATGGAGGTCTTGTTTCCCCTTTTCCTCTCCTGCTGGAGCTGACGTGAGTCGACACGATTCGTTTAGCTCTGAGCCACACCGACTGTGTAAAAGGAATAAAACTGAGATGACTTGCAGTTGTCCAGGTCAAGGCCACTGAGAACAACATTCTCTTTCTCTCTCTCCCTCTCTCGCTTTAGTAGCAGGTAGAGAGAAAGTGTCTGCTGCTACAAATCTCCCTCAACACACACACACACAAAATGGCCTGGATCTAAGGTTGAAGGTTTGTCAGAGACAAGCCAAAAGAAATGATGTTCTAGATTCGTATAAGACATTTTCTTTTAAGTTACACTGAAATTAATAGCAAATTAGACAATTAATAATACCTTAGAAAGATAGAGAGAGAGAAAGGGAGAGAGACAAACAGACAGAGAGAGAAAAGAGAGAGACAGAAACAGAGAGATCAGAGACCAATGAAATACAAATAGTGAAATACAAATAGAGACAGACAGGGAGAGACAAAGAGAGAGAGAGAGAGACAGACACACACAGACACACAAGAGAGAAAGACACAGACAGAGACACAGAGAGACACATAAGAGAAAGACACAGACATCAAGAGAGAGAAAGATAAAGAGAGATGAGACAGAGAGATAGACAGAAAGAGGTAGACGGAGAGAGACACACAGGCAGAGAGAGAGAGAGAGACAGAAAGACAGATACAAACACAAAGAGAAAGAAAGACAGACATAGAGAAAGAGACAGACAGGGAGAGTGAAACACAGAGAGAGAGAGAGAGAAAGAGAGAGAGAGACCACTGAAGGTCATGTTCACTCTCTGGGTGAAAGATGAAAGAAGTTATTAATAGCTGGTGCATTTACATGCCCTAAGTGGATGTTTATGTTGGAATTTGCTGCTTATGTGTGAACATTGAGGGCCTGTAAACACGGCCATTCAGCTCTCATTTCCCTTACATCAGTCATATTGTTTCAACTGCGCACTGCGCCGGCCACAGTTTAAAAAACATCGTTTGGGGCATTATCTTTTAAGTGGTTCCACAGCAAGGGCTCCCGGGGGCCGGTAATCAAGTCGACTCAACGAGTCCCCCTCCTCCTCCTGTCCCTCCATCCCTTCACGCTACAGTGCCTTTTCTGTAAATACACAGGAAAATGAGAGAGAAGGAGAACGACACACAAAGAGGGAGAGAGAGAGAGGGAGAGAGAGCGGCACTAGAAAATAGGACTAATATAATGGCACTACAAAATTGACAAATAAGTAACGATATTCAACAGTGACACTGAATATGGAAATTTATATGCACTGAAAGTATATGAAAGTCTAAGAAAAACTAATTTATGAAGATTTCACACAGCTCTTTTACAGCACAGTGAACTTCACATGGCTTTGGATGTTTTAGTTTCTGTCTAGTTCCTGTTTTTGTTCCACTGTAGCTGTTAATTCCCAGCATTCCTGATAACAAGCACGCTGGCTTGTTGTAACACAACCTGAGCTCACGAGAAATTCAAATGAAATACAAATGAACGAGAGAGATGTGGTTGTTCGATTTCAAATGCTTCATTCATTCATTCATTCATTCATTTTCATTTACCACTTTATCCCGGTCAGGATCTCAGTGAATCTGGACATGAGTGAATGAATCGGGGATTATTTTCCCACTGATGTGAAGAGACAACCTTTGAGAAAATCCCGTGAGTGAATTTTATCTTAGGTGATGAGACAGAGACTGATGTGAATGATGCTAATGATCAAAGTGAGAACTCATTTCCCATATAATTCTTTACAATGTGGCAGTAATGTTGTTTAATTGAAAAAAAAAAAAAAAACAGATTAGGTTATAAATTTAAATGTGTTCAAGTGGTATTGGAATGAAATCTTTAAATGTGATTTTCTCCTTTTTCACTTTTTGGGGTTAACCAGACTTTAAATAGCTTATGGTTGAGATACATGCAAAAGGGAAATGTATATCAGTGTATGAAAATGTCCAGATTTTACCATGTGAAGGGTTTTCCCAGACCATCACACATACAACAAAACTGTAACACAGGCAATGGATCCAAGTGCCTCCACATGTCCGGGGAAAGTCCTAAATGATTGAAATCTGGCACTAAATCAGACTGGTATTGAAGGACAAGACCTCTCTCTTGATATTTTTCAAGGACACTTACATATGGACCTGAAACGAGCTGGAACTTCAAGCCTTCAACAGGATGTTAAAGGTTTTACCAGTAGCGCCCCTGAGTGGAAGCCTTGCACATTATTTTAACAGAATAGCACTGGATGGAGACACACACATGCACATGTCCTGGCTGCGCTACATTTTTTTATTGGCCAAATATAAAATTAACAACAGCCAGGAGCTCCAATGGTGCACTAGTCAGCTTCGAAACAGAAATTTCCAGTTTGAGGTCAGCTGTATACTCTTGTAAAATTTTACAGGCCTGCTTAAAGAAGAGCTGCTACTTTACTAGAAACAAACTTTCCTAATTAATCACCAAATTAATAACCCCAGGTCTGTTAATGCTGCTCTAGCCATTCGCAAGTTCCCATTAAAAGCCGAGCCGGTAAAGCCGGCCTAATGGCTACTGACATAAATCAATAAAAGGCCTGCAGTGAAAATTTTTCCCTCGCTGCGTTGACTAATCAGGGGAACTGTAAAAACACAATGTGTGCCCAAAGTGAAGTGACCTAGCGTCAGTGTTAAAAGTTTTATACAGCCATCCGGTGCGAGTTTAAGCACTTGTCACATAGCAAAACGTGAGATGGCAGCCGGAGGACGCAAGCATTCCTGTTTTAGAGACCTATTATACTCTGGCCACAGGAAGGAGGGTGTTAACAGCTGGCTTGACAAGCTCCTGTCTGACCCTGAGAGGAACGGTGCTGGCAGAAGGCTCAGATGTAGAATTCCATTCTAGAGTGTTCTAGAGTATCTTTTAAGAGTTTAAAGGCTTTGTTCCGTTGTTCATCAAAGAGATGTTGGTGGAGTTTGGGGTCGGGGGGGTCAGGAGAGGAGTATGTCTGGAATGTCTGATCCAAGCCTATATTTAGGTGAGGTGATAGGAGAAGAGTTGGGGACAGTGGTGAAGTCGTCATCATAGCTGAGACGCTTCCGTCAAAGGGAGAGGAAAAGAAAAGGGTTGGGGTAGGGGGGTTGATGGGGTTGAGTTGGTGGGAACAGGGGCCATTTTGAGTGGATTTGTCTGATTCAGGAAGACGTTCCACCCTGTGGCAAGAAAGAGAGGAATTGTTCCTTTTTCTGTTTTATAAAAACAAAAGATAACGTAAACATTAGGGAAGTAGAAACAGAAAAGGTCTCGAGACCATACTCGACTCAGGTCTTGGGGCGTTTTACACTTGTTCCAGACTTGGCATTGGCATTTGCATTTGGACTTGTCTCAGTCTTGGTGGTCTTGACTACAGTCCTAGTAAATAGAAGACAGATTAAGAAATAAAAGAAGAAGAAAAAAACAAGGAAAGACAGAAACTCTCTGAACCGATGCATGTTCAGGAACCCTGGGCCACGTTTCTACAGAGCCACTCAGGTGACGTGGTAGGGATTTATTCATATGCGTGACCAAAATGCCTAAATTGTGGCAACTATTATATTTTAAAATGAGTGAGCTATGGAGAAATCACTTGAATTAGATCACTGCGGTTACAGGAACCACAGGAAAGCATTGAGGTGATTGATAATATGACATTTTAATTTTGGAATGACATCAATTTGTTGTGACATCAGTTTCTCAAAGTTCTCAAAGTCAATTTTTCTTGTTCCCATCAAATAATTAGGCCATATATTAAGAATTCAAGTTACACAAGTTGTAGGAATAAGATTCAATAAGTCTCAAATGTTAACTTGTAGACTCGATATATTAATTTGTGGCCACGGCCTAATAAAAAAATAACCACCCTGTCACCTGACTGACTCTGCATGTTTCCACCAGTTTGACAAACTGTTACATAAAAGTGAAAGCTTCCTAAAGCACAGTGCAAAAATAGTAACAACCATAGAGTAAAAGTTTACTTTTAGCTTTGCGGACATCCTAAGAAAAACTAATCCTTCAGGTTATGCTCAGCACAGCAGAGATGAATGTTTTTTTATTACTTTTAGCTGTTTATTCAGACTGTCTAGTATTAGCGTTAGCATGAGTTGTTTGTAGTAGTTTCCTTTCAGTCAGTTGTCACTGTCAGTGTACTGCTTTTTTTTCCTGCTCTGACTATAGATTCACGGTTGGGGTATTTCGTTTTTCTTTGCTTTTCTAGCAATAATCTTTCAGCACACTTTCAGATGACAGAAAGTGATGCTGACAGTCCAAGGACCAGGTCTTTTGAGAGTAAGAGAGCATGAATTGAAGATTATAGACAGACTCAGAAGCTAGCACCTGCCCCATGTGTTAGTATTATGTAAGAGTGTATAATTAAAGAAGGGATTAGTTTCCAGTATCAAGGATATGACTCGCCTTGTTTCTGTCCTCTAACACTCAGTGGGGTTCTGTTACAAAAATTCATACAAAACTGAAGTCAAGTGGTGTGTGTAGTAAATTAGAGGATATAGTGATCAGTAGCCTGGCGGGTGCATGTCCGGGTTCTCTCAGAGTACTACAGATGAGAGGTGAAAGGCAGAGAGAGAGAGAAAGAGAGAGAGAGGGGAAGGGGGGTGTTCTGTCCGTGTTAATTAAAAATAGCCTGGTGAGCTCTACAGTTAGCCGTACTAATCAGGACTCTGGCCACAGTGCTAATACTGAACAATTAAACAGGCCAGTGTGTGTGTGTGTGTGTATGTGTGTGTAAAACAATAAAAAAATATATTCAGTTAATACATAAACAATAAAACACAACAGAGCATCCTGTTTTAGGAAAATAATCAATAGCCTATTTACCATCCTGAAGTTGATTAATTTCCAATAACAGCACATCCTGAAGTGTTTTATTCCTCTTATACCACAGCAATTTGCAGAATCTAACATTGTTCTATCTATTAAAGGACAACACGTTGTACATTTTATCTGTTTCTAGTTACACGCAGTAGACAAGTTAGTTCCTGTTATCACTTTTGTTATACAGCTATAAACACTCATTCCGTCATGAGTCTCTCTTTTATTTTCCCTCTCTTAAAGTTAACAGGGCAAAAAAAATGATGTTTGTCATGTTACTCTCTCTACCTTCTCTACTCTGAGTCACTGGTCTGAGAAAGGAACTACTTTTTTACTGGAAATTGTAAGACCTATATTGCAAATGCTAATGCTAATGCTAAAAAAAAAAAAAAAAAAGAAAATCACATAGCTGTCCTCCTGTGTGTAATAAATGTGTATGGTGATGTCTCTGGCCTGTGTATAGATGATAAATCATGACTTTGAGGTAAAATATGTTCTCAAGGACGTAAGACGTTGAAGCAAAATCGTCCATGATTGCTAATATATTTAGGCACTGAATTAGGAAAGCAGCACTCGGTGGAAAAGTTAATAAGTAGACGACTATTGAACCAGAGAGAGAGAGAGAGAGAGAGAGAGAGAGAGAGAGAGAGAGAGAGAGATGCTGGAATGTTCCATCTGAAAAGAGAGTTATTTACCTCTGAAATCCCATCTTTTCTGTCCTGCTCCTGCACTGCTGAAGTCACTGTGTATGTGTGTGTGTGTGTGTGTGTGTGTGTGTGTGTGTGTGTGTCCTCTTTCTCAGCATGTCAGTGTACAACAACACAACCTGGCCTCTTTCCCTCCAGCCTCCTCCAGAGCATCACCAAACCTTTCACTCTGCTCCAGAGGAGAACACACTGTGTGGGGAAACATGCAGGAGATCCCACTCTTCTCTCCTCTTTTGTCCTTTCCTCTTTTGTCCTTTCTTCTCCTGTCATCTCCTCCCCTCTCCTCTCCTCTCCTCTCCTCTCCTCTCCTCTTTTGTCCCACCCTCTTTTGTTCTTTCCTCTCCTGTCGTCTCCTCTCCTCTCGACTCCTCTCCTCTACTCTCTTCTTCTGCCCTCTCCTCTTTTGTCCTTTCCTTTTTCTTTCTCTCCTGTGTACTATCTTCTACTCCATTAAAGGAATAATCCAGTGTTTTTCAACCAAATATGCTGAATCTGTTGTATGTGTACATATGCAACTTTTAGCTGTTTAGCTGTAAAGAAAAAAAAAAAGCAGAAAACTTGTCCTTTTAAAACTTAATTATAATGTAAGACTAAGAGAAGTTGTTTCATTTTGTCAATAGAATTTTTTTGGGGGATTGCTTTCATGAATTCTTCAGCCAAAGTTATGAGAAAAATAAAGAAAATAAAGAAATAAAATAAAGAAAGATTACTTTTTAAGACAAAAGAAGTAGGCAACAGATTCTTCTATAATAATAACCAAATGACTTAATGTATTCTCTGTGGTGCACACTCCACATGAATGGGTTAAACAGAAGGAGTCTCCAGTGTCAGCGCTTTGTATTTCTGAATTAGAAAGTCTCAAAGTTACAAACTTAAATTACAAAGTTTGCACTTTGTGATTTCTTGGTAACATGACAAGCTGTGTTTTATTAACTTCAAGAAAGGAAATAAAAAAAAAAAAAAGCTAGCGAGAGAATGAGTGTTTATAGCTGTTAGAAAGGATGAAGTATCAGGAACTAACTTATTCGTGGACATAACTGTTCAAAAAAAATGCATAAAACGTATGATTTGCCATTCTTTAAACAATAAAAAAAAAATAGTTATTGTAGGCAAATTGTTGTGGTATTAGAAGAATAAAACACGAATTTCAGAGGGGTAACAGTAACTCTGCTTCATCAACACCCCATTGTTGATTATTTTCCTATAAAAGCATCCTC
This sequence comes from Pangasius sanitwongsei, assembly GCA_037576675.1. Lineage (NCBI taxonomy): Eukaryota > Metazoa > Chordata > Actinopteri > Siluriformes > Pangasiidae > Pangasius > Pangasius sanitwongsei. The sequence continues at coordinate 4,633,204 of CM075027.1, forward strand.
ACAAGCGTTTTATTCCTTACTAATCTTAAAATAACAATTAATCAAACAGTCGATCAAACAGCATTACTCTGTCCATGTGTGCGGCCGTGCCTGTGGATTTGTAAGTCGTCTTTCAGGCCACAGTGAGATTCTACAGGACGAGTGTATCTGCAGAGGACGACTAGAGGATACGGGTGATTATGTGCAGCTCAGGGGAGCATCAGCACTATTATCACCACCTCACTGCCACAATCTGTCTCTCTTTCTCTCTGCAGCTTGGGAAAACACCTCCAACTTCTCATTTAGGGAGAAAAAAAGATGTAGTGTGTGTGAGAGAAAGTGCAAGAGTGAAATAATTAGCATCATGGAGCGAAACACACACACACACACACACACACACAATCCCGAAAGCTTATAAATCTCTATAAGGGAAGCAGCCATGCTTGTTGCGTTACCTTGCTGGTCAGATAGAAATTGTTGCCAGGAGCCAGAAACAAATTTTCTGCATGTCAGGCAGGAAATGTGGCATAGTCACTGAACACAGCGCAATCTTCAATTTGCCGTAATAGAGTTGAAGGTTTGATTACTAGAAATAGCCCCACTTATCATGATAAACGAAAATAAATAAATAAATAAAAAAGCAAAGTTAAAAATGAAGACATATGCCTTTGGGTGTTGAAACATTAGATTCCTTGTCAATCCCGGAAAAAGTGACGCTACCCATAACCTCATCTCTGTCTCTTTCTCTCTCTCTCTCTCTCTCTCTCTCTCACACACACACACACACACACGTTGATTACCCAGAATAAACAAACCACATGGATGTTTGTTTGGCTTTGAATCCTTCTGAAGCAACACAGAAATAACACCAACCCAAAATGTTCACGTTTGATAGGCTCATGATCCGTGACTTCCGAGCCGACGGCACATGTGTGTCTGCGGTCGTGCACGTGTGCATGTGTGGGTCGGGACATCGGTAGTGTAGTGAGGTCAGCCCTTGTGTTACCATGTGCGTAACACTATTCCTGTCTTTACAACATGCAGCCTCTATCATTAGCATCTAAAAACAACTGCTCTTTAAGTGCAGCAATGCACGTAACCAGGCATGGAGGCGAAAATGAGAGTGCTGCTTCGTTAAACGTCTCGCAGACTGTTTCCCACCCAAAGGAGTGGGTGTAAAGCTATGACTGCAAACTGTTTGCAGCCTAAGAGAGTTTCGAGATCTAAACAATTCCTTTTGTTGTTGTATTTTGTTAGGTCCTGAGTACTGGTTTAAAATTTAGTTTGCACAACCTTGCAAAAAGTATATATCATGTTCTTCTTTCTTGCAGGATAAGTTTACTGCATGTTCTCTAAGTAATGTTGCCTGAGAACTTCTGCAGTAATCATGATCGATTCGCACGAGATAAACAATCTCCGTATAAATCACAGACGTGGGCGTGTCTCCAGGATGTACACATTGTCATCACACTAAAAATCACATGCGTATTTCATACACCTCTTTTCAATACAAACTGATTGTTTTGTCCTTTATTATAAGCTCTTGGTGTAGGGGGTGTGGCCATGCACATTGCGCTTGATCATTAGCAAGTCACATGGCCATATGTAGGATGTACCTGTGCAATGAACTCGATAATGTACCCCAACCCCCCCAGAAGCATTTCGTCCTCTGAACACCATCAATGCTATTTTTCTGTTTTAAACTTGGATTTTCATTTTGCTTTATTTTGTCAGGAGACAATAAAAAGGAGCAAAAGCTTCCTGCAGTGTCTTTATTTTACTAAAGAAAAGGCACAAAACTTGTTTTCTGAGGAGATCTTTACCAAAACATATTTTTGAGAATGACATTTCTATAAAGCTTCTTACATTATCAGTATTTCACTTTGTTATTATAAAATAAAAAAAAAAAGATTGGCCGCAAGGAAAAGCAATGTGCTGAGAAAGAAAAAAAAAAGAAAAAAAAAGACAGAAAATGCATTTTAATTATTATTTTGAAAATATTATTAATAAGGCAACCCTCCAATCATACACCATGACTTGAAACTGTGACACTGTAAACAACCTTAAACACACCACACAAAGTATTGTGCGTATACTTATTCATGATTAATCACTTCATTTATCTGTATAGCACTTTGTTGTTTTTTTTTTACCATAGACATTGACGTATGTAAACTCTGGATGTGGATTTATACTTGTAGTAGTCATTTAGTAGTTATTTTATCCTTAAGCCATCACCCTCCACCTGAACATGTCCAGTACTGCAACTTTTTTCACATTTTTACTTCTATATATACATATAAGCTTATATCTGTACATATCCAGGGTGCTATTGCATCTCTGTACTCACGAGAAAACTTTTTAGCTGCACCAGATCCAACATGGTCACACGATTGCAAATTCATTCAAATCTGTCCAAGCCAACTCATACACAGAGGTGTGAATGGTTAAGCTCAGGACAAGACAAGCGCACGCACACACACACACACACACACACACACATACACACACACTCACACTGCAGGTAAACACCGAGATCAGAGGTAGCTGTGGATCTTCTGTATATGATTTAACGCTAATTCTATTTTCCTCCTCATATTTAACAGATTTTTTAAAAAAAAACATTCCCCCATCCGTTTACTCATTAAAGAACACCACATCATACTTTTTGTCCATTTAAAGTTACATTGAATGTTGTGGAACGTTCACAAGAGGAGTTCGTTCCTCTTATCGTTTATGTTACAGAAGCTATACACTTTTTATAAGCCTCTGTTTTTTTTGTTTTGTTTTTTTTTAACTCTATCTTGAAGTTAATTGACAGAAATGCAGCATGTCACATTATATGTCCTGTGCTGACACTGGAGACTCCTTCCAAAAACGCTAAACAAACATTTCGTTATATTTTAGTCACATGTGGAGTGTCTTCAGAAGTCCCTTTTGTAGGAAATTACTATATAACATATTAAACCAAGTGCATTAATATAAATCTGTGATTTGTTTTGCAGCCAGAACTCCTGTCAGAGCTACTGTTATTGAAAAAAAAAGCAACATCTTCTAACCAATCAGATTTGAGAATTCAGTAGAGCTGTAGAACTATGGCTGTCACCTCAGGCCAATGTCCTCTTCTAACCTGTTCATTTTTCCTCCACGCTGTTTGTTCTTGTTGTCCTGTTGCAAATTTCGGACTCCTACACATTTTTATACAAGATTTTGTACCATACACAGTATGCACAACTAATATCTTAGTACTAATGAGAGTAAAGAATAAAGGTTCCACACGGTGTTATCCGATCACTATGGCTAATGTTAGTCCATGTCGAGCTACATTTCCCTTTTGAAGTGGAGAGCAGGAAACATCTCCTTGAGAGAGGAAAGGAAGAGGCTTTTCCACCCACAGCGTCTGGACTCTGAACCCTTGGAGAATGAATGCACGAGTATACCATCCCTCCTGTGTTCTCCTCCCTCTGTCCAACCCCAGGTGGTAAAATAAAGGATGTTTCCCACTGCAACAGGAATGGACGGAGAGAGATGAGGAGACAGAAGGAGCGAGAGAAAGAGAGAGGTTATGAGAGGTTATAGAGTGTAGACTGTTCCTCTATCCATTCATCTGCTCCATGCTGTCCTCAGCGTGGCCTTACACAGGAAGGACAAGACAAGACACACACAGGTTTCTCTCTCTCTCTCTCTCTCTCTCTCTCTCTCTCTCGCTCTCTCGCTCTCTCTCTCTCTGTTTTGTTCCCCTCCACCCAAACAGATCAGGTTCGTCTTTTCCCCTGACTCAGCTCTCCAGAGTTGCTGACGGTCATTGAGAAAAACAAGCACAACCGAAGCTCTGTTCTTTACCGCTGTTTTCTCTCGTGCTTTGTAGATAGATGAAGATAGATTTGAAAATGCATTTATTTTCTTTTTTTTTTCCCCTCCACACTAAAGGCAGACATCTTCAGTCTTAAATATAACGGCGCATTTTTAGGTTGATGCCAAAACAGAACCTTTTTCGGTTGCTTAAAAAGAATGTTTTGCTTGATGGAGCATTAATCATTTCTGTTGGTTGCCATAACTAATTCCCATCAATGTTAACATTTTGTCGAAATATCTTTATGGTTGAAAAAAGTTTATTCTGCTTATTGTTCAGATCAGCGCTAATAGTGACACTGCAGCTGTTTGGGCTGTGATCAGATATGGCATTGATTTATTAATTTATCACAGTACCAGCTCTACTAACAAGTTGTTTGATTGTTTATTCATTTTTTATTGCTATTTTGTGTCTTGGTGTGTATCTTTTTCCAAAGTTGGAAAATCCAATATTCCAAAATCCAAAAGTGACATTTGGTATTGGAAAGGCGCTATATAAATTCAGCGTTTCTTCTTCTTCTTCTTCTTCTTCTTCTTCTTCTTTGATCAAAAGTTTTTAAGGAAACCAAAAACAGTTCTTCTACACCATCTCTATATAAGAACCATTTTTCTGGCACTTTTATTTTTATTGAGCATGCACAGATTGTGCACATACCATTTTTCCACCCAGCAAATCGAATTAAGGCTGCTTTCACACTTGCCATTATACTTTCTCAACCCTCAGCCTATATTTGACATGTAATGTAATATGGCCACTTTAAAAAACGCTGCCATGATGGTTTTTTTGGCCAGTGTGGAGCTTCCAATGTTGAAAAATGTTCAGTTTTTTAGGAAAAGCCCCAAATGACATCAAGCATTTTTGACCTCCTGACCAATCAGATTTCAAGTCAGAGGGCAAGCGAGAAAAACAAACATGGAGGACATTTGTCCTCCATTTTCACTAGCATTTGCTAGTGAAAAATGTGTGTTGTTAGAGAGCTAGTAACTGGAGATTTGTGAAATGTTGATTTGGAAATATTTCATAGCTAATATTCCAATATTGTAATGTAACTAAAAATAACAATGTGACTATTTTTCAGAGATTCACAGGTGTGTGATGTGACGTTACGTTTTAACACTACTTTATAGTTGTATAGTATATTCTGCCAGGATCATGTGACAGTCAGGAGCCTATCACAGGACAGTAGGAAATAGTTTTCAAATATCTCCAGTTTCCCTCATCCTCACTGAGGAAAAAAAAAAGTTTTTATTGTGGAAGGAAGACCAAGAAGTGCGTTTGTGCATCTTTAAATACAGTACACTGTACATAGCAGACGCCCATTTACGTAGATCTGCCTTTAAAAAAATAAAAAAAAGAGACACTAACTTCATATTTATATCCTTATTTTCCCCACAAGCAAAATTACCTGCAGTCATCATATCTATTTTCAGCTCTGTGCGAATGCAGCCATTGTTCCAAGAGGCAAATGTTACTTTCATCATTTAGCCAAATGCTGTTATTGTGTCAGCGCGACAATGTGAGGAAGTCGTTAGTCAGGAGCTCTGGCAGACGGTGGGCAGACTGAGCCTAGTGCCACACACTCAAATACACACACACACCTACGCCCACACACACACACTCACTCACTCACACACAGAGACGCAAATCCATGAATCCAAATCCAACCCCAAGAACTATTTTGAAAAACATTTTTTTTTAAATGAACACATTAAATTGATTCTGAAATAAAACTATGTCATAATGTGCATAATGTGTTCTTACAACTATAATGAACCCTCCATAGCGGTCTTACACTGAGTCAGTATCAGGTGTTACTGATTGAGATACGATGACTGGTATGTTAGCTAACATGTCCTCTACTTTCATGATCAAGACACAAAACACAGGACACAAGGTCTCAAATTAGATCCTGATCTCAGGTTACTGTCTGGATGGAGTTTTGCGTGTTCTCTGTGTGTCCATTCTCTGGGTTCTCTGGTTTTCTCCCACCTCCTAAAAACATTCCAGTGGGTGGACTGGCGCTTCTAAATTGCTCCTAGTTGTGTGTTTTGCAATCCCATCCAGTGTATACAGTATTCCCGGTGTTCCTGGGATAGACACTGAATGCACCATGAGCCTGGCCAGGATAAAGTAGTTGCTCAATATGAATGAATGAATGAATGAATGAATGAATGAATCTGTAATTTTTTTTTTAAAGTTAAAGGAGTTTGTGAATTTCCGCTCTGTGGGCACACAAATAAAACCCCAACACTCTCCATTTCTCATCCTGCTCCACCCATGACTTCATGCATCAATCCCTTTTCTTCTGTGGTCACACAATACAGTTTCAGTGGTTTAGTTTGATAAATATGTATATTGTTCTGTGATTATTCATGGCATTAGGTTGCACTAGGAGAGAACTGAGGGCACTTAGGGTCATCGCGTATTGCTACATCACCATAGCTTAGAGTACTGACCGTGACAAGTAAAAGTATGGGCGGATTCTCTGGACATTGTTTGTATAGTTATTATACTGTCATGATTTCTGTAGTAACAGGAGCCTGCATGTGATTAATTGTACACTGCTGCATAACTGCAACAATGTGGAATTGTTGAATTTACTTCACACACACACACACACACACACATTTTATTACCTAATTTGCTATTTAAAATAACAAGATTGGTATTTTTTAATTCTTTTACACTTAATATTCATTTATTCTAGAGTTGGGCAATAACCTGTAGAAATTCAAGAATAAAATACTAACCAAATAGTCCTTTCTATTATTATTATTATTATTATTATTATTATTATTATTATTATTAACTTATTTTTTCTGTTTTTGTGTTTTGTTTTGTTTTGTTTTTTAGTTTGTGGATGGTTTATACTGTTATTAATTATATTACATTATTATATTATGTTTACACTTATAAAATGATACAATAGCACAAGCCACATTATAGTCACAAATTACACATTTTTAATAAAAAAGAAAATAATAATGTTTTTTCTGTCAGACACGTTTGATATATTTCGGTCTTCCCCCTTGACATCTTGCATTTTTTTTTCTATTTCTTTAATTATTTATACTGTGTTGTGTCAGGTCCTCTATGCTCGTACCAGGTCCTCTCTGATCCTTTTTCTAAATTTCAAACTTCATAGTCATGTAAATCGTTTGGTTTTGTCTGCTTCAGCTGTGACAATTCATGCTAATTTAACAAAAAAATACTTTCTTACCCTTAGTAATTCGTAGTAACAAAAATGCTCATTGACTGATATGTAATCTTCATAAACAGCATGAAAAAATCCCAGACACACCACCCAACACCTAAACTCTGAAGCAGAGGCTCGGCTGCTCTCTGTGCAGACAAAATCAGCTCTGAGGCGGACATTTAAAGGTTTTTAGAGGCCTTTCTCGCCTCTGAAGTGCCGTGTGCACTCTGACAGAAGCCTGGCATGCTACGCTGGGCATCCGCTCCTTATCCCATCTCCTTAATGACGACATGAGCTTCTATTATTTTGTGTCCACTCACCTCGCCTAAGCCATCACGCACTCATACATATTCCTGCACACTAACACACACATCACAGCCCTCTCCTGTCTTATCGCTTCGTCTGCTGTTTGGAGGGTTGGTAATTAGAAAGGCAGTGTGACGTTTGTATTTTTTCTACACATTATGCTGATTTTTTGAGTTTCAAATTCAGGAAACTGCATTTGGGTCATTCTGGATCTCAAGGCATTTAAAATGCACTAAATATTAAATGAGCAAGCAGTGTACCTGAATATGCTGTTATATATCATCTCTTACATACTGTATATGTATTCTAGTCTTCTAAAAAAACAGATTTTTATACAGGTAGAGTTCATATATTCCAAAACGATGCATTTTAACTGACTTGCTGTGTAATTTTGCCTAGTAGAGTGAAATGTGTGGAACAGGTGGAAACAGCCATGGCAAGATATAAAAACAAATGAATGAATGAATGAATAATGTATTAAAGGGGTCCTTGATAAATTAGAAGGGTTAATATATAAATTAGTAGGGTTAATGTTTTATACACAAACAAACATCTAAACATCTATTTAAACATGCACACATGATTGTGTTGCATTTTTCATGAATTAACTTTAAGAAAAGCTACCAGTGCACACCCTGCCCAAGCAGTTCATTACTTACAAGTCTGAGCTTATAAATTTGCACTCATGAGACCTTTTTTTTTATAGTCAGTGCTGACAAAAGCACACTCTTTCTCTCTCAATCAAACTGGTGGTCTCAAACTCTCACACTCCCATCCTCAGTATAAACAAGCTGGTTTATTTTCAGCCCGAGCAAATAAATGGGATTTAACTCCTATGAGGTTTGGAGGGAGCAGGTAGATTTCCACGGAGCCGAGGGGGGGATAATCATTCAGCTCGGGCAACTATTGAGAGAAAGTCCCCTGGTGTTATGACGAACACAAACACCCCTTTTTTGAAATGGAAACACATGGAGTGGGCAGAAAAAAACACCCCAGCATGGGTGAGATAGAGCCTGGAAAAAAGGAGCAGGGGAAAAAGTGTCTTTATTGGGCTTTTCCTTTGAACAACATCGCTATAGATAGAATCGCAATTCACCCTGGATTTGGCTGTTCCTGATGTAGAGTTTCGGTAAATAGACTGCGACTTCAAAAGAGACCGAAATGGCAAAGAGTGGAATGTCAGCTAGCTGTGTGTAACCCCGCGACATGTTCCACTAATGTCGGAACAGGCGGTTACATGAGATGGGTTCGGAAATGAATGGGTGTCTGCGGTATGAATGGAAGAAGGTGATCCAAGGCCACTGTGACACATAAAAAGTACAATGTTAAAATCTTTCTTCAAACTTTCCATTCATTAACGGACTGCTCTTCCTGTTTCAAACTTCTTGCTTGATATTAATAACAAAAGATAGCTATAGGCTTCTCATCCACATACTCAGTGTAAATAGTGTATAGATTCAACCTAATTAGGCAGACAAAAAAATGCACGCAACCTATCTGCAGCACCTTCTGCACAACGAATATCAACATCCAGGCACAAGCATACAATACTCAAGCATACGAATGCTCTGTATGGTACATTCTGCACCAGCGTAATTTAACCACGCCCACCTCTACCATTACACCATTTATAGTTATATCTGTATTCATTTTTTGAAACATATCGAGTGTAGCTTACTTCATGCGTAAAGTTTGTGTTTTTCAAAACATTTGTTTAGAATTTCTGCAAACAATCAGGCTTGGTAATGTGGTATGGTAACACCTGTGTTTACAAAATGTGAAAAAAAATTTCTGTAGTTTCTGTAGCCTGAACAACGACTGTAACAAAGCACACTGACACTGGAGACTCCTTCCATAAATCTTCTTACAGAAAATGTTACCATATCATTGTGTGTTTTTATCCATTTACTTGGAGTGTCCACCATTCTAGCTGTTAAATGATAAATGATAAAACCTGTCATTTAGTTTGCAGCCAGAACTTCCATCAGAGCTGCTGTTACAGAAAATGAATCAAGGCCAACAGTTCTGTGGTATAAATGGAATTATTGCACTATAATAAGCAGATTTCATATTTCATTGCTTAAAAATCTGTTACTGAGATGACAAATTGAGGGCTAAAGCCCAGTAAGGTTTTTTTTTTTTTTTTTTTTTTCTTTCAGAAGGCAGGGTTGAAATGTGGTATGGTACATCGTTTAGCACAAAACGATAGACTGGAGTTTGAAAAAAATTGTTGCTTATAAAGTTACTGAGTCACTACGAATGTGCGAATTTCTCACACTGCAGTTGAAAACATATCTGTGCTTCTCTTTTTCTCATTTGGACGTAAACCTGACGTCCACCATAAATCACACTCGGGGGGAAAAAAAAGTCCTTGTGTGCCGTATCTTGAGTTACAAAATGCTTGAGAGACCTATATTTCTGACAGGAGTACACAAAATAAATATTTAAATCATTTTACATTTTGGCACTCCTAATTCCCTGAATAAGCACAAGTCTATCAGGTAGACGGGTGTTGTGCTGTAAATCTATCCAGCCTGAGTGCGGCAAGTGGAGGGTCACTGAGGAGTCATGGATTTTGAGGAGGTATAAACCTGGTTCTTTATAGCTATCCCAATTGTTGTGTGTTAGAATTATGTGCATTGTATTAGCTCTAATGAAGGACGTAAATTCTCGGTTTTACGAGTAGCCCTTTTACGAGGCAGGGGAAATTGTAAAATACGCGCTTTTTCACGTTAGCCGTGTTTGTCACCCTGCCACCGGAGTTCACACACGCTGTTTTCATTAACCCGCAGACGGCTCCTTCGGTGGTGTGAGTGTCTGCGGGTGTGTGAACGGCTGACTTCTCCGTACCTGACATTTAACAGACAGCTCTACATGAGCGTGTGATTGGTCGATCAAAGTCGACGTGGGATCAGAATTATTACATTCTCACAAAAAAGTTCTCTTAAAGTTTTAGCGTGTAAAGTGCTTCCTGAACCAATAACTGTCTTTTATACCTCCTTGTCCTGAAATGTTACTGTACGAGAAAGTGCTGCTTTAGAGCATCAGTTTGAACTCATGTAGACTTTTCGTTTTATTCCTCTGGTCTAACAGCCTTAATTTAGATCAGCAGCTAATTGTCCATGTAAGTGAGTTTAAAGATGGTTCCTTAGTTAAATCAGAAACTTTACTGCCCACATGTAACTATGGGTATGAGTTTCAACTAACAGTAATATGATGCCTATAAATGTCATTTTAGGATTGATGAGCTCTTGTAGACTGATGAAACAATATCAACACTTATATCTACTCATTTTCAGTCTCTCCTTCTTTCCTCTATGTAATCAAATCAACTCATGCAGATGTTAAACCCCGATAACGTGTAACAAATTTATGACAGCGTTTTAGGGCCACTGTTTAAAAAAAATACAAGATTTGGAGAAAAAAAAAATATCACAACGTTTTGAGAAAAAAAAATGATATTATGAGAAAAAAGTCACAATATTTTGAGAATAAAGTTGTAATATTTTGAAGAAAAACTCAAAATATTATGAGAAAAAAGTTACAATATTTTGAGAATGGAGTCCTAACATTTCAAGAACAAAGTAATTTTATACTATTATGAGAAAAAAAAATGCAATATATTGAGAGAATAAAGTTTTAATATTTCAAGAAAAAAAATCAAAATATTATCTCGTGAAATATTATGAATAAAGAGGAATAAAGAGAATAAAGTTACAATATGATCACTTAAAATATTATGACTTTATCCTTGGAATATTACAACCTTATTCTCAAAAATCGTGTATTTTTATTTGTTTTAAACAGTGGTTCTAAAACATAGTTGTATAAACGTGTTAAGTCCAGTCATGTTATTTTTTTAAATTAATTGTTATTTTATTTATTTATTTATTTATTTATTTATTTGGTCATTTGCCAATTCCAGCCCACTGGCTAGTTTTTCTCTATCACATGACAGCTAGCAACCAGAAAGAGTGAAGGCATTTGGTTCATGCATGACACGTAAAACCGCCTCATTTTTTTCAAGCCACTGCTCACGTTACGACGCAGCTGAACGCAGTCAGAGGAAAGCGCTATCTACCCTCTTCCACATACACGACCTCACAGGTTGGCTAGGTCACGCTGATTGACAGAAGAAAAGGAAGAGAGGATGGATCTGAAGCCTAACCCGGTGGAAACTCTGGGTGGGAATGCATGCTGGATAGATTGCCAGTCCATCTCAGGACACCTCGCACGTACACCCATATACACACACACACACACACACACATTCACACAGTCACACATTCATTCACATCTAGGGGTAATTTAGCATAGCCATAAAATGCATGCATCTGATTAGTTATTCTCAGTTGGTTCTTAAATAGTAGCACTGGCTCTGGAGCTCAGGAGTGTAAGTTGGCCAAAGGAAACTCTCCAACCCTCTGATTGACAAATCAAACAATTAAACGGGAAGTGATGATGTCATCATTTCTTACTTCAACTCTGAGCATCCTGCCACATTTCACATTCACAGGCTTGACCTAAATGAGAGAATAGAGGCGCGAGCGAGTGAGAGAGAGAAAGAATAAAGATTGAAATATCTCCCAGGGACATTCTGCTTGCTATTTCAGAACAGCTCTTATCTCCTCCCTGTCAGCCGTGTTAATATAGGGATGAACAATATTTCATGAAGGGCAGCTGAATGCAGCTCGGCTGGCACACACTCGCTCCTCTTTCTCCTCCTCGTGCCCTCGTCTATCTTTTGTACCCCCTCTTTTTTTTCCTCCCTCTGTGTCAGATGAGTCACGGGTTAGCAAGGGAGGGTGAGAGGGTGATAAGCCTCGCTCTTATTTCTCCTCCTCCTCCTCCTCTCCTCGACACTCGTTTGCATTTTCATATCAATAATCGGGCAATTTCCCTACATGCTAATCCATCAAAGCAGAGCTACGCGTAATCCGGAGCAGAGAGGAGCTCTGGAGGCTGCAGGTGAAACGCTGTTGTAGAAAGACATTTGTTCTCCTGAACCGCACACAAAAGCCATCTCTGTCTGGCATGATCGATTGTAGGTATGGAGGAGACTCAAGCTTGTGAAGAGATGCTCAACATTCTGCACCTGGAAAAAAAGAAAAAAAAAAAAAACAACAGCTGAATGAACCTACTCAGCTTCCACGCTTCCATGGCCTTGCCCTTTGTCTGTGGATATAGCCAAAGTGCTTACCTCTCCTCTGTAAAAAGATGAACAATGCAAAGCAAGGGCAGGAAAGGCGAGAGAAAAAGAATATCAGCCAGAATGTAATATCTACAAATGCTGACAGGGTTGAATTTCACTGCCGTATTTAAGATTACCCCAGCTTTGAAAGGGGGAATTTTGCACAACAATAAGATTGTGTTTTTTGATTTTAATTTCTCTCTAATCTGCCTGCTAGGTGAAAGATGCGCTCCAGTGCTCACCTCCTCTCAGTCCTGACTGTTTTGTAGGATTTAGATGCTAACAGATCTTTTCAGGGTCACGCGTGCAGCGTTTAGTCTGTTTGAATCGAAGCCTGGCGTGTTCTCCGCCTCAGTGCGGTTACTTACGCAGGTGGAATGTAGTAATCACACTCAGGTGTGGAACAAAACTACAGGTCTGAGAGCGTCTGAGTGAGGTGGTCTCGGTCTGGGACTAAGTGAACTCTACTGTGATTCAGTTGCAGTGAGAAAGCGATTCGACTCTGAATCGACTCAGCTGCAGGAGTCGATTTAAACAAGTGTGCCGAATCAAAAGTGCCATTTATTTCGATTTTTTTTGTACATATGAGCTGCTAAACTTGTGCAAAGGACAGAGCTGTAGAGCCGCAGAAGTGTGATGTGTTCTAGATATTTGGACTGCCAAATACAGAAAAGTCTAAATAATCACTGGATATTATAAATAAATAAATACATAAGCTAGTTTACCTAATCATTTACTTAAGGTCTGTGTTCTCTATGCTTGTGTGACTTGTGTGATTTCTGTTCATTCTTTACAAACTTTTTCACCTTTTTCCACTGCCGTATTTCTGAGTTTTACGAGTATGTTCATTTTTTTTAGTCCTACATACACCTCACCCATTTTTTTTTTCAATTTCCAATCTATTTCGCACTCTGCAAACGGACTAATAGGTGTGAAATCTCTCTCAGACTCCTACATTAGACCTACAATACTAGACAGCATGAGTGAAGTGAAGCACAAAACTTATGACATCTCATTAGTAGCACATTTATCACCTCTCGTGTGTGATTTAAAACAGTGACTAGGTCAAATCTTTTTAGCTACCTCCAGGGAAATCGATGTATGTCACTGTCAAAACAAACAAAAAGAACCCTCCTCTTGCCCGTGTCTCTTTCTTGTGATTCCTTCTTTATATTCCTCCTTGTGAAACCTTGGCTGACTGTCTGTCTCAATTCACTACCTTAACACACACTTGTCCCTTCTAATCCCGGGCGCTAATGTTCACACGGAGCGTCCATACACCCGGCCGACGAGTTGTGTAATGCAAACGGTCTTTAGCGAGACAGCGAAGCATGCGAGACATAGCAAATTACACTCCCTAACGCCGTTAATTACAGCCATACCGACACGCCAGGAGAAAGGAACACGCTCAGAACAAGGGAGAGATTATGTATTAGAAATGTTATTAACGTGCCTCTATGCAAGGTCAGAGGATGAGGACAAGATGGCGGAACGGGAAAGTATGTCAGAAGCTCTGGAGTAATAGAGGTAGGTACATGATAAATGTTTCAGAATTTTTGATCGCCTTTAGATTGTGTTAGGTAATATTTCTGCTGTACAGTTGCTTTTATGATATATATTCACTACACAATAGTTTTCCTTTATTTTTTCTTTTCTCTTTGGGCTTTGGGCAGGGTTAGCATTAGTACCTTCAAATTCACTCAAGGGCATTATGGTGTTGCAGCATCTACAGCTCGATCCTGAGCTCGGGTTACTGTCTGTTTAGAGTCTCACTTGTTCTTCCTGTGTATGTGTGGGGTTCTCCGGTTTCCTCTTGGCTCCCAGAAACTTTCCAGTGGATGATTGCCTAGGTGTGAATGAGTGTCCGAGTATGTGTACGATGACCTCTGATGGACTGAAATCACATCCGGGGTGTATTCCCGCTTTGCATCCAGTGTTTCCTGGATAGACTCCAGATTTGCCCGACTATCCCTTAGAAATGAATACATATGGAATTCTAAAAAAATCCAATGATATCAACCATCCAAATTTTCATGACATCAGGGTTACGACACATGTGTACCCGTTTCAATGTTTTTGCACAGTTTGTCTGTCTAAATGTTTGTTTGCATGAGAATGAGGTAATAGAAAATGGAAGGAGAGAGAAATGACATATTTACAGCCTCACAAGCTTAATGAATAGCTTGACATGGAAAAGGGTTTAAAAAGGTATTACGAGAGAACAGGGATGTTGATGAGATGACGAAATAAAAAGAGACTTGAGGCCTTTATGATAAAGACAGAGACAGGCTTCTGGGGGGAATTCATTTCATGTCGGTTCAGAATAGTCTGCCGAATGTAAATAGCAGTTCAATAATGAATGCCCTTCCCCTGCTTTTATTTTCTTTAAGCTTTCCCCTACACACACACACACACACACACACACACACACATACATACATACTGTATACACACACAAACTTGCTGCAAGAGACACAAATTAGAGAGCATTTTTAAGGAAATATTCAAAGCGAGGCAAAGCCGGCGGAATCAGTTATTATTTTTGATGTTGCAATTTCTGACACTTTGATGCAATCAGCGAGTAGCCGTGGTGCAAGGGGCTCTCCAGGGAGAGAACTGTCAGTGCCGAGAGGCTGGCGCGAGAGTAATTATCGCAGATCAAACCCTGCTCGTTAGTAGGCAGGGATGGGAGGCAAATGCCAAAAACCAGCCAATGTTTCACAAACGCTTGTTCAAGGATATCCTAATTGCTATAAGTGGTTCCTTCAGGACTGACACATCAAACGCCGCCGGCTGTGTGATGTCACCAGTGCGCTGCTCCACAATGGGTGAATTAAGGGAAGAGGGCTCAGCTAAGAACACAAACAGGGACGGTTTCCTGTCTTTAGAATGGCACACACACAGAGAGGCACATCAATGCCCTGCAGCACTTCAACACACTGCATTTAAACAAAAAAAAAAAAAAAAAACACCAACATGTGTCATCTTTCTGACCTTTCTCTGTCTACCTATGTCTTTTTCCTTCATATACTACACAAGCACATACACGCATACAGACACTGGGCCAATGGAGTTAGCAAACACATTGATCTCACCAGGATACACTGGCATCTATGGCAATTTTCACTGAGGATAGGGTGGATATGGCCAAAGTGGGGTGAAGTGCAAAGAAGAATAGGTTAAAAGACGTTTAAAAGACAACTCCCATAGATAATAGTAATCTCTGTTGCTTAAAAGAAGTTACACTTAAAATAGATGGAACACAAATAAACAGGACTCACACCTCCATCTCCACCCTTTATGTCTAATTACACTTGTTCTCATATTATACTGCAAAGCATGAAATAACACTTAATTAGTCCTAAATAAAGAATTCAGACTGTAATCACTACTGAACTCATAAGCACAGTTAAAATAGCCAAGTCAACTCCCAAACAAGCCACTACCTGCTGAAGGAGAAGCTTTTTCTACAGCCTGAGTCTATAATGGAATAACCAAAAAATGTTACATATTACTAGAAACAGCAGCAGGACTTTATTTCACTGTATGTGAAATGAAGTGTTTAGTATTTATTACACCCCACTTCAACTACAGCTTACTTTGAAATAGAATCTTTAAAATATTTTAAAATCGTATGAGTTTTGCATTACTTTCTGAATTTGAAATATCATTCCCCATAAATCGTCCAGTAATAGAAAAATGTTATGAAAAATATACATTTTAGTGTCCCACAACATTCACTCAACCCTCATCTGTGTTTCAAAGATCACAGAAAGAAAAGTTATCTATCATTCTTTATTCTTTATTCAATGATATTTTGATATTGACTGAAGAAATCTCTTGAAAAGCGAACCCTTTTACACAAATTATACATTGAAAGCAATTATTTAAAAAAAAGAAATGTCTGTAATGTCCTCATTCCATTAGCATGGATGCGATTTAATCACAGTTTGCATATTTCTAAATAAAAAAACCTGGAATCTGTTACTCGTTTAAGAGCAAAATGCAGCTATTGTCATCAGATAAGTGAAATTAGGTTAACATATTTTTTGAATGGTTAAATGAATCCTTTCTTAGATTCAGTGCTGCAAAAAAGAAAATAGCTTTTAAAGAGTTGCATGACTAAATGGCAGAGCAATCTTGGAAGCACCCAGGTGATTATGTGGTAATTACGTATAATTTCTGTAACCTACTTTACATACTGGATTTTAAAGTTCATAGTCGCTGACATAAAAACTTTGAGCTGTCACAATGCTATAATTGCTCAGAATTTAATAGGTAATTAATGTAATACTTACCAGTAATCCTCGGAACATACTTTGTAAGTAAAATATGTAAATACATATTAATTAATATATTAAAAAATTACTTCCATAGCATTAATAGTGGTTATGACTAGCAAGATGTTTCAGTAAATAACAATGTCTGTAATATATAAATATGTAAAGATTTGAAAGGAAACAGGTCTTAGAGTCAAGCCTTGCTGTATATGTCATTTTTTCCTACATACGTCCGTACGTGAACCGAGTATTTCCACGTTTACTCAGTGATTATTACCGTTAATTATAGCATCAACATTCCTAACAGGTATCACTTAAATATCAAACATGCTAGGTATAGTATGTACCAGACATTACTTATAATGACTACGCATTTTCATATAAATGATATTTATACCAGAGCGCAGTTGAATTCTCGATTCTGATTGGTCAGGAGGTGTGCTTTATTGTTGAATAAACGCACGGCTTGGGCAGTAGTTCCAGCTCTGATGAGCAATAATAATGCGCTCGTTCTAATATAGTAACAGCTCATACACAGGGACTTGTATGGCAGATGCTCCACATAATCTAAGACTAATAATAAACGTAAACAAAGAAAATCGCCTATTCATCATCGTTGATGTTGTGACTATTTTTTTGTCAGGAGACATTTATTTAATATTTATGGAAGGAGTCGCGGGTGTCAGTGTTTTGTAACAGTCACAATGCTTTGCATTAGTTTCCCAGCATGGGAAGGTCTTCAGGACAGAGGAGATTACACTTTCTGGTTTCTCTGTAAAATGACAACCAGAGAGAGAGAGAGAGAGAGAGAGAGAGAGAGAGAATGCTGGCGAGGGCTGTTTATCATTGCTATAATGTAAATGAGAACAGGGTCTAACTTGTCTCTTAGACATTCAATCTAACTATAAACTGTTAAAATGTGCAACAAGTCATTCATTAATTATTAAACATTGTAATCGTTGGAAAATCGCTGTTGTATAAGTGGCATAACATACTCCATCTATGCGGTTATACAAAAATAATCCACTTCGCAGTGGTAACTTTGTGTCTGGTCTGCTATGCAACATGCCGCATCACATTACCCCGAAGTGGATTATTTTTGTAGAACCACACGGTCTGGAGTGTGTTATTTCTTACATAGTTACTATAATGTGAAGCAAAGTTCTACCTTCAAACCTCTGGGTTGTTTTATTATTAGGCATTCATGATGGACATGTTTCTTCTTTAACTCTCACATTTGCGTTGTCTGATGTTTGCATAATTGTGTTCGTTCGTTCTGTTTAATTCTCTGCACAAACACTCATTCACAAACCATATGGAGAACTCGTACAAGTGTACACACAGACACAGAGATACACACTGACAGCACCATGAACAGCCTCTCAGTTCTGTACAGTCAGGTCTGTAATTGGTAATGTCTTGGGGGTCTCTCTCTCGCTCTCTCTCGCTCTCTCTCTCTCTCTCTCTCTCTCTCTCTTTCTCTCTCTGTCCATTATAACAGGTCTTTGGGGAGTTTAGGTTTGAGAGCTAGCGAGAGATGGAGAAAGAAGTAAATGCCTCTCTAGAGTGTATTTGTGGACTGTGTTTATGGTTTATGCTTTCTGGGATATGGATTTAACCTTCTGGTAAGGCGGGCCAATATAACGATATAATATAGATATTGTGATAAATTATGTACTCAATACTTTTAACACAGGCCAACTTCTTAATGTCCAATATAACTGATTGGATTTTTTTTTTTGTTGTTTCATTCATTTGATTATTAGATATTAGACATTTTATTGCTGTTTGTTCCCAACTACTAGTTTTTTTACTGTAAAAAATAATCCACAGACACAAATTATTCCAATATTAGGCAAATTATTCAGATATTCTCTAATATTCTGGCTATTTATCAGAGCCATAGACCTTTTACTTCCTGAATTTTCCACTGACAGAAGAGAACAGATCCAAGTTCATATTATTTATGGCCAACTTGTTTTTCTCCCACTTTGAGATAGTCAATAAAACATAAAATATAAAAACACACACACACACACACACACACATGTTGTCAGTAAAATTATAGTAAATAGTTAAAATTTGGTTTTTATGTGCATGAGTGACAAAAATCAAACCCTTTCCCAAGTGTGTGATGTGTTGGAAGCAACTTTCTTAGAAAGACATTTGGAAATAAAACGCAAAAACTGGCCATAAAACCAAACAAGGCAATGTTGCATAGATTAAAACAGAAAACAGAAAAGTGTAAAAGAGTAAAAGAAACTTTTCAACAAGCATAAGATTCACTTACCCTGCTTAACATCTCATGGGGAATTTGAGGCAAATAATTTAGGTTGAAGGAGTTCAGCTGACTAAAAATGTTGAGAACCTCCGCTTAAAAAAAAAAAAAGAAAGAAATTTGTTCAGTGTTGAAAAATAACTTTCATGTCATTACCTCGGGTTACGTTATTGAAAATCCTAGACACACAAACACTTTATTCAGTGAGTTAATTCAGCTTACGATGTCTTCTGTTAAACTGAGTGGATTCAATTACCAAACTCCGGACAGCCATGCATCCAATAAGTTAAAAATAATTTATTAAAGAAGTCAAATCAGTCCCTCTGGCTTAATATAGCACAGCAGACTCGATGATGACAGCCTCTGCTGCTCCTGTTAGAGGCCCAGCGGAGAGCCATCAGAAATTATGAGAGAGAGTAACTCACTCCTCAGCATAATGGGATTGTAAAGTATGACAATTTCAAGAAACATGCCATAAATTTGTCAAAGCGTGAGACAGGTGAGACAGAGTGTTACACTAACCCTCTTGATAATGACAGCTGTATTCTGTGTATTGAGTCAGCAAGTGAGAGAGAAAGAGAGAGAGAGAGAGAGAGAGAGAGAGCAGTCACTTTAGATGATGGGGAGGATTAAATCACGGCAGGATGAAGAGTAAAGTGAGCTGACGGATGGAGGTGTAATGAACGCCTGTCCGTCCCAGCCATGGAAGGATGTGAATGCAGTGATGCGCGACTGGAAGAGCTCGTAAAGAAGTGTCGGAACGGACGGCTTCCGGCTCAGAGCAGGGACCTGCGGGGGCCTTTACGACCGCCACAGGATTTAACGGGCAATAATGACTGGAATAACCACTTCGAACATTGTGGAGTCCCGTGTGGCAGCCGGCGCAGAGCGAGGTGATATATTCTGGCCAGGGGATGACAGGAGCAATGTTTCAAATAGAAGGAAGGGACTGGGAGGGGAAAGAACACCCTGGAATGCTGTGTGTGTGTGTGTGTGTGTGTGGGAAGAAGGAGACACAGGAGGACTGTTAAAAGAATAAGGCCTACATATATAGATATACATAGACCTTGGCATTATAAGATGAAGACATTTCTGTGATTTTATATAAGTAAGACCTAACAGGGTGTGCTGTTCTAAGAAAATAATAATTTTTTTCAGAGTTACTGTTACCACTCCAAGGTCGACTATTTTCCTGTCCCCAGATGTTTTATTCCACTTATACTTGTACCACTTACAACGCTAACACCCAATTGCTTACACTATAACAACTATAAAGTCGTTCCCTCACCAGCCCCTCTTTTTTCCTCTCTCTTTCGAAATGAATAAAACAGACAACAAAAAAGGGCAAACTGCAATGTCCTCTGTCTAGGACAATGTCCTCTGTCCTCTATGGCAACTTTCCCGTGGAGGAAAACTTTGCTGACTGTTGAATGATGAAGCTCTGACACTGGAGACGCCTTCCATAAAATGTTAAATACACTTCTCCTTACACGAAGCTTCACCAGCTACAATTATATGTTTTTCTTTCTTTCAAAGCCGTTTATTAGATGAATTAGATATAACTCCAAAAACGATAATGTATTAGAATAAGTGCGTAAATATAAACCTGTGCTTTGCCTGGCACTATTGTCAGAGCTGCTCTTATAGAAAATTAATCAACACCTTCTGACCAATCAGAATCAAGAATTCAACAGCACTGTGGTATAATGAGCCATGACATTTTGACAAATCAGATTCAAAGCAGAGGCTATTTCATTAAACACATACATACATACATACATAAAAAGTGCTATTTTAGCATTTTTTATGTTTAAGCTGTCGTAAACCAAAACCCTACCCAACCTCAAAGCCCCTGACACTTTCATGACTTCATTTTTGTTTGCGTTTTTTTGTAGACATTAATCCTAATTTATAACTCACCAGCATCCTTTGGCCCAAGATCATAACACCAATTCATTAGCCGCTGGCACGCGAGCCTATCCTGATTTTCAATAAACTCTCTAAAGCTGATAGACAGCGAGAGAGCGGCAGTCATGAGAGAACCTCTATTTCACAGGCTGGCACCTGTTCAAGCAACCATATGCTGCCATAATCTCTTAAAAAGCAACATCCAAGTCCAAATTTAATTATGTAATAGCCCAAACGCAGGCAGAGTGCAGACGCAGCAGCTCGGCCAGCTGCTAAGCAGCCTGGAATTTGCTTTCTTCCTCCATGAGCTCATAGCTAACGGTGGAGTCTTTGAGGCGATGCAGACAGACACATTTATCTAGCGTTATGACCGTAATAAATTTGTCACTGTCCATATGCCTCTCACATGAGCTCCGTTTACTTGTTGGCCATCAGTGGAACGTCTGGGTAAAGTGACAGCGAGGTTTTGGATAAAGAGTCACCAGTTGTGTGCCGCAGTCATAGGAATCCTCAAGTAATGTGCCGTGACACATCCAAATCTGTCAATTTTCATGAAGGCGCAGATACTCTTCCTGGAATTCTCCCTGTTTCAGTGCAGTGTACATTTCTTATGAAGTGTTGATGGATTGCGGAATTCTCGACACGGATTCTCCTGATTCAAATCATGTAGGGTTTGTCAAAGGCCTTATAAGCTCCATCAGGTGTTGGAGTGGAAAACTGTATCCTATACAGGGAGATGCAAGGTCGTGCTGTAAGTCCATTGAAAAAAAAAAAAAAATCAAAGACTCTCTCCCTTGTAAAACTCTCCTCTCCGTTGGATATGTTATTAGGTAATATCAAAATTATCTGTATTTCCATTCAAATGATTCAATATTTGACAATGGCAGTGAATCTGCTACCATACAATACAATATGATTCAATTCATAAGGCAACGATTCGATATTTGATGATACCACTGAATCCACTACTATACATTATGATATGATTCGTTTCATAAGGCAACAATTTGATATTTGATGATACCACTGAATCTGGTATGATACGATTAAGTAGTCTTCGATCAATAAGTGACCAGCTTTGTTAAGAATCTGGGCTAAACCTAGTGCTAATTCACGAATGATAATGACGTACAGAAGCATTATTTTAAGTATTAGAATTATGGGCAAATCACCTTGCTGGCATATTAAATTATTTACACATCATTTAAAAAAAAAAAATGAATTATTTTTTTTTACATACCAGTTGTCTGTCATTTTTCAATAATAATCAATTCAAATCAAGAGTAATTGATAATAATTAACTAGTAAAGATTATTACCTAGACTAATTTCAACCGTTGGCTTTTAAATCGACTCATCAATCCAAATCGTTCGATCATTACACCCCTATCTGTTATGAGAATTTGCAAAAATAAACAGCGCTGGAGTTCTTTGGATCACTATGGATTACCTCTTGTAGGAGGAAATACCTGATAAGATATTACTGAAGTACTTTAGATGCTTCTGTGAACTCTGCACTGTATGTTTGAATGCAGGTGATAAGATTGCTTTCCTTTGCTTTCATTGAGCTGGTATTGTGCTACATCTGCACCCTGCAGCTTGCTGTGGTTCACCCTGGCATTATAAAGCCCTCCGCATCCTTTTGTGCTCCTAACCCACAATTTAAGTGAGACTCATCGAGGACGTACTTATCGGAAAACGTCCCTGGGCTCAAGATATGTACGCGACTAAATAAGTTTGGAGAGAGTTTCGCTAACTCGTTTGTTTCCTAATTCGGTAGGAGTGATTAAGATTACAACTGTAGATTTATCTTTCTACAGCATGGAAAAAGAGGGCAGAAGTTAAGCATGTTGTGAAAGAGCATATTGTCACACTTTACTGTAGCAGTTTAAGTCAGATCACCGTGTAGAATGAATAAACAAGGGCAACGACAAAATCTGGGTATCTGTGTTTGTTTTGTGAGAGAAAGTTGCAGAAGTTTTTTCTCGCGAGCTACATAAAAAGCATTCCTAAGCAGAGTTGCTCTTAGTGAAAATACCTCAAAGCGGTTAAGATAATGCACAATTGTCATGTGGATTGAAGTGCAATCTCACTCCTACTTCCCCTCGCAGATAAGTGCTCCCATTGATGAGACCTGGCACCCTGCTCTTATCTCGCAAACACTCTGCGGCAGGAACAGAAGCTCACGAATAAAGTCCCGCTAGATTGTGATGGCAATACATCTGCTTAGTCGCAACATCTCGTCTGTTGGCAAACAATAACGGAGAACGTTATTTTAGTCGCGTAAGCATTTTTTTTTCTTTCCTTAATAAATGTTCTAAGTTACTGTTTGAGATACTTGAGAGTAAGAGCAGTGGTTCTGTGGTGCATGTCTTTAGTTGCATTGTCACAGTTGGGAACTATTACAAAGAATTTTATCATCTAAGTGCTAAACATGGAGACAAACACCAGTAACCTGAGCAAAGAACAGGTGATGATTTCTACACAATATGGTCAACATGATAGTCATGTGGGCATGTCCTTACAATCTGTGCTGGCTAATGAGTGACAGGTGTCAATCACTAGCTAGGCAAGAGTCTTAGTAATGTGGAAAGTGCTGGAAGTCATGGCCAGGAGTAGGATTAGACTGAGAAAAAAAAAAAAAAAAAAAAAAAAAAAAAAAAAAACAGTTTGTGGGTTTTGAAAAATCCAAAAGTTTATTTAGAATAAAAAAAAAAAAAAAAAAGTTTATAAAAAATTAATGATAGTTAGGAAGGTGTAAAAAGAAAGTTAGTGTATTAGGCTTCACAGAAGATTTAACTTTAATACTATTCAGGTTTTTATCTCCTTTTCTGAAAGCCTAAATTAAACTTCTAATTTGTTTAGTAGGTTGTGTGTCCACTCTTTGCTTTTATAACTTTTTTTTTTATTTCTCTTAGTCTGGAGACCAAAACTATTTTTCCATTTTCCTTTTGAATTTGCTTTCTTGTCGCAGGATATACAGTACACACACATTTAAGTTCAGGGCATCATGCACATACACATTCACACACTCATCCACACCTAGGGGCAATTTAGTGTCCAATCCACCTACTGGCATATTTTTGGGAACTGGGAGGAAACCAGAGAACCTGGAGGTAACCCACATGAACAAGGGGAGAGCATGCAGAGAAACGGCACACAGACAGAAAGCCAAAAGGCCCTGGCTTAGTGCTTAGCATGTTTGCCTCACGCCTCCGGGGTTGGGGGTTTGATTGCTGCCTCTGCCCTGTGTAGGTG
>CM075027.1:4662451-4670701 GCA_037576675.1 Pangasius sanitwongsei
GAATAGTTGTTATACTATACTTTAATAGTTATAGACCCACAGCATGGTTGAATTCTCAAATCTGATTGGTCAGAAGGTAGGGATTAATTTTATATAACAGCATGGCTTGGACAGTAGTTCAACCTGCGATGTAAACAATACATTTATATTACTGTCCTAGTTATTGTTTCTGTAGTAACAACTCATACACAGGGACTTGCATGGCATACATACGCATTTCATTATAATTGTATAAACACATATAAAAGGCAAAAGGTCACAGGAATTAAGGTCACAGGATTAATCTGAGAAGGTCTCTCTCTCACACACACACAAACACATATACACACACATACACAGCTGTATTTGTACACAAACACACTGTAAAACAATGGACAGGTAACCGATCTCAAAAGGCCATCACATGGCAGTGATCAATCAAGTTAAAAAGACAAGAAGAAAAGTAAGGAAAGGGACGAAAGTAGGATTTGAAATCGACACCGACAGGGGTCTGAGCTGAGAATGCAGCAGCATAGTGGACCTAAAGCCTAAAGCATAAAGCATAAAAACTAGAACAATAGCAGTGAGGGTTCTCCTGGAGCTCACACACAATAGACACAAGGGTTCTCTGTAACATCTCATTATAGCTAATGAGGGTCCACTAATTACGGTGTGTGTGTGAGTGTATGTGGGTCAGTGGGTGTATGTATGTATATGACTGAAGGAATGAGTGTGTGTGTGTGTGTGTGTGTATACTAAGATCAGACGGTACAGTACAAAAACAAAGAGTGGTTTGTAGCCTATGTGCTGCATTCTACTAAAACTTATAACTCGACCTCCATCTAGGCATACACAACGAAATGCCCCTCAACCTGAGAATTCCTACTCGTAAACTAGAGAAGGTTTCCTCAACCCAGAGTTCAGCAAGTAACGTTAAATCAACATGGCTTTTCTCAATGTCAGCAGTAAACAACTTTTAAATGAGTTGTACTGTACATACTAGTATTTGCTTTAGATCAATCAGCAAACAGCTTGTTAAATCTATATCACTGACTACACAGTCCAACATTTTGAGGAGGAAAATATGCACCATTCATCACAATTAGCTGGAAGAATTGTTACTTACAAAAAACAAACATGGAGGAATCCATGGTTTTTGCGTTCTTATTTCCAACGTCTAAGGCATTTCGACTGCATTATCTCAGACTGATCTCCTTTGCTCCATCATGTCATACATAACACACTCTCCATACACTCCTGTGACGTTTCTGACACGATGTCCCAAATAACGTTTCGTCATAGTGACTGAAAGCGAATGTAAAAGTTTTCTGAGAAGTCCTACGTCCAGCTTGCATTTGAGTGACATATCTCTACTAACTCCACTAAGTGCTTCACTGAAAGGTTTATCAGTAACATAAAATTTACTAAATTGTGATTATGTAAGGTATAAACATTGGGGGCATGGTGTTATTGGAAAATAATAATCAATTGTTTCAAGCACACCCTGGTGTGTTTTATTCCTCTTATATCACAGCAAATTGCCAATGACAACTATTTTTATTGCTTAAAAATGACATGCATCACTGTGTATCCACTGATAGCTACTTTGAATGTTGTAGAACCAACTTCTCTCTCTCTCTCTCTCTCTCTCTCTCTCTCTCTCGCTTTCTCTCTCTCTTGAAATGAGTAAGTTTAAAAAAAAAAACCTTATGTTACTGAGAAAGGGGTCTGAGCTGAGAAACTAAATCATAAATCAGTTATAGAAACTAAACCAATGCCTTTAGCCTAATCAGAATTAAGAATTCAACTGTGCTGTGGAACAATATGGGGTAAAAGAAAAAAATTGAGTGGAATTTTCCACAATATGTCATTGTGGAAAATTCCACTCAATTTTTCTTTTACCCCAAGTTGTTCCACAGCACAACCCTTCAAGCTCAGGTTCAAGTGAAATAGTACAGAATGTTCCCACACGTTCCTCATGAGTATCTTCAAAGCCATCAGCAAGCACCTTTGAACACACTTGCACTGTCTTTTTGGTTATGGAAATCACTTAAACAAAGTGGAATTACAAATACATGTGTTTTCTTGTCACTGGTCTCTAAGTCATTGAGAAAATAGAGAAAAGATTCCAATGCTTTTAAATAAATCTGTGCTTTATTGCTCCAGTACAATTCCAGAATTGTGTAGAATCATCGCCAAGGTGCAACAAAGATGTTCTGGTGGTTCATGGTGGCCCGACACCTTACTAACACATTTCTTTTAATGTTTTTTTTTTTCCCTTAAATCTGTCACCCAAGTGTTTTTTTTTGGTTCAGGTTTACTATACACCAGTCTGAACAGGAATCGGCGACAGCCTCATCTACCTACTTTACACAACCTAATTTCCCTTTGCCAAAACAAATGTAAACAAAACTAGCCTAACACTGAGACAAACCCTAACGCTAACAAGGATGACCTTACTTTGGGTGCAAAACAAATTAAAATATATTTTTGTAGAGCATATATGAGAGTTAATGGACTTTACTGTGCAGGGTATCATCATCACCAGTTTCTGAATTTTTTACTGTGCATTTCAATGAAAGGAAATTAAAAAATAAAAGTGATGAGACACTCCAGAAATAATAATAATAATAATAATAATAATAATAATAATAATAATAATAATAATAATAAATAGCTAGAATAAATGGAAGAGTATAGAAATTTTTGAATGAATAACAGAAGAAGAAGAAGATGCAAGAAGATGATAAAAAAGAAGAAATAATAAGGGGAAAGAAGAACAAGAAAGAAGAGGAAGAAAAAGGATAATAATAATAATAATAATAATAATAATAATAATAATAATAATAATAATAAAAAAAGAAGAAGAAGGAGAAAGAAGAAGAATAATGGTAAAGAAAGAAAGAAAGAAAAACAAAAATAAGATAAAAAAAAAAAAAAGAAGGAAAGAAGTACAAAAAAAAATATTTGGTTGTTTCAAGATAACTGTTAATTTTTTATCCAATTTTACAATTTTAATTTTTATATGATAAAACCGCAAACTTTCCAAAATGTCTGCCCTGCCAGTGTTTTCCCCCACAGAATAGTGCTATTGTTAAAGCAGTGCTTCTCCTCTCAGTGATTTTGATGCATGAGCTCCAGCTGAAGACATGCGGAGTTTTAATGAGCTCCTTAAACAGGATCCTCTATCAGAAACCCTGAAAGAGCTTCAGACAAAAGGCCAGTCTCTGCTTCTCTCCAAGCCAGCCTCGATAAACATCTGGCCTTAAGCTGGGAAAGGTATGGCAGCGCTGAAGCAGCACTAAGCATGGCCTGGGAGAGACTAATATGAAATACGAGAGCAGTTCGAGAGAGAGCAGAGGCCACCTTAATCACTCGCTAATTCTTCTGCCTCTCGCTCAAACACTGTCACTATATAGTTATTAAGTAGTTATGATCTGGTTATTGTGTTACAGCTGTTATGGGATTTATAATGTGCCGTGAAAGAAGATGTATTAGTGCATTATATAACATGGAGGTTGGTAAAGTTTCCATAGACAGATCAGGTTATGGATTTTATTTGACGCTGCATCTTAAGGATCATTACGCCTAGTCAGCGCTAGTTATCTGTAAACTGATCTTCTCGGAAATTCATATGAATTTCTCAAAAGAAGGCAATGAACAGACAAAGGTAGTGTGCAAAGTTTGATTGCATACGAATAAAAAAGTGCTTAGCCAAAACCTTTCTAACTTATTATACTGTATAACTTGAGTCATGTGAATTATTCCAAATTATATTTTGTAATAAGTAAGTGGTGTGAAGGAGTGATGGACTCCAAAGTTGATTATGTTCTTAAAAAAACATGCCTTAAAATGTTTTATTGCTCTTATACCGCAGCAAATTTCCAACATTAACATTTTTTTTATTAATTAAAGAATGACAATACTTATTATCAGTTTATAGTTACATTTAATCATGTAGAACATCCATGAAATAAGTTATTGCCTGTTATCATTTACATTGTAGCAGCCATAAACAGTCGTTCCCCCACCAGCATCTTTTTTATTCCCCCTCTCTTGAAGAGTATTGGACAAGTTAAAGTTACAGCTAACACTGGAGGTAGCAGCTTAAAAACGCATGAGAACTCATTACAAAGAAAAATAAGCCAGCTAAGGCACTCTTGATCTTGCTGATAAATTTGTACAAGCTGAATGTCACTACAGTGTTACAACTTGGCTTTCAAGCAGTGGAATGGCTGAGTGGGCAAAAGCACAGGTCAGGCTAAAATGCTAGCACCATCAGCCACATGAGACTATACCAAGAGGAGTACTTGTGTGACATGATTAGATGATAAGTCACTCTGAATAAGTGAGATGCACTGGTCATAAATCACCAAAGGAAATAAAATAATGCCTGCTGAGAGTAGATGCTTATCTACGAGCTAGCTTCTGAAAGCAAGTGTAGCTTCTCTGATAGAAATTAGCACATAGCCTCACTGTTGTTAACAAATTGTGAAATTGTTGTTTTAGCTATAAAAGAGGAATGCCACACAATTGCCACATGATTCTGCATTTTTTATATTTGAATCTGTTCTCAGACAACGTTATTGTAATTCAACTTAGGTATTTATGTACTTGTGAGGTAATACTATCCTTTACAATGCAACACAACAAACAGTAGGTCCTTTTAACATCTATATATAGCAAACAAAGTAAGGCAATTTCCTTAATAAATAAACAGCCTACCTCATCACTTGAAAGTAATGTCATGACACTTTATGCTAACGCTAAACCTAATTGACCTCTGCAGGCTACTGTAGATCCCGGGGGCTGAACTTTGTGTACATTCAAACCACTGGAGACTGACTTATTTTGACTAATCTTTCCTAATGCTGCTTTAACAGAAATAGTACTGAACGTTCCTACATGTGCGTCATCACTATCTTTAAAACTACCAAACAACAGCCACCTTTGAACCCACATTTGCACCGATTTTTGGTTATGTAAATCGCATAAACAAAGAGGAATTTCAGATATATTTGTTTTGTTGTCACTTGTCCCTAAGTTTGCAATATTTACCATTAGCAAGAATCTGACTAGCCAATTATGTTAGCTACTGGAATCATTGCTAGTCTAATCTGGCATTAGCAAAGTAAACTTATTTATTTATTTATTTATTTATTTATTTATTTACAAATTAGATGGAGTTCATGCCTTCTATGGAAGGCAAAGAAGAGGCCTCATTTTTTGCGAGTCCTTGTTTACTCTAGCATATTGAAACATTTTACTGCGGTAGGGCCAGGGCACACATCCTCAAGTTCAACACTGCAGTCTGGTGGCTTATCCCTGTTCACACTCACACACACACGCATCGGTATAGCGCTAACTACATTGTGCAGCGTGAGAAGGTCACAGCAGATGACGACCTGGCCTGATCTACATTGAGGAACTTTTTTGAACATTAACTGAAATGTAAACAAAATGTGCAGGAGCCCATTTGACTGATATGCACTAGAATAGAATAGAATAGAATAGATTTTTATTGTCATTGTTTTGAACAATGAAAGACTGTTTAGCAGCTCACAAGGTTTTGGCATAATAGACAAATACAAATAAAATAAAATAGACAAGAATCACATAAAGTCATTGGCTGGATGAGAGAAAAAGAGACCTTTCAGATAAGTACTTTGAAATAAAAATGTAAGAAGTATATATATATTTTTTTGGTAATTAAGTAAGAGTATTCAATTTCATTAATACTCAAGTAAAGTATAAATTATAAATACGGCTCAATAATACTTACAGTAAGCGTAGCAATGAAGTATAAAGTATTGTCCACTGCTGGATGTTACACACTGACTTGTCGTGGTGGTGTGTATGTTTTTTTGTTTTTTTTTTGTTTTTCCTCCAGTGGACAATCATGTCCTCTTTTAAAAACAAAAGAAAAAAGTTGCATATTTACACAACAAGAGGCCAATACAGATACAGCAGTGTGTGTGTGTGTGTGTGTGTGTGTGTTTGTGTGTGTTTGTGTGTGTCTCCGTCTATAACGAATAAATGGGAGCAAAATGATAACTTCCCTATTAAGCTCGTTTGCTTTTTTTTTTCCCTCTGAATAATGAATGTCTTGCGGAATAGTCAGGAGAATTACAACTCAGCCTATTAATTTAACATATTTTTGTTCTATTCTTCAACATTTTTGGGTTTAAATCTCTAATCAGGGAAGTGTGAAGAGAACAAAATGTTAAAACATACAGCTCTCTGGCTGTATATGCAAGTAATAATTATGCACAATTATGCATTTTTTTAAAACTATAAAAAAAAAAAATAACTGGACAGGAAGGGTGACTACGCAGAGCTCCTGGGAAAATCTTTGATACACACTTTCACTTTTCTGCTTTATTTCATCTATAGTAGGTTTTATAATAAATATATGGAAAACTATTTCACTTTCATGCACACTATGCAAACACACACACACACACACACACACACACAAGTGGCAGAGGTTTCAATAAGCTCCCTGCCTTTCAAAGTGTTTCAGTGTTCTACAAAAATTACCATATGAGAGGCAATTTACTCCCCTACCAAATTTCTCTGTGTTTCCATGAAAGTTCAGTCTAGCCTTATGATGGTACAAAATGAAAAGCCTGCCTTACTTGTTGCATGCAATTAAACCAGTGCAGGAGACAGCCAGGGCAGTTTAACATTTCATAGGGGCTGTAATTATGCTTTAACTGTTAGAAAGTGGCGTCCCCGAGGAACCAATTACTTGAAAAGCGTTCATCACATGCAGGGGTTATATACAAACAAATCCTTCAAGCACAAAGTAATTGTTTAAACATTAAAAGGGATGAATTCGGGAAGCCATACCAATCAGTTTGGTGAAGCTAATTACCGAATAAGAGCAAGAAGACAGGCCGTGTTAGATAATTATGACACACCAGCGCACACCTCAAATGTGGAGAGAGAGAGAGAGAGAGAACGTGAGTTAGCCTCTGGCTGCTTGTAGAGAGGATGTGATGATCGGGGTAGATGAGGACTAATCAGCGGTTCACAGTCAGACTACACAGGAGGCTTATCAATAGAATTACAGCTTCAAAATCACTCTCGCTGATAACCATCTGCATCTTTTTTACATCAGCCATGACACTTAATTTTTGTTACCATGCCATTTGATTTATTCAGTTCACTTCAAATCAACTCCATTATGTATTGTTTTTTTGTAAACTTATTTTCCAACCAAGCGTTGTAAGAAAGTAAGGAGTGAAAGGCAACAGGGCATGCTGTTGAAGGAAAAGAAATCAACTAAAGGGTGGTGTACCGTGGTCCGACACAAACCGGAGATAATGTTGCACACCAAAGTAGATTATTTTCCAATAAGAGTATGTCCCAAAGTGTTTGATTCCTCTTATACCTCAGGAAATGGCCAACGAGTATGATTTATTTATTTATTAAATTAATGACATGTGAAACATCTGTGAAACAAGTTAATTCCTGCTGTTTTTTCTCTCTCTCTTTAAAAAAAAAAAAAAAACAAAACTTTTGTTCCCGAGAGAAAGTATGAAGACCTCTGTCTTGAAGACTTGTGCTTGTCCATGAACGTTAAAGAAAACGTTTCCTTTAAAAATAAACATTATGTTGATCATCCACCAAACATCCACCCTGTGTATTAGCTGTGTCTAGCTTCTGTTAAAGACCATTAATCAACACCTTCCGACCAATAAGATCTTAGAATTCAGCTGAACCGCAGTATAATATTCGCATAACTCTTGAGGTCTGTACACCTTCACAAGTACAGGACGCAAGTGTAGAATATTAGTCACCACTAGCTTACTAGCTTACTACTCTGGGTGGTATTATTTGTACTAGAAAATATTTATCACATACTACTACTCGGAGTGTGTTTTCAAGCCTTAGTTCTCATGGGACTTGTCAATTATGTATTCTATGAACTTTCTTAACTATTTTACATGTGCAGCATGAAACAAAATTTCCCATTGGCCTAAGCGCCTTCTCGAGCACAGACACACGAAATGAGAAGGAGACAGATTTGGAAACCAAATCTGATGTCTCTGTCGATGCTTGTAAAAAAAAGCTTTGAAGTGAAAGTACAGTCTGAAACAACAAGTGATGTTTACATCATACATCCTCGCAGAATGACAAATCAGAGAAAGCTATAATCCTAATAATTTATTATTATTTCCCCCACAGTTAAAATGACAGATTGTAGCACTTATGCCTGTTTATATATATATATATATATATATATATATATATATATATATATAT
>CM075027.1:4672968-4709234 GCA_037576675.1 Pangasius sanitwongsei
ATTATATTATATTATATTATATTATATTATATTATATTATATTATATTATATTATATTATATTATATTATATTATCAATGTGAGGGTATGAATCTTGGCGTACCATGGTGCGTGTTGTGTTGCGGGGGGTTTTCCGTCTGCGTGTGTCTGACTGAGCGAGCGCGACTGAAACAAAGCTGTCTAAATCCCATTTGGTTTGGAGGCAGCGAACATGGAAACCTACCAACTCGGCTGCTAATTCACCTAATAGGATGTTCCACTCTAAATGGGGGCTCATGTTAATGCCGCCATTTTCATTCATGCTGGAAATTGTAGTTTTAAATTACAGTGTAATGCTTTGGATTTTTGTTAGTAAGAAAAAGCCCTCCCCTCCCTGGAAAAAAAAAAAAAAAAAGAGAAGCTGCGCCTCGACACAAAAATTACCGTCGCTGCCGAACAGAGGCCCAGCATCCTATTGTCAGGCAATTACTATGCAAGCGCTCTCTTATGACTGAATAGCTCTGTGTTAGCAAATAATGAAAAGGCAATTATGGCAAAGCTGTGTTCACATTACGCTCTTCATTTTGTGTGCCGGCATAATTATTGTCAATCCTAGAGGCTTACTGTAGCATGGAGGACGCAGCAGGGAAGAAAATGGAGTGGGCTGGTGCATGGAAAATTAGAAATGTCACAGCTACCTTTTTAGCGGTTTGGCACTAGACCTCGCCACACACACTCACACACACACACACACACTCTCGCATATGTGCATATGCTGGGTGCACATATAGCAGCAGATAATAATGTGGATAAATATGCATGGACACATCTCAGATGCAAAGGGTAAGTACATATAATGAAGGATATACATAGAGTAGATATGAAGCGTATATGTGTGTGTGTGTGTGTGTGGCGAGGTCTAATAAAAAAAATCCTTTCTGTTGTGTCTTTCTTTCTTTCTTCTTCTTTTTTTTAACACAATGATTCCCAGAAGTCTGCTTGTGTCAGTGTCAGTAACAGGAACTGGAAATATTCCTCTCTCCCTCCGTGGACCCTCATTATCTCCCTCTTGGCTGTGTCCTAATAAGGAGTGACACACACCCCATTCCCTATAGTGGGTCTGATGTGGCAGGAGCAGGTGACTAACACTACATATGAACAACCTCTCCTCATAAGGACTGAATAAGAAAGGAGGAAAGAAATGTGAAAAGGTTTTGCAGTGTAATAACTCTAATAAGGATTTTTTTTCTCTCAAGTCCCCATGATATTGCCTGAGAGTCATGATTTGATGTAACAGGAAGACAGAATGACAGAATGGTGTGTTGAAGTGCTTGACTGATTCAGTCAATAGTGAAAAATAGTGTTCAAGTTACACTAATCTGGCCCACTAAATGAATTTATAATCTGTGTCCTAAATTAAAGTTGTTTTGTGGAGCATAATTGAACTGAACGTTTCAAGGAAAGAAAGAGCTAGCTTCTGTTATTCCACTAGGGGCAAAATAGAGCAATAAACACAGGCCCGTGAACACCGCTACTGAAAAAAATGTGCAAATTCTTCATCAGCAAGCTAAAAATTTGGCATATAATCCAAATCCAAGTCCATTTCACTTTCAGAATGTACTCACTCACTCACGTTCACTAACCTCTTTATCCTTCAACAGGGTCATACAATACACCCTGGATGGGACACCATTCCATTGCAAGGTCCCATGCACACTAACATTCATACACTCAGTCATACCTAGGGGCAATTTCGAGGCCAATCCACTTACAGGATCGAATCTCAGACACCGGAGCTGTGAAGTGGCAATGCTACCATCTGCACCACCATGAATGAATTTCGGTCTTCTTCAGAATTGCAGAACGCCTTTGTGGTGCATGGGGCCAGGACAGAATTTGAGTTTATGCAATGAGATGAGATGCTGTGTGTTATTGGGGATATGCCGTACATATTTAAAGGTTGACCGTCAGTGGCGCCAGTGGTAACAGAGAGCCAATGATTGGGGGGGTGTGGGGGGGGGGGTACTTGTGTTGGTGGTCCGCGTTAGACGGGGCATCTCTGACATATCTGAGTGGTAGACAAAATGATATTAGTTACTCTTACTGATGGAGAAGACCAGGTGATGTATAAAGACAGAATCATGTTCTGGATCAGTCTGACGTAGCGACATTCTGGAATTGAACATTGTCAATTTGGTAAAACACTCCTCTGAAAAGTTCCTGTCATATAGCTGTGAACTTGCACAAATTAGTTCATCTTCAAAATGAATACATCTCAACCATTTTTCTCAGCGAAGAGATGCTTGGAAAAGGGAATACTGTGGAAGATATACAGCCAAAAACTGCAGCGATGGGGGACTTCTGAATTGCATTTTCCCTAGTGTCAGGTGATCGCGAAATTGAATGCCATAGTCATCCATGGCCAAAATTGTCTAGGGAGCAAAACTGGCCATGCTCTCTGAGTGGAACGATGGCATACTCTCTCTTTGCTGTCACTCTGAGCAATGCTAACCAGTAGTGGCCATCTGTGAGCTCAGGTATGTGGAAGAGGGCAGATAGCACTTTCCTTTGAGTGTGCCCCGTCACCGAGGATTAGCAACATTTCGAAAAAGATGTGGTTGGCTGGCTTCACGTGTCTCGGAGGAAGCACATGTTAACTTTCACCCTCCCCAGGAAGAGCTGGCTTGTAGCTAGGAATTGGCGGTGACCAAATGAGAAAACTGAATGAGAACATTAGAAAATGGGGGAAAAATATACAGGAGACGCATGTTCTAGACAGAGTTTAATTGGACTAGCACTTAAAGGAGCATCATTAGAGAAGCATGTCATTGATGCAGGAAGGAAGTGTGCTCACGTCTGTGCTAGCAGAGATATGAGTGATGGGGGGTTGAGGGGTTGGGTTAAGGGGGTAGTGGGGTAGGAAGATCTTTTGTCAATACTCTCACATGCATCTCTGACAAATCAAAGTGAATAAACAATGTCATGATTTTTGCAGCACCTTTGACGACGAACGAGGCAAGAATGAGAACACAATGCCGACAAAAGCCATCTCAAGGTCACGTAACACTTAAACTGCGCCGTTTCACACTGAAATGCATCCAGACATCCACCCTACCTGCCACGCAAGCGTTTACACTCTCTTTCTTTCCTCTCTCCCCCTCCCCATTCTTTGCTGTTTTGGATGAGAGTCATGGCTGTGCATTTTGTGTCTAACAAGACTGTTGAAAGAGCGAGCAAAGCAAAGTGTTTTCTTAGGAGCAGCCACACACCCGCAGACAAAGACGTACACGTGCAGACACGTGCGCTCAGAAGTCAATTATAATTCTCTAATGCTCAGTGAGGTGCTGTCAGAGGCCTATTACATTCACTAACGCGCTAGCATCTCGTAGCCTCACAGAGAAAAGCGGGAAGCGTGCATCAGCCTGGATTTGAGGGGAAAAAAAAAACAAGGTTTTCAAACTTTTCAAGTTCTAAGAGCTCACTGCTAATTTATGATGCCCTGCATTGCAAGAGAAGAGAGAATGTATAAGAAAGCAGGTTTTTTTCCCGCTTGCTTCCATGTCACACTTTTTTTTTTTTTGGTCGTCAGGTGCATGAGTGAGATTAGTGAGTCTTTGTTTTGCATCCTCGTGGCTGTTAGGTGATCTTGCAGGGCACACAAACGAAACCAAAGATGCCAATTTATCACATTGTCTGCTACAGCATGTTTGTGAAATCCAAAAGCAAAATGTTTTGATTCTGCTGTAAAAGAAACGAGAAGGAAGCCATCAAGGCATCAATCACAGGCAATTTGAGCATGGTATCTGCTCTGCCTCTCTTTGCCTCTCTTCCCTCTTTGTGTGTTTCATGAATAATAACACACCAGACACAGCTCACACAGCTACAGTACTGCTGCTACTATTGTAAAAATAATAAAGTTGGAAATTTCCAGAAACATGAAATCGGTAAATAATGAAAAGGGATTATAATAACACCATAACATAAAGGAGCATTGATCAATATTTTGATTGTTTATTATAATTATTACAATAATCAGAAACATTGCCGAAACAATATGATAAAATTCCATACAGTATATCCTTTGCTTGGGAAAGTAGCTTCTAAGAAGCTTTACATCCTTCTGTCACTCATGATGTAGACAAGCCCCTGAGGATCCTTTAATAACAAATAATTATAAATAAATAAATAAATAAATAAATAAACACTCTCTGCATTTATAATAATAATAATAATAATAATAATAATAATAATAATAATAATGCCAAATAAATTGAAGCAAACATCCAGCTAACTAACTAAACAAACAAGCTAACAAACAAACAAACAAAGCAGCGAACCGTTTCAGTCTGGGCAGTCATTTTCCACGATGGAGAAACTTGCTGCTGACCCTGAAGGTGATGAAGAAACTGGATGTTAGTTAGCAATATGTTATGAGTTGTGTCATTATCCTGCGTGCTTGAGACAATAGAAATGTTTGCAAACTGGCTACTGAACTACCCTAGATGACCTCTTCTGGCCATCACAGATTCTGGGATGTGGGGCTTTGTGTACAAAAGGTGGGGTCAGTGAGCGAGTTTGATAAAACTTTGTATAAAGGCTATATGTATAATGACCTATGAATACATTCATAACCTCTTATAATGCAGTCAACAAGCATTATACACATTGTTAATGATTTATGTAAGGGCATTACAGTTTATAGCAAATATTTATAACGTGTTACCGCATTATAGTTAGTGTTTGTAACACACACACACATACACATATATATATATATATAGTATGATTTTCTAAAAAAAGGGGGGGGGGATTTAGAACCCATTTACTAATGCCCTATACAAAGTGTTATACTTTGTTATTAACACGTGTTATTAACACTACTTATAAGGCATAACAATTGATAATGAAAACAAAAAAGCTGTAAATTATAATAATTATCATTAATAATTAGAACAATGCGTGAAATGTCTTATGAATGGATTTTAACATGACATGAACGTGTTCACTGTTCAGTATAAATGTGCCATATACAAAGTGTTACCATATTTTACTCTGTAGCTGTTAGAGCCCAAAATCCTACTCAGTGTACCTATAAAAGTGAATTTAAACTCCAACACTGAACACAAGTGTGCTTATAGAGTCACTCTGAAATGACAGCTACAGAAAGAAAAACACTGAACTGAACATCATTAACCATCTTTAACAGCAGTGTTAGGAGCAAACACACCTATAATTTACTTTCTACCATCACAGACTGAGTGAAACAGTAGAAGCAGGACGAAAAGTGAGGCCCTAAATACCAATTACACTAAACACAGTGTAGATGACAGTTTTAATTTCCTGATGGAGAGAACAGTAAATAAACATGCACATCACACGCACAGACACTCACACACACGCACAGACACACACACACACACAAAGGAATGGCTGGCTGTACATGGTCATGTTGTTTTCTTTGATCAAGTGCCAGGACAGAGACACATTGAAACCATTTTACACCAACTGAATAAAAAAGCTGTGATTGATTCACGCCACAAAAGCTTCACGAGCTTCAACAAGTTTACAATGAAAGCAGAAAGAAAGCGAAAAGAGATTTTTGCCGTTTGTTAAAATGCCAGTCATAAATGATCAATGATCTTTCAACTGACAAACACGAAGTTAATTAAAAAAAAATAATAATAACTGCAGGCATATTTAATTGCAAAAAATTCAAGTCAATTTTTATTTGCATAGCACTTTTAACAACAGTCATTCTCCCAAAGAGATTTTTCAGAAGTTCCAGATATAGATTTAGATGTCTAGTAAACAAGCCAGAGGTGACAGTGATGAGGCAAATAAATAATAATAATAATAATAATAATAATAATAATAATTTCTGATAGCCTGCCCAATTAAAACTCTCCACCATTCCCACAAATCAATGTTTATGAATAATGACTAAGGTTAAGTTCAGGGTTAGGCACGGTTAGTAGTTGTAGACTTCTCAACTTCTGTCATCCTTTTGCTTGAATTTGTAAGAATTTGTCATTCACAACACTTTATGCTTTTTTTATTGTGATATATTTGTGCATAATCTCATTAAAGAGGCAAGTGATCTGGGACACTTACATATCAAATCACATGCTTACATTTCTCAATCAGAACATCTCCGAGTGACTTTGTTTTTTTTTTTTTATTATGTTTTGTGAGATCATTTTTTTCTCTAGAGGTGCACTTACAAACCCACTCACTCACTATGAGTCACTCACTTTCAGTAAGAATCGTCAGTCCCAAACCTATCCCGGGAATACTGTGTGTGGGGCGGGAAGACACCCTGTCAACTCCAGTCAATCGCAGGGCACCACACATACGCATTCACACACTTTCCTTGAAGTATATACTGTATCTAAATATGTGTGTTGTTTTGTCTGTTTTATCTGTTGGTCTGGCGTCCTGTTTAATTCCCAGAATTAGTAGTGTCTACCATGTTGCGTTAAAACGCAGATAAACCGCTCTCTAGCTAGTTAAATTTCACTGAAGAGGATAGTGACAGCTAGCTAGACCTATAAATAAACAAAAACAGAACTGTATATGTAAAAAATTATTTACAATATCTATCAGTTATAAAGGTAAAATAACAAGATATACAAGTTGTGCAAAACTATTATAGATTTAGTTACAGCTCTGCTCGCTCAAAGTCTTACTGGTGCCGATATGTTTAAGTTTGAGATGTCAGTCTTGTTCATTGCTGTTTCAGTGATTGGCAGTTGGTTACAAGGATCTGCCTCCTTAAGAGATCTCCCAATCAGCATATGGAGGAGTCGTGTGTCCAGGAGGGACAAGCAAAGCGCACACTGTCCTATAAACATTGAGATTTTACATTTTTCTATGCAAAACCCATTTCACTCCCTCATACTCATAGTGTCTGGGTGGGTCTCAAAATGACGTAGTAAAAGCCTGCTGTCCGAAGAGTGTTAATCTTTTCTCTCTTTAAAAGCACATTGTACTTGAACAGATGCAGGGCCTCACTGGGTTTCTGTCAGTGCTGCGTCTCGGGTCTTCAAATGCAGGCTGCCCTGTCCATCAAGAAACAGTTTGTGTTAAATAAACAGCATGATATTGCAGTAAGATTTTTTGTGCTAAAACACTGAGTTTCACCAAAGTGATGAATAATATAGACATAATACTGCATTTAACATAGAAACATTTCCATGCCGAGTTTTAATGAAGTTTTAGCTTCCCATGCAGTCTTAAAGCAATCACCTGTGTTTGGGCGGTGGGATGAAACCGGAGATCCTGGAGGAAGCACGAACACAAGGAAAACATCTCTGCACAGAGAGTAACCTGAGCTCAGGATCAAACTCAGGACCCTGGAGCTGTGAGGTGCTGCGGTGCAGTCCATTCCAAACTGCTCAACAAAACATGTAGCCTTCTAGAAATATTCAGTTATTTTTAACAGAGAAATTGAGTTTTTTTCAGTGTGGCTTTTTATATTTTCCTTTCTCACAGCTCTTTTGTTCTAAGTATTGTATCTTGTGCATCATTACAGCCTGCTGAAGCTGCTAAAGATGGACATACAATACATATAATACAATATACAATACAGGTTGACATCTTTTAACGTATGTTTGGCTTTTTTTCTTAAATACACAAGCTGTGCACTTTGGATATTGTAGTCTTTTAATCCTTAATCACGTCACATCATATTTAAAACATCCGCACAAAGTAAAAGATGGAAACAGATTTGTTTACGTTTTCTTTTGCAGGAATTTGGTTCAAATCTGCTAAACATTTAAATTATCCGATAGTTCTACCATTTTTGTTTGTGCGTGTGTGGACCAGTGAACTGTCTGAGCACCAGCAGGCCGAATCTGATAACCTGAAATCCATCAGTGCATCTCTCAGGTTCAGAGCAACAGACAACGGCATGGTAGGACACAAGGAGTAGTGCAGCAGGGCCAAACACAACACAGACACTTCACCCTGAGCAGCACGGTACTTCCCGTTGCTCTCTGTGATCACGCAGCAGTTTTACGCTGGAGCTTTGAACATGAGCTACATACATACATTCATACATAGATACACAAGGGGAAACCCACACCAGTGTCCATGAATTAACCGCTAAAAGGCAAAGAAAGTCAAACAGACATGAAAGCTAATGGGATGGAGTAGTATAAGTGTGTGTGCGTGAAACTGGTCTGGATTTCATGGTCTGCTCTCCATGGGCTTGAACTCTGACTTGTAATATAACTCATAGTTCAACATGTTGTACACACACACAGCGGTTTTTCAGAAATGACAGACTGTGTATGTGTGGTGAGGAGAAGATTTGTGCTACACTGAAGTCTTCCCCACTAATGAGTTTGGGTTAATTGGTATCGTTACTGTAAGGCGAAGAATTCCAGAAACACACACACACACACACGTATCACGGCTTGTAATTGCCACAGCAGCTAAAGGTCATTAACACCAGCTCAGAACTTACATCTCATGTGGGATAATGGGTAAAGAAAAAAAAAAGAAACATGTCTAGAAGTAGAACCTCATTAGAGTATTTGTTTTCTAATTCGTGGGTGAGTGCTTAAATGTTTAAGTGGGGGGGCAAAAAAATATGCTAATTACAAATGTAAAAGAGTAGACAGTGTAGGAAAACATGGAAAACATCAAATTCTAATAGGAACAGATGTTCCATATGGGTGGTTTTGTAAAGAAAGCAACAGAAGCAAAAAAAAAAAAAAAAAAAAACACAAATTCCAATGAAGATGAAATCATCAATCTTGTTAGTGCAAATCATCAGCGTTATCATGATTGTCATCATCGTCATCACATCATCTGTAACATCTGCCTCAGCTCTCACTCGCCTTTCCTGAAAGCTCAAAGAAAAGCATGGCTCCTCTTTCTAAAAATACAGCACTAGGCACATGTTGCTTTAGCTGTGGCCCTGTGATGTTGGGAGATGTTAAGCTTAGCATGGACGCTGTGGGACTGGAAAGGAAGCATCACCTGTTCGCCAGATACTCACGCTTTATTCAATATTCTAATAAAGTTGAGACAAGAAAGAGAGTGAGAGAAGGAAAAGAAAAATCAAAGCGCTTCCTGTCTACCCGTCTGTGGCACAGCTTCTGAAGAATGGACTTATTTTTAGAACGGACCTAAGCCAAAGCAGCTAGCGGCCAGGCCGAGACCCACAATGCACTGCAGCACAACTGTGGCAGACCCGAAAGTCTTTCGCCTTCATGATGTCATCAATGGCTGTTGGCATAACACCGTACCTGTTCCAGTCGAATACATGTTTCCTTCTTTCTTTCTTTCTTTCTCTACTATTTCATTCTTTCTTTCCATCTTACTTAATTCTTTCTTTCTTGACTTTTTCTTTCTTGTTTTCTTAACTATATCATTCTTCCTCTACTATTTCATTCATTCTTTCTTTCTTGAATTTCTTAATTTTTGTTTGTTTCTTTCTTTCATTCTTTTTACAATTTTTGATTCCATTCGATCTTTGATTTCTTTCTTTCTTTCTTTCTTTCATTCATTCTTTCTTTCTTGCTTTCTTTCTTTCTTGCTTGCTTGCTTGCTTTCTTCCTTCTGTTTGTTTGTCCATCCACTTTTTCTTAGTCTTTGTGTCAGCCAAGCCCTGTGAGTGTTCTCCTTTATCACAGCTCTTACAGAGAACATGTTTAATTCATTATTAATTGATAGGGGCTTGTGTAGTCATGAGTGTGTAGTCTTACCTTTAATGTAAAGTGCTCCGGTCCTGATGGGGGTCTGTTTAAGAGCCAGACCGCCAGAGAGAGAGAGAGAGAGAGAGAGAGATTGTTTTTCTACAGAGAGAGAGTGGGTGGTAATTAATTCATCATCCTTTCACTGGCTCTTTGTTAGTGTGTGCGCTGTGTGTTGTTTAGAAAGGCGACTGTACAGTGAGATTCAGTGTTTGTCTAGCAATAAGATCTAAGCTGTGAGGAGTGGACAGACAGCTGCTCAGCTCGCTGTGTGCTTTATTCTCTGTTTCACTGACCCTCTATCCCCCAAGAGTCCTCAAACAAACACCACACGCACACACACACACATACACACACATTTTGTTCGTTAACACAAGGCAATCTTAAAATAGTCATGCCCATTACTGCTAGGTGGATCTGATATAGAAATAGAATACATCATTATACATGTTTCGCCATGTGACAAGACATCCATTTATTTATAACACTGTATAATTTCAGATTATAATTTAAAACTGCAGGCCATGGTTTACATAAAGACATTAGTAAATGTTAGGAAAGCATACATACATTACATATATTTCCACATTACATACACACATGCATACACATA
This sequence comes from Pangasius sanitwongsei, assembly GCA_037576675.1. NCBI lineage: Eukaryota > Metazoa > Chordata > Actinopteri > Siluriformes > Pangasiidae > Pangasius > Pangasius sanitwongsei. The sequence continues at coordinate 4,683,262 of CM075027.1, forward strand.
TTATACAAAGAAGGAACACAGTTATAGACATTTGGTAAACTTATTCACACCCAGTGGCCATTTTAGTGGTAAAACCACCATGTTGGTGGGTTTGTAGGCATATAATTTTTGACTGCAGCTTATCTGTTTTTAGCTTACTTTTCATCTTTCAACTGAAATATAAATGTGATCACTTCCGGTTGCAGTAACACCCCACCTCACCTGACTACTATTCCTGGATTGCCCTTATTAACCCCACATCAAGCACCCGAATTTGCATTGTTCCTCATTATCCTGTATGTTAGTGTTCAGTACATTTCTTTTACACAAAAAAACAACACACTATTCTTTCAGTGAAGTCAACCCATATGTTTTAAAGACACTGGCTGATTTAATCTATCTTTCATGTTTTTGCAAAGCTATGTCATCTAAACCTGAGCACTCTATGTCTCCGATTTCATTATGATTTGCATGGTTATGGCATAAATACAGATATATTTGTAGTCAATGTATTCAGTTCAATTCATAAATCCAGATATATATTTAGACGTCTACTGAGCAAGCCAGGGGAGACAATGGCAAGAAAACTTCCTCATGAAGAAACCTTGAGAGGAACCAGATTCAAAAGGGCCCCCATCCTCTTCTGGGTAAAACCAGATAGTGTGATTATAAATCATTACTCTTCTACAACTGTATACTATAAGGTCAAAGAGTACTACGTGTGTTGAAAGAATGTTTAGTATGAACAGATTGTGAATAAGAGTCCTGAGATGAGCACGGGACAGTCTTTATGAGTATAGCAGCAGTTCGTAGGTACAAATGTATTGTATTTGGCTGAGATTATCCACTGAATTCTGGGATTAAACCTTAAAGATTATCCACTGGGAATTAACTGTTTTTGGGAAGAGAACATCTTTAAGGTGTCCATGTGGGAACATCCACAGTGGCAGAAGGTTGATGCTTAAAGGCCCTATTGGGTGATGGACCATTCTTAGCATCTACAAGGTGAACCAATGTAGGTGTGACTAATAAAGTATTCATAGTAGGTGACCAATAGGTGTACAGAGAGCCTGAGCCTTGTACAAGCACCACACACACACACACACACCACATTACCATGTCAGTATCAGTGAGAGTCTCTGAGAATGGTCCACTATCCAAATGATATGTTGCAGTTTTTTTTTATAGACTCAGGAATGAACGCAATATATATATATATATTTATTTCACTTATCATCAATAAAAACCCTTTATTGCCCATTTAGCCCCTTACCCAGACATTGACATCATGACCGTTCCTAGCTCTACACCCCCCTCCCCCCTTCCCCCTCACTCTCTGGTCAGGTAGAGGTCCCCTCTGTCTCCAGGTCAGTGCTGTGAACTTGTTGGAGTCATAAATTTGGACGCCCACTTCGTTAGAGTGGCCACTGGTTCCAGCCATAACTCATTCAGAGGTATTTGGTTCTCTTTCAGAGGCAATATAGCATACACACACATGCAGAGCAAGAAAGTGAGAGAGACAGGTATGCTGGGCTGTAAGGTCAGGTGGTCAGGGTGATATACTGCCACTCCATCTTTCAAACCAGAGTAATGAATCAAGCTCAATGAAACAGAGCCGAACTTGTTATCTTTACGCTGTGACAAGAAAAACAGCACTCAAGTGTCACGGGGTATTTATGATTATCTGCAGTCAAGCGGAGGTTATACACACATAACACAAGTATTTTATGGCACAAAACGCAAAATATGGCTTTGAGAGAAAAAAACAGAAACTGTTGCATGTATAAATGCACAACTTCCATTAACAGTGCATTTTACAGTCGCTTAAAGTGTAGTAGAACCATAGCAGTACCAGTTCCTACAAGGCATATTTATTTTAAAACATGGTAAATACTATGGACATCTATCTACATTTAACTTACAAATTTCAAGAATTAAGGATTATTGAATAACTACAAACATACAAAAAAGAAACATCACTGACATGTAACATGTTTAACCCATTAAGTAGGAAAGTACATGGGGGTATCAGGTAGCAAATACAAAGGCATATACATTACACTCTAAGAAAAAAAAAAAAAATTAGAGCCTTACTACAATGTGTTTTCCTTACAGAAGGAGTTTCAATTAGATCTGCTTTAGGAAGCTAAGAATGCTTTACTACCCAAAGAACCCTTGACTAGACCTCCTTTTTTTTTATAAGAGTATACCTGGTACTTCCTCCTGACTATTAATAAATGGGTTAAAAATAACTGTTTATAGCTACTATAATGTAATTGATAACAGGAACTAACTCGTTTCATGGACATTCTCCAATTTTATATACAACTATAAATGGATAAATGCATTATGTATTGTTCTTTAATAAATACAAAAATAATTGCTGCTGGCAAATTGTCATTATATAAGAGAAATAAAATGTTATAGGAATATTCCTAATGTTATAGGAATATTTTCCTATAACAGCATGGCAGCAAGTGTTTTATTCCTTACATACAGTATGTAATGTAAAAGGCATATGTACTAGATGCATTAATCTCATAAACAGTATATTGTACCAGATAATTTATAGTTTAGTAAAAGATAAGGTAAGGATTCAATAAAGTGGCGGTACAGAGTTGCATTTTAATATGCATGCATTAATGTGTGTGCATGCGTGTGCTATCAACATCAATATATGTGCAGGCAATTTTATCACATAACCAACTTATTTAAGCATGGGACAGATCAGTAAACATACATAGTCTTACTGGGTAATGGACTTCATCACACACGCACACACACACACACACACACACACACATCCATACATGCATACCTTATGAATAATCACATATACCGGTTCACATGAACACACACAAATGCACACACAGACCAAGGCTGAGAATTAAATGCTGATCTAGATCCCCCAGTGGGCTACCACAGGCTTAAATGCTGAATCTTTTTCTCTTAAACAGCTCAGGGCCTCTGGGTTTCTCTGTGAGAGAGTAAGAGAGAGAGAGAGAGAGAGAGAGAGAGAGAATCAAGATGAATCAAGTGAGAGCATAGCTGAGACACACCACAGACCATCATCATCTTTCCATCCTGCCAGACTTCCATATAAAACACTTTAATAATCTCGGCTGATTACGACCGATGGCAGAAATATGCCAGAAAAGGGATTCATATAGAATTTTTCAATCATGACACTATTATTGTTATGGCTAGTTCAATGCTTAAGTCTGTGCTAATGACCAGAGGAATGCAATGTCTCAGGACTGCCAGAGAGCTACTGCTGGGGCACTGAGAAAGAATCAAATCTCAAACTGCTGAGATCTCTGCTTTGTATTCTGCCTCAGTTTGGATAAAAGTTTTCATCAAACCATATGTTTAAATGTACTAGCCAAATGATATTTAGAGCTGCTGCTTGTGCATTCAACATATTTCTGGGAAATGTATTATCAGTTTTGGTGTAGACTTATGTACAAATATCTTAACAACACATTTATTTTTTTAATTTTAAGGTAAGTTTAAATATTTTTTAATAACAAAAATGTTATAAATATGCAATTTGCATGCCAAAGCTTTAGAAATGTACTTTCACTTTATTACTGGGGCATTACAACATCTCTTAAATAATATTTATTCATGTAAACACTATACCACTCTTATACATTATACACATATACAATACAATACAATATATTGAAAATATATTTCCAGATCGGTATTCTGCCTAATTTCTTTGGCAAAGTTGTTCCATATCAGTTAGGTTATAGTCTTATGTATGAATTATGTCTGAAATTAATGATCACCCCATTTCAAGGAATGTCAAAATTCATAAAGAAAAAGAGACAAATATCAGTAGTACATTAGAGTAAATAAGTATAGAAAAAAATCTGGACCAAATATATAAAAGAAAATGGAAATGAGCTGCATTAACTTGTCTGAATCGAGTCAATAATTGCTCATGAGAATATGGAAAAGCCATTTTTTCCTGCATGCATATTTCATGGCTGCTTCCACGAAACGCACATTAAAAGGATAAAAGAAAGCTGAGCCAATGGAGTCAACATGAACATCCCAACGATATGCAGTATAGGTGCTGCACACCGAGCTGGGGGTCACGCCCAAATTGTCCATCAGTCAGACAAGCAGAACTGATTTGGATGCTAAATAATGGTTTAGATATTCAAAAATTCCATATATATGCACAAGGCTCCAGTGAACACCAAGCCAGACCCATCAGCACACACACACACACACACACGCACACACACCAGCAGCACACCAAAAACATTCATTGTGCATGTTTACATTAAGTTGCAAATATTAGCCTCGAAATTCAACAAATTCATTTTGATGATAGAAGATAATCAATCATATACTTCACAATCAGATAGTTCACTGTCTGTGTTTTTGCTCATAGTGTGGAAGACCATGGACTGTTAAATAAAACTGATAAGAAAAAATAAAATTAAAATGAAATACAATAAAAAAAAAGGTCTAACACAATTAACATACTCTATGTAATTAAAACAATATATATTAATTTAAAGACGGGGCTTGACTGAAGGATGCTCAATACAAAAAAGATTTAAAAATGTAACCGTTCATATGGTGCTGTTTTACGTAACGACATTTATTCAGCATACTAGGAAGGAGTCTCCAGTATCAGTGCTTTGTAACTGTCACCGATAAAAACTAATTTTACATTTTCCAAAACATGATGGAGGGATGGAGGGCTTCGCAATTTCTATGTAACTGTATTTTTGTTTAAGGAGTCTAAGGAGTACTAACTATGAACTAAGGATAACACAAGTTTTTTTTTAGGAAGTTCCACAACAATAAATGTAACTATAGACAGATAAATAGTATGGTGTGTTATTATTTAATTCAATTAAAAAAAGGAAATTGCTGCGGTGTATAAGATGAATAAATCATTTTGGGACCCCAGCCCATCGATGATGATTTTCCTATAATAACAACAGGACATAATGTCTAATAATATTTAATTGTATGTAATGATTTGTAATGATATGTAAGAGTTCATGAGCTGGAATCAGGACACTTTGTACTAAACCATATTCTTCGGTGAAACTTCAAACAGTGGCTCCAGAGCATGACCAGCTGCTGAACGAATATCACCTTCTAATCTTTTGGGTTGAAGTTATTTTTCTGACTATACAGAGACACAGACAAGGCGAATCAAAGACAAGCCTGGCGCTGCATGATGGGTGTCAGAGTGAGCCGTAATGCTGACAGACAACCCAAGTCCCATGATCTGACTGGAAAGACAAAGGTTTAATAATAAATACAGGCTGTGTAAATTAAAAAGACACCGCTCTACATTTTTAATGTAAATGTATTTCTGCATGGCATTAAATATGGATGATCTCAGGTTCACCTCTGCGGGGGAGTGAAGAATGTGTGTGTGTGTGTGTGTGTGGGAGGGGTCAGGATAAGCGAGAGCAGTCAACGGAAGGTAGGTGCCATGACCCTGACTTCAAAATGAAGGATCTGAAAGGCCAGGGATAAAGGTATGTCAGGGGCATGATGGGGGATTTGGAGTGTTAAATGATTGCATCTCCTAAACTCATACAAGGCTTCTGAAACTGAGCTGTTTTAGTGTCTTTCTTTAAAGCCATCTAGTGTCCCTTGACCCCTATATGGCAAATAAATGCTCAAGACTAGGCTTAAATCACAGACAGAAAGATAGCTTGTATGTATTTAGGTCTTTATTCAGACCAAATGTCCAAATGTCTCCTTGAAGATATGAATACATGAAGAAAAAGGCCTTTTTGTAGACAAAATGTTTCCTTTTGGGGACTGGGGTCAAGGTTATCATTATTTAGCAATAATAGCACATACAGTATATCATTGAAAATACCCCTTAAAGATAGTAATACAAGTGTTTTTGAGAGAAAGCAAGAGTGATTTGATATACTTTCTGTTCTTCCATTGAGAGATACAGCTTTGAAGACCAGCATTGCCCTGCCTGTGCTGGGTTAGGCATTAGGTCTGGACCGAGCGGGGTTATGAGGGTAATGTGCAGGCTATCACATTAACCTGACTGGAGCTCCTCTAACAGTCTCTTGAGCTTTAAGTGATATATCAATTCCCCCCAGTTCCTGCAGGACTTCAAAGCGCTATTGCTCCAGTTCCCACCACGCAGCATCAATCTCGCTGTCCACGTCGCATCATCACCTCCCTGTGAGTCGGACAGGATTGACCAATCAGGGATAGGCTCCTAATGAGCCGAGCAGCAACTGGACAAATGAGATGGGCACACATGCAAACTTAATGATGACAATTCCATTTTATCTCGCGAGTGCAAATACGACAGAATTTGCATGAGCCAACTTGTCTGAGGAGTTATGAATTGGTAAAGCTGTGCTATGAATGGTCAAAGTTATTTTTTTTGCTTTTAAGTTGCTGTAGTTACTCATCTTTGCTAATTGTTTGCATGTGCAGGATTGAATCCAGGTTAGATCTTTTATGTAATACTCGCTAACTCCGACAGCTTTCCTTTTCAGAAGACGTCTATAATTCTCAGGAAACTATCATAATGGCTGCAGATGATTACATCTTCGGAAGATATGTCTTTCTAAGTCTTGCATACTCAGCGAATGTGTATAATGTGTATGTGTACTAAATGTTCTTCCGCACGCTGCTTGCAATGATGTAGTCGTACTAAAGAGGGCCCCAAATACATAAATTCCTATGAGTTACATACTGCACAGCTGGTGGATGTGTGTTTTCTTACAATCCATTATTGTGAAATTAGCCTAGAGTTGAATAGACACAGTTGGGGGACAGATTAATGGAAAAACAATAGCTCTGTTGTACTGTAAGGGAATTTAATTATTTTGCTGGCATGGTTTGGGTCCAGCTATCTCCTTAAAGCGAAGCGTCACTGCAAATCAATACAAAGAAACATTTCTATCGTCTCTTCAAGAACAACTCCACCTCCAGCCACATGGCTCAAGGGCTCACTGAATGGTTTCATGAGAATGTAAGTGATGTAAACTATATGCTATGACCTTCACACTCACCAGATCTCAAACCAGTTGGGGGATTTCGGAGTGACGTATTAGACAGTGCTCTCCATCTTCACCATCATCAAAACATTAACTAAGGGAATATTTTTTTGGAAGAACGCTGTTCATCACACCAGTACAGTTCCAGAGACTTGTAGAATCAATGCCATGATAGATTGACATTGTTCTTGTTACCCTTCTGTACATGGTGTCAGCAAAGAAATGTAATTCTTTTTTCTTTTTTTTTTTTGGAAATGTATATTCTTTCTAGCATTGCCTAGAGTAAAGGTATTCACTGAATTTTTTGGCTGATCTAGTTTTTAACATTCTTTGGTTTCAAAGCAACTAACGACCGAATGGCCATTTGTGATTCATGGCAGTAAATAACACTCTTCAGTTGAAGGTGGTTATGTTTTGTTTCAAAATGATGCTTCACATTTCCACTTTTGACTTGTTGAGATACATAATATGATGAGATACATCAATTTTGAAACTGACACAGGAAGAATGAACACATAGCCTAAATCTCTTGCTAGTTATCTTTAATAATTCTGTTTTCTTTCATGTGTAGAAATCTGGACACAATAAATCACGGCAATTTTTTTTTTTCATACAGAGAACAATTTTGCTACAGAATTTTTTTTTCAGTTTGGTCCACTAAAATAATTTTCTGCGTCCTCACCGAGCCAAACCCCTGGTCTAGGTCCTACAACCTCTCAGCACTAATTTGTATAAAAATCATTACATCTCTGATCCAATGTCAGCCATCATCAACATTTAAATTTATGTATTCAAAACCCCCAGCCTTCTTCCTGCAACCAGCAACACAAAACATCCCAACATTTGTTCTGACATGTATCTCTAAGGTGTGTTTGTGTTTGAGAGACATTTACAATATCTGAAATAGAAGAGACTCTTCGCAGCTTCCTCGAGACTCAGCGCCTTCACGAGGAATCAAATGATTCATCTCAAACACAAGCCCTAGAGGTCTGAGCTGTGACTGACATGTGCTTCCCATGGTGAGAAACAACACACAGACACACATACTGTACATGTACACACAAATACACACTCTGAAACTCTTTTGTTTAGGCTGACACCTCCTACTTTATGCTAAGCTGTTTTGTCGAAACAAGTTAGATGACACAGATTCGGTTGGGGAAGAGGCTAGATCTGCCACTGCTAAACTATTATTAACAAAGAACGCTTTGCGAGACTCTCACTCAGACATATTTTAATTAAATAATGATGTTATTATCACTATTTATATTTTCCTCATTCCTGCTTTAGCTACACCCTAACCACACCTCCTTCTATACGCACATTACTCTGCTTGCATACAGTGTGTATAGAGATGATATCCAATCATAATGTATGATGCGAGTATTTGCATGGCACTAATCAGCCTCGTGTCATGAGGTGCCAACCAGCAAAGTTGCCTTGATGTGTGGAATATGCCTATTTTATCAAAATAATGTTAGGCAGAAAGTTGATGAAGAAAGTTAATTTATTATGACCCTAATAGTATCTCTATGTCTCTATGGTCTATGCTAAGCCACTGCCATGTTTGAAATATTATTCTGTTTGCTCTAGCGTACCATAAACTGGTCCTAGTATGGACTCTAATACTTGGACCAGCCCTAATAAACACACACAGTGATGTTTTTTTCTTTTTCACCACCTATATGTTGTAAATGAATTTATTAGCTCTTGAAGAGTTTTTGATGCAATATACAATATATGATAAAGAGACAGAGAGTGAAAGGGAGAGGAATTCATTCATTCATATTTGTGTAATGAAATGCAAACACAACACCATCTTTCGTTTGAAAGCATTTGGTAAAAGTTCAGTGTAGTTTGAGAAAGAAGGTTTTTCAGAGAAGTCTTTTTCAGGGAAACATGCCATTTTGGACAAAAGTCCTGGAAATACAGTTTCCAGACCATTTAGTGAGCCATCATGCCCTTCAGATGGGGGTGGAATAATCCTGGAAGAGACCACGCCCAACAGAATGGAAAAGTTTCATCACAGAATAAAGGTGATAAAGGTGATAAAGGTGATCAGCGAGGAGAACATTGTATTGATTTGCAATGACACTCCCTGCATAAATCCCTATATACTGTGTAAATAAGTGCAATATACGCTTCTTTACTATACATACAGTACATTTTTACTGTAAACACCTTCATGATATACAGTTAAATATAAATGAATTATATAATATTTACATATATTACAAGATGTTTACAGCAGCTATTGTGCACCTCACCTTTTGTGTGTGTGTGTGTGTGTGTGTGTGTGTGAGAGAGAGAGAGAGAGAGAGAGAGAGAAAGAGACATTACTAAGTTTTGCTCATTGAGCATTTCATTTGTTCTTCTTCTTCTTCTTCTTCTTCTTCTTCTTCTTCTTCTTCTTTTTTTTCTTTTTGACCTCTGCATTCACACCATTGGTGCTCTCTCTCTCTCTCTCTCTCTCTCTCTCTCTCTCACATACACACACACACACTCCTTCTTTGACCTTCAACCCAGTTCAAACATAATTGCATGTCTTAGATGCTTTTGTCTTATTCCCACTTCCTCATAGAAACAGACAGACACTCCATCAGTTCCCCCCCTCCTTCTCTCTCTCTCTCTCTCTCTCTCTCTGAGCCACAAGGGGTGTGGCCTTGCCAGAGCATGACAGGTGTGCCGACGACATCAAAGAGCTTGTAGTCCTATTATTTGTTTAAATAAAGCAAGTATGACAGGTACAGTAGCTCTAATCCACATGCACATTCCTCATTCCAAAAAGTAAGCTTGTGGAGATTTAGAAGTGCTTTTGTGCTTACCATGTGTAAACAAGCATATTTCATCAGATTGCATCATTTAAATGGGGAAAAACAGCAAGGTTTGTCGTTATTACCTAGCTTAGCTAATTTAATAGCAGCATACGGAAAAAACGACACTAACATGCTACGCTCTGTATGCTAACAATAAATGCAGTTGCTTCCACAATTGACAGGTTATGACCAATTTATGCGTAAGAGAAGACTCGATGCTACCTACTGCATCACTGGTTGAGGTGGCATTAGAGATGCAATAAGTTAGCAGGCGATTCTCTGAAAAATACTCAACATCACATGGACAGATTTTCATAAGTTCTCTTGTTTAATTAAAGCAAAAATTAAAATAACACCTCTAGAAGGAGACTAACACGTAAAATGTTTTGAAACAATACTTGGGTGTGTCCATGCTTTTTTTCAGTGTATATATATATATATATGATTAAATGATGATTAAACTACTGTACATTCATAATCATGCATTGAGTGTGGACAAGGATGGAGTACAGTTGCCAGCTGGATTCATGTGGTTTTGTACAGAATAACATCATCAGATCTCACACAGAGATTAGCTGGAAACTGACTTAAGCAAACTGTACATTATCGAGAAGCACTATAATGTGAAGCACAATCCCCTAGAGGTGATCACACACTCACACACAAACACACAGGACGGTTCAAGTGGGTGGCAGGCCAACAGCAATGTAATTAGCTAAGTGCTCTAAAACAGCTGTGCAGCTATTTTTCAAGCAAATGGACAGAGCTGATCTCACGTTATTGTAAATGGCTTGGATTGCTTTAGACCAGATTTAGAGCAGGTTCTGTCTTTGTTCAGTCCAGTTTTAGCACAAAGAAGCCTGTCCTTTATAACAAGTACATGAGCCAAGCCACTGTTTTTCTGATTGATAACTCATTTGGAAATATTCCAATAAATAAGAAACATAAAACATATACTAAGCAATACTAGGGGCTGTGTCGACTAGTTGATTATTGCATTTGCTAGTTCTTTAATACATTCACTACTCAATTAATATATTCAAGAGTCAATTAATACATTCACTAGTCCATTAATACACTTACTAGTCCACTAATACATTCACTAGTCAACTAAGACATTCACTAGTTCATTAATACATTCACTAGTCCATTAATATACTTACTAGTCCACTAATACATTTACTAGTCCATTAAAACATTCATTAGTCCATTAATGCATTCACAAGTCAACAAAGACATTTACTAGTCCATTAATACATTCACTAGTCCATTAATATACTTACTAGTCCACTAATACATTCACTAGTCAACTAAGACATTTACTAGTCCATTAAAACATTCCTTAGTCCATTAATGCATTCACTAGTCAACAAAGACATTCACTCTTTGACTGATACATTCACCTGTTGACTAATATGGTCATTAGTCTATTAATACATACACTATTCAACTAAAACATTCATGAGTCGACTGATACATTCACTAGTCTGTTAATAGACTCACTTGCCAACTAATATATTCACTAGACCATTAACACTTTCACTAGTTGACTAATACATTTACTAGTTGACTAATACCTTCACTTGTCGATTAATATTTTCACTAGTCCATTAGTACATTCATTACTCAAGTAATGCATTCACTAGTTGACTAACACATTTACTAGTCTGCACTGTAGCGATGTCGACTAGTCAGAACGATGGACAAAAAAAAAGCAAGGCCAAATGTAAGTTGATATATTTCCAAAAAATTTAGACTAGGTGAAGCCAATCTTGCAGTCAGTTAGCACGATAAAGGCTTCACAAGTCTTTTTTAAAATTTTCTTTCTTTTTTTTTAATCACTTTTATATCACTAGGTATGAAGGGTAGATGTGCAAATGACTGTTTATTTATTCCACTCCCGTCTACGTTTGAAGGAATTTCTCCTGCAGTTATTTTAGTTATCCTTAAACGATAAATAAAATAAAATAAAATCCTGGCACTGTGGCATAGTGAATTCCATCGAGACCAACACTAGCTGTAAAAGAGTGCATCCGGTACTGTGGGCTGCACATCGCTATCCAATCTCACTCAGATAGTTTTAACCCATCAGAGAAGGCTGAACAAGAGTTGTCTTTTTTTTTTTTTAACACTACTGAGGTCAGACATTAATATAGCTGAAAAACCTCCCAGATGTACACATCACATCCTCTATGCAAGGAAAGCAGGGTCATTGATCTGTGCTAATGGACCTCAGCTTCAATGCTGCGTGCGCTCAGTTCCAGAATCAGTTATTCCAGCAGAGCCACCACATCATCCATAGTGCATTTTAAGAACTGCTATGACCATAAATACTATAATATGATGCACAGGTTTTCTATTTTGCACATCTATTGTACTGCTATATTAATTTTCATTACAGTCAAGACTGAAAATAATAAAGTCCTGAAATAATTTTACGCCTTAACAATGGAAGTTAAAAAAGACATTTATTTATTTATTTATTTTTAATTACTGGTTGGTTAGTAGAAATTAATAACTGTGCAACCGCTATGCAACATCTATTGTGATACTTTGTGACATCATTCATAACATTCATTCCATTTAAATAAGTTTCTACAATGTAAAAAAAAAAGCTTCTATTGTAAGTACATATATCTCCAAAGTGCTACCAATGTTTCAGGAACTGACAAAATGTGATTTTTGTAATGTCTGAACAGTGTCCTCTGACAACAACTCATTTCTTATCATCAGTTTTCCCTAGTTTTTAGACTTTATAATGCTGGTTTGGCATTTGTATTGTGTTCTCCCGTTATGGCTGAATGCCAGCATGCTCTGTTTCTCCTTTTCTTACTCTCACGTTTTCTTGGCTTCTTTTTCTCTGCACGCAGTTTATTATATGCTGGAAGAGCGCAGAGAGAGCGGATGGTACGGTCAGTGGCTCGCCACAATGGCTGCCTGGTGGGGGGTGACGGAGGGCACGGTTAGAGGGCGTAGCGTGGAGGCTACAAGGGCACCAGTCAAGTGTTTTTTAATGCTATTGTTGTGACGCTACGGTATGCTACACTACGGGCCAGCGAGTAATCTCCATAAAGCAAACACTAGGAAGAAGAGCGGGTATAGGGGCAAGAATGGATTCGGAACTCAAGCGAGGGACAATCAGCGAGATAACGGAGATCTGAGAATGTAATGCAAGGTTAACTGATGTTTTATGTTTTCTTTCAACCTGTGTGTGTGTTTGTATGTATGAATCTCTGTCTCTGAATGAAAGACAGGACAGTACTGCATACTACCTCTAGTGAGCCCCAGTGCACCCTGGGAAATTAAATAAAAACCTGCTCCCTTCCTGATAATTAGCATATAACCTGCCTGGTGGGTCACATCATATAAAGCACACTGGACCTCTCTCAGTTTCATATCTGATGTGTGTGTATGTGTGTGCGTGTATGCGTGTGTGTTATATTTGATTTATGGTTCATATATTTGTGGTTCTTTTATTCAATATATTTTATTTATTTCTTGGTATTTGTTTGTTTGTGTTTTTTTTTTTTTTTTTTGGTTATACTGTATCCTGGAAAATTTTCGTCAGAAAATTTCTGATAAGGAATTCTTATTTTATCGAATGAAATATTAATACTATTATTTGCATTAATATTTTGTTTTATATATATTTTGTTATATATATATATATATATATAAGTGAAATAAAACATGATCACACATAGATTATAGATTAAAAATAGATTTTATTGTCATTATTTATTAATAAAAAATACACCGAAGACCAAAGATTAGTGAGAGTGTGAGTAGGTTGGGTGCTAACCCTGTTCTAAGTATATCTCATTATTTAGTAACTTGATATACTCCAACAGGTCCAACACACACCCACACACACACACACACACACTCACACACAGAGTTGCAGCAGAAAGGCACTTCAGCCCTGGAGCGGTGTTCAGTCCAAACCCGAAGGGAGCGTGATGCTTCAAATTGCTCCGGCAGTCTCAGAATACTCATTGATTTTCTCTGGTAGATCATTAAAGTCCCGCCGCTTCACTCTCTCACTCTCTCTCTGTGTCTGTCTCTGTGTGTGTGTGTGTGTGTGTGTGCTTATAACATCTCTGTCCCGACACAACGCTACTGAAGCAGCTTGAACCTGCACATAATTAAAGTTTGAATAAACAAGAATCCTGTCTAGTACTAGTTGTAGGATGGGACAGTTCCAGGTTTGCATAAGATGCAGGCACATTTCCGCTTTCAAAATGGACACTGCTTCTCCGGGTTTAATTGGAAACCTAAATACTTTGGGTAATGTTTAGCCCCTGGGACCCTCCACTGCCAAATCCATTACCCACACACTCAAAGCAGACACACTGACTCTCCTCAGCACGCCACGAAGGACTGAACTGACATCCACTGAAGCACCCACCCACCCACACCCCCGCCCCACTTCTTCCCAACTTCCTCTTCTTTCTTTCTCTATAAACCCCCTCCCTCCCTTCAACACACACTTACACACACCAAGCTACAGCTGTCCTCCCTGGCAAGCCGGGCCCTTCATTACCGAAATAGAAATCTGTGTCCTAAGTGCTGCAACATTGCTAAAGCTAAATATCCGTCTCCCCGGGGAGCTAATTATGCCCCAGCACTGGCAACACGGATTCCTTTTTTTTTTTTTTTTTTTTCCTCACGCTCTCCCTTCTCTCTTTTTTCCACCTCTGATAACAACTGTAAAAGCAATTTAAGCATTTTTCAATTAATTAAACACATAGTCTTCAAGTAACCTCTTGTCATTTTGCCCTGCAGGACTAAAGCTAATTTGTGTAGGAGAAGAGAAAGAGAGAGAGAGAGAGAGAGAGAGAGAGAGAGAGTGTATGTGTGTGTATGAGTGTGCATGTGTGTGTGTGCGTGTATGTGGTGTGAATGGGGGGAGGGGTGACGTTTTCATCTTTAACAAAATATCTGCACAAAGGACTTAATGGTAATTTCATCTTTTCATATTTCATAAAGCTGAAAGGGGCGTGTCACTCGTAAATGTGGAATGACAAACTTTGGAGAAACTTTGATGGTGCGTTGTAAATCAGCGCCACCGTGAACAACTTGTTTGCTTCAGTTCACAGGTCAAAGACAGGAACGTGTCAAGTGTTGGGATTTGTTTTCAGATATTTAATACGGAGACAATATTGTATATAAAATACTGTATATAAAATAGTACTGAAATGAGAGACACAAAATTTAGACAATAGCAACAAACCCACAAGCACACTGTGTATATGCACACTCATGCATTGTGACGAGAGACGAGCACACATGCAGATACCTACACAAAGGATCCCGCCACACACACACGCGCACACATGTGCAGTCTTACATACACTTACACACTCTCTCTTACCCACTCTCTCTTACACACACTGCTGTCATTTGGTCAGATCAGAGGCATGCATGAAATCAATCTCTCTCTCTCTCTCTCTCTCTCTCTATCTTTCTGTTTGTTTGTTTACAACTTTCTTTCTTGTTTGTTTGTTTGTTTGTTTACAACTTCTTTCTTTCTTTCTTCTCTTCCTTCTTTCAGTTCTTGTTTTTTTTTTTTTTTACTTTCATGAATTCCTTCCTATTTTCCTTCATTCTTCATTTTCTCTTAATTTTCCCTATCATTTTCTGTTTTTTTTTTTTCTGCCTTGACTTCCTTTCTTTCCTCGTTTAGGATGAACTCAGTGATCCTCTCATGGCTGTTTTTACAGTCCTCGTCAGAAAGATGATTCCTGATTTCCCTTTCAAAACATTGTTTAAATATGTTCTCTTGAAGACAGAGACCTGGCCATAAAACCTGCACACCATCTTTCCATCTTTCTGTCTCTCTGCCACACCTCTCTCTTTCTCTTTCTCTCTCTTTCTCTCTCTCTCTCTCTCTCTCTCTCCATATTTCTCTCAATCTCTCTTTGCCACATTTTAGCCCTTAACACACACACACACACACACACTCTCACTCTCTCACACACACACACACACGGGGTGCAGACAGACAGGGAGGCCCAGCAGGGTTTCAGTTTTAAGCCATTAGAACTGAGGTGTGTGCTTCGACCATTACATGCAGCACTCCACACACTCTGCACACCCACCCACACACACACACACACACACACACACACACACTTTCCTTTTTTCACTATTTATTTCTGATACACTGTGCATTCTGCATGTAATATTGATCAATATTCGTTCAAGCAAATAAATGTTGCCGACTCAACATTTCAGAGCATTTACCTTTTTTATTAATCTATCGTTTTTATCTTCATGAATATAGTCACTATCAAGAAACAAAGCTGAGCATTGCTTATGGAAAACCTGTCTTTTTACAGACATCGGAGAAGCTCGAAGGGACCGAAGGCTGTTTGGAACAAAGATGTCAATTTGCTCCTGTTTACGGGTCACGTGGCTGTTTAAGCAGCTTTCTCTCCTGATGCACAGGTGAGCTGCGGCTGCCTTTGATCTCGCCGCTCTGTTTGCGTTAGCAGGGTGGAACTGTGGTTCTCTGGGTCACAGATGTTCATGGGAACTGAAAGGTGAGCGCACCCGTAGACATCAGCATGCCTCGGTGAAATACATCCTTCCAGCCAGAGAGGAGAGAATTAATAGAGGAGATCACTGGGAAATAACAGCAGGGCCTCAAGCAACCAAAAAAGTCTGGTGGTGGAAATGCATACAAACATGTTTGACTTGTGAGGACCTTCCATTGATAGCTAATTAATGCTATCCTATACCTACATCCAAGCCTAGCCTTGACCTCAGCAGCCAAAAGGAAACATTTTGGCTCATTTATTTATTTATTTATTTATTTATTTTTTAATAAATGCTGCAATTTATGTAAAAAAAAAAAAAACCAAAACAACAAAAAAAAGTTTCCTCATGGGGACCACGCTAATGTGAACACAATATAAAACCTTTTCAGATATCCCTATCCGTGTGGAGACAACCGAGTACCCGCGGCAGAATCTTATCCAAATCACGGACAGGTGTAAAGCATTACAAAAAGAAATGGGTGGAATTTGAATTACAAATCACTATTTTGTCATTTTTATTCTAAGGTCATGCGATGTAATTTGTATGGAAGTAGCTTTGAGCTTTTTAAAAAATGCACAAATTGCAATGGCTAAAAATTCTCTCCACTGCCCACACCCACCCACATCCACACACACATACACACCAGAAAAACACAGCAGCTCACTGACTGAGAGAAAAAAAAAAAAATCAAAATTCAGTTCTGTAATATCATCTTGCTTCCTACCTAGACTGCCCTGCTCTCATAGCATTCCTGGTACAGAAATATTTCAGAAACCTAAAAGCCAGAATAAATAATTAAAGTCAGTTTTAAGGTTTAAGATCATTGGTCACACTGTATTAGTTCCCAGCAAAAACTCTTCTGAATTCTATACGAGTGTGCAATAAAGTTTTCCATGTCAGAGTCTATGATGAAGATCCTCGAACTATAGGTTTCACTACTGTACTACATGCTTCAGTTCATCAGTTAGCATGATTGGTTAGCATGATAGGTTGCGTAAACAAAAACAAAGTGAGTTTGAAATACTAAGGATGTTTTTCTGTCCGTTAGCATGTTGCGTTTCTGTATTTATGTCCACTACCATATTTTGTATCTGTCTCGTGAGTTTAGCGGCACCTTATTCCATCCTCCTCTTGGAGGATTTTAGATCTGAGAGTTACAAAACTTTGCAGTGGCATAAAGTCATAAAGCTACATTATGCATTTTAGGACTGCTGATCTCAACTCATGACCAAAGAATTCTTTTACAATCTGCCCTTTTTTTCGGCACAAAAATCATAGAGTGTAAAGCTAGCTTTAAGGACTTCCGTGCAGATCAGCAGTGTGGATTCTGAACAATATCTAGAATTAATGTCATTAGCTGTCATTCACCAGAGCATTGATTTTTTAGACGAATCAACTGATTTCATGTCCACCTTTTAAAATATATTCCTATATTTTTTTAATAGAAAACGTTTTTTTTTTTTTTTTTTTACATTCGCATTCAGGGTATATTGGATTACGTATCCAGAGTACTTGGACTTATCTCAGTCTTGGGCATCGGTCTCACTAAATTGACCAAGAGTTTGTAAGAATAATGTTAGTGTTGTCTTTTCTATTTACATGCACAAACATCTAGAGGATCATTGGCGCAATGCACAAATGAAGCCTAGTCGAAGTAAAGCCTTGGCCTTGAAAGGGATTTGATGGTTTTTGGTCTCAATCTTGATTCATTTGGACTCGATCTTCATTTGGTCTCGACCCCCTTAAGACTCGATCTTGACTCGATCTCAGCTAGATCTTGAATACAGCCCTATGTTTTCCCCATCACTTATTACAGATACATACATCAGTATATATCATATTTGTCTTAAATTTGTCTTTGAGACAATGTTCATTGTTAAAAGCGCTATACAAATAAAATTGAATTGAATTGAATTGAATTGAATGCAGTCTAAATGACAGAACTAGGTTCTAGATTTGATTTACCTTGTGATGCAGGAAAAGGCGTGAGAAACAAAACATCTCATCATGAAGGCATCGCTAAAAGTGCTTGCATTTGACTATTAGGTCAATACTTAATATTTAACTTACAGCTGTGTGTATTTCTTCTTACCAGTGAAGAACTGTCTGACATTTCTTGTTTAATTCAAGTGTTCTTAATAATAAAACCTTTTTTTGTGTAAGAATAGATACGGGATCGTTGATTGTCTTGAAAAATCTGTATGAAAGATTTGAGATTGTATAAGAAATAGTTAAGGTGTATTTGACAAAAAAAAAGTTAAAGAGATCTAAGTCAAAATGTATCTTTAAAGTTATTCCGTTGTGCTTTAGATATTTATACTTTTATATCTAAACCTGGTATTCTGTACTATAGCTAATCGCATTCCATGTTTTGATGTATGCTCTTTCATGCCTCTACAGCACATAACACCACATGTATATCTTTCACCTCTACGCCATCAGCCTGATAGAGAGCAAATAGAGGTTGAAACCTCATCTGCATTGGTTGTTAGTACAGATCATCCCTGACATCCAGAATGCAAGGGCTTCATCAGGAAACCGTTCTGTTGTATCAGATGTATCTGAAAAGCTGAACGTGGGAGAGAAGCAAGAGAGGGCACGCGCTGTATGCAGAATGGCGTGAGCGATCTACATTTCAAATGCGGAGGATGTTTTCCACTGGATGTTTCTTTGAAAACATGGCTACAGGGAGCAACCGAAATGTAAGAGGATATGGCATCAAAGAGCCTGGAGGAGAAAACAAAACAACAGCACACAGGAAGAGAGGAGCGGAGGATAAGTCCTTCACATACTCCTCATTACTGGATGTGGAGAGCTACACGACAGACGAATGAGAAAAAAAAAAAAAACAATCAGGGTTTGAGTACAGGTAGGAAGAGGAGAGGAGAAAGTTTGAACCTGATCACATGGAAATTTCGTACACATTTCCAGAGTGGTGTGGTTGGATCTGATTTGATTTCATACAAATGATGTTGTTGCTAGAGGTATGGACACGAATCCCGCCCAGTGACCTTTGTACTTACATATTTCACATGGATAATGTAAAGTGCAAGCTCGAGATCATGTTCGAGAGTGATGTATTAGAAATGATGTATACGAAATGAGTGGAAAAGTAGTACAAATCAGAGATAATGTTGGAATGCCTCCCCAGACACTGGATCAGTTCAGTATTATAAGAAAAATACAAGAAAAATCATGTGATAGTTCTGAAAAAAAAAAAAAATTAAAAGCTGCATACAATAACAAATCACTATACAGACCCAAGAAAATAAATATTATTAACTTATGATGGTATATGATTGTTGAATGATACTCAGCTCTCAAAAAGAAAAAAAAAATTTGAAATGACAATATTAGTTGAAAATTAATTTTAATCTCATGTTTGCAGTCCTCTATCCCATTTAACATGACTGATCTTCTTGTGTGTGTGTGTGTGTGTGTGTGTGTGTGTGTGTAAATGATTGCTATACTCACTTTTAAACTGTCATCTGTGTCCTTAAATTACACTCTGGACAAGCAAAGCCTTGATGAAGGAATGTTATACAGCATTATTTGAACACATCATATGAAACCTAAAATCAAGATGAAATATATTTATATTCATGAAGAAGCTAAAGAGGTTTCATGTTTTGGGTGTAAGCGATGGTAGTAGCAACTTGTTCAACCAGGTGGTGCTCTTTCTTTCTTTCTTTCTTTCTTTCTTTCTTTCTTTCATCCTGCTTCATTTTCTTCCTTTCTGTCATCCATCATTCTGGCTATAATCTGTATAGGATTAGATCTATCTATCTATCTATCTATCTATCTATCTATCTATCTATCTATCTATCTATCCATCCATCCATCCATCCAACAGTGTGGTTCTGTTTGAATCATTTTGTCTTGTTACACTCAATCAGCACATCTTTAGTTCATTCTTTCTTAATGCATTTCCTTCCTTGATTGCTTTCTTCCTTCATTCTGTCTCTATATCTGGCAGTAGCAACTAATCCAAGCAGGTGGTGCTGTTTGAAACATTCTCTTCTTTCTTTCTTTCTTTCTTTCTTTCTTTCTTTCTTTCTTTCTTTCTATCTTGCTACACTCATTTAATACACCTTTAGTCAGTCAGCTTATGGACTCATTAAAAAACACAATTCCCAATAATTTCTCTTGTCTTAGACTCAGCTGTATTGCCCCAATCTCCTAATTTTCTAAAGGTGTGTGTGAGAGAGAGAGAGAGAGAGAGAGAGAGAGAGAGAAAGCCCTAGTGGAAATGAGGTCCTGTGGTACAACTGTAAATATTTTTCAGGGTGAAGGAGATGAAAAATCATTTAAAAAATCGATGCCTGCTTCCTATAGCCCATCTCAAACAAATCAATCATAATCTTAAGCAGCTGGCAGGAGAAGAGGGAGGCGTGCAATCTTTGTCTGAAATCTCTAATTCCTGAATCCATTCTCATAACAGGGCCATCATCTGATCATTTAACTCAGCTAACGGTGTGCCTCCCTCCTGAGGCCCTGGGGAAATGCAGCGAGGGCATGAGGAGCCTGAGTCAGAGGAAGCAGTCTACCTCCGTCTACCTCCATCTACCTCCGTCTACCTCTGCTCCTATTTTTTTATTTTTTAATTGACCTTGGTAGGTGAAGCTTTTTTTCTTCTTTTTTTTTTTTTTTAGCAGAAACGAGGTAGATTAAATTTGTTAGCAAGCCTAACACTTGTCCATTGAGTAAGGACAAATGACAATAGCACTGTCCTTGCACTTTATGGCTTAAGTGAGTCAGGGGTTACAAAAAATAAATAAATAAATAAATAAATAAATAAATAAATAAATAAAAATTTAAAAGGCAGACCCTGGCCCTTATGATATTCAGCTTTGATTTTTTTGACCTAGTACTTAGACTATAGAGATCATACAATATTTCTAATATTCAGGAAGTATACATTTTCACTTCATCGTAAAACACATTGTACTGAAATAAACATCTTCTTATTCTTATTATTATCAGACTTTACACTGCATATTACTTTACTGCAGTATGTACAAAACATATTATTTATGCATATCTTCACAGTAATAATACTCACAAATCATACATGTAATGAGAACGTATATATTTATAACTTGGCAGTACAATACCTCACCTTGTGTCTGTTTTATCCTGGAAATGATCTGAGGAGACGACAATAAATCCAAGGCACTGAAGACTGAAACGATAACCATGTATATAAAAGAACGAACAAATTCATTAACACTTGATTAAATGACTAGGGGGAAAAAAAATCAAGTGGGTTGCCAGTTTAGCGCTTCTTGTTTGAAGAGGTTTAAACCAGACAATCCACTAATCCAGTTTTAGTGAGCGATCGCTCCTCAGAGTTTAATGCTTCCTTTTATCTAAACCACCTCCTTCAGCTGAGTAGCTAATTATCAAGCACTTGATGAGCTGAGGTGTGTTAGAGCAGAGAAAATCTGCTGGAACAGATTTGATCTAATCTGTCCTTTTGCTCTGCTTTTGTGCGGATATGCAGATGGGGAGCTGCACAGGTTTGAAGGATGTGTTTATTAACATGTGTTCATTGAGCTACTTCCTGGATTTGTTGCACTTTCATATTTAATGTGGTGGAAAGATGTATTGAGGCAGTGAAATGACAGCAAAACTGCAAAAGCCACTATTGTGCCAGTAATCTAGAAAATATAGTAAACTATAAACTATACCTTATGCTGTCACTGGATACCTTTGGTACCTTGATCTTGTACCTGAAAATGTGGACACAGTATACCTTTAAAGTGATTCAAGTTACATAAATAGATTATACAAATAGAAATAGAAATAGATTATACAGATAGAAGATACACTTCAGTAGTACTAAATATTAAAGGGACCAAAGAAAGGATGTACCCTTGATTGATAGTACCACCCCGGTGACAAGGAAATGTACAGTTACAGTTTAGTACCTTTTTTTTCTGAGAAAGAATAAATAGAACTATCTGTGAGGTACAAATGTATTATTACTATTGCTAATTAACCACAATATATTATTATTATTATTATTATTATTATTATTATTATTATTATTATTATTATTATTATTATTATTATTATTATTGGGAGCCTCCTGCCGCAAGTGTGTTTAATCATTTAATAAAATTGCAAGGTCAAAAATAAATCAGCCCCCATTATTTGGTGAGGATCTCCCCAAAGCACAGGAGGCGGACTGTTTTGAATTTCAATTGGCTTGGAAGTGTCCAAAGGCCCCGAGCTAATCCATCAAAGACTATTCGCCATGAGTTAATCGCTTTACAGCGGGTTCGGAGTGAGAAGGAGCGCTGGACTGCACTGCTTCTGCTTTACACACACACACACACACACACACAGGAGGGGAAAAAAAAGCCTGTCAAAGCGCTTTCCAACTTCATTTAACCCGCATCTGTGGCGCTAACAGTCTGCTGACTAATCACAGATTGATGAGTAATAAAAAATTGCACTATTTCTGCCTGAGGCGGTTTAAAAACTCCTCTTCTGGTGAAATGCCTTTCATATTTAACCACATGGAGCATCTTTTTTAGACAAAATATTGACGTTTTGCGTCTCTGCCCTTGCCATGTTGCATTCAGACAGTAAAACATTCAGTAATAATAATTAATAAATTAATAAATAAATAAATAAATAATCATGGCAGGACAGATACACGACTATCACGGATGCATGTGGTTTTAAAGAAAGTCTAGTTGCCTTGTTTTAGGTTTTAAGTTTATGTGTTATTTTGGTTTTAATCACAAAGACAGATTAATTCTGTTAGACACAATAACTAATAGCAGATTTTATTTTATTTTATTTATTTATTTTTTTGAACGCATGTCTGTCACGGAAACAGTTTTAAAGGATTAGTTTTATATTTTATACTTGTTTTATACTTGTTTGTTTGTTTGGTTATTAATCACAAAGACTACGTCTGTTAGAGACCATAGCTAATATCAAAGCTGTTTTTATTTATTTATTTTTTATTATTTATTTATTTTTTTAAGCTAAGTAACCCTAAATAAATAAATAAATAAATAAATAAATAAATAAATAAATACATAAATAAATAAATATTATAAGGGAAAAACATCTGAATGCTTTTAGGTTTATACCAAACACGTCTGGTCAACCAGACTGGACAAAAAAAAAACAAAAAAAAAAAAAAAACAAGGTGTCTTAGTATCTCGGAAAGAACTTGAAAGGAAGTCAGTATGTAAATGTTGCATTCCCCGCATGCACAGCAAATGGAGAAAGAGAGAGAGAAAGCGCTCAGAGTGATGCTCTCTCGACCAATTTCCCGGACGGTGCGGTTTTAAAAATGGCTTTATTTAAAAAAAAAAAAAAAAAAAAAAGCTTGCGGAAACGTGCACATTTCTTACCTCAGTCCCTGCATCCGAGCTGCATGCGAGCTCCATCTCCCCGTCCCTGCTCTCCTCGAGTCCTCAGAGCTGAGCACACACTCCTGCCGGTGAAGAGGAGGAAGTAATTATCACCGATAATAGACTATCAATGAACGGTGACGTCATCGGAACGGGTATCCAAGGCAACCGGCACGCTATGTAAAGGTGACCTGGCATTGGCCGGTTATAACGTCCTTCAAACCGGAGCTGGAAACATAATTGGCCAATGGGGCGTTGAATGGAGGGTTAAAATCCTCCAGGGGCTGAATCAGGTCCAGATTGAGAGGAGAAGAGAAAAGGAGCCATAGCCTAAAGAAAGAGCAGCCATAATAATAATAATAATAATAATAATAATAATCATCAGCCTTCTGCTTTATTTGGCTTATCATCCTTGACATGCAGTTCCCATTTAAACATGATGCATAAATTTATACACCTCGCAGCTATCATGTGTGCAGTGATAACAGCAGTGAGGGAGATTTTAAAAGGTCACTGGATTCTGGACGACTGACTGAAATTAAAGTGTCTCCTGTTTGCTTTATGATGCATAACGTGCATGCTTAAGTTAAATATGCATTTCAATTAATGAACTACACTACATTTATTATTATTATTATTATTATTATTATTATTATTATTATTATTATTATTATTATAGATTTAGCAGTAGCTATTCTCTACAACAGATGAAAAGCTCAGTGCCACGTTGGAAGTGGCTGGTGATCAGTACAGGAATGGGCATGAGATAAATATGGTTTACAGTGTGACTGTATCTCGACTTCTGCTTGGCTCTTTAAGAGTTTCAGTGCTTTTCCTCTCCAGAGGCTTTTTAACAGCGCCTACAGCGATCCCTTTCGGCTCAGCGCGGACTTTAACTAACAGTGCAGAAAAAAAAAAAAAATATAAAAAAAAATATTAATAAAATACTATACATGAATGCAAATCTCAAAATCATTTTGTCTCAAGATTTTCAGCTTATGGTACCTGATTATTATTATTATTATTATTATTATTATTATTATTATTATTATTATTATTATTATTAATATTATTATTATTATTATTATTATTAGTTGCCTGGCATTTGATTTGACATGATATTCAGAGATACTTTTCTATCACTTCTAGGCTGGACATAATATTTTATAGGAATATAAACTAAATGCATGCTAATAAGCATAAATATTGGCTACCTATTACAATTAGGTCTACTATTATATTTGTACAGTCGGTTAGGGCTACTAGAATGGACCATGCTCCATTTTAAACCTAAATAGCTTGCGTTCAGCTTGTTTTATTGCCATAATAGGCATGATACTGAGCACATATGGTTTTCAAGCAAACAAAATGAAATAAATCGGGATAAATCGGGGATCTCCTAGGGCGCAGAGACAGATATCGGTGTAAATCAAAGCGGCTTAGAGGCCATGGCCGTGGCCTCATATGGACTAGTGTGTGTGTGTGTGTGTGTGTGTGTTCGGGGATTTGTGCTAAACAGGAGGAAGAGACGCTTCATTCCTGGATCTCAGGCTAAAAAAGTGTCACTTAAGCTACCGCCTGTCAAAAAGTTCCTCACGCGCTCTGGTGCTGTGCAGAACCGATTCAGAGTCGCACTCACGCGCGCTGACACCCGTGCTTACACTTCAACTGCCTCATTTACAGCGTCGAGTTGAGTGAGCGCGCCGTTTTTGCATACAAATAATAATAAAAATCCTCATTAATCGATTGTCAGACATTACTTGTGTTTTGTTGGGTTTTTTTTTTTAATGGTGCCAACAAAACCGAATGAGCCTACCCGTTATTCGTAGTGTCTCAAAAATATGGTACGTACTGTCAACAAGCAAAATGAATGCGCGCAAAAAAAAAAAGGCAAGAAAAGGAAAAAAAAACCTGGAAGACGAAAGGAAGAGCAGCAGAACATGTAGCGTTTCTCCTCTGGTGTTTGGCAAAGCGGTCTCTGGCAGCCAGCTTAGTCCATTTGCTATTAATCAAGTGTGAAAGTGACGGCTTCATGTGTTTAGAGAACGAGGGAAGTTGGAGCTGATGCGCTCTCGGCTCGCATGAGATCGCCATCCAGGGGCTGAAGCGGTTCGGTCTAAAGCAATGAGGCTTGTTAGAGGCAGAAAAAAAGGAGGGGGGGGGGGGGGGGGGGGGTTGGTGCCCAATGGCTCGCGGCCAGTAAGTCAGCCTGGGGGGGCGAGACAAAGGGTCGGAGACTG
>CM075027.1:4709244-4741650 GCA_037576675.1 Pangasius sanitwongsei
CCCCCCCCCCCCCCCCCCCCCCCCCCCCCCCCCCCCCCCCCCCCCCCCCCCCCCCCCCGTGAGCGAATGTCTCTGCGCGAGTATGTCAGAGAGAGAGAGAGAGAGAGAGAGAGAGAGAGCTGGAACCGAGCACCAGCTCTCCTGCTCCTTCTCTGACTACACCCGAGAGGAGGAGCGTGAGGAGGCGACGTAGTGGGCGTCAGAATCTTCAATTTCCAACTTAGCATCCTGGCAGGGCACTCCGCGGCGCAAAGCCCCGTCCGAGACGCGCAAAAAAGAAAACTTTCTCGCTCAAAACACGGCATGAGAGAGGCGATAAGTCTAAGCGGCGAGGGTCTGACTCGAAAAGTCGATCACCACTGATCCACAACAACAACAACAACAAGAGCAGTCCGGTTCGAGTTAACGGAGAGAAGTCAGAAGTCTATGCATTCGTCGCTCCTTCTGATTCCCAGTGCGCGAAGGCGACGGACGCGCGCTCTGCTCATCAGGGACTCTATGCGCGAGCGCGGAAGACAGTGTGTGTGAAAGTGAAAAAAAAAAAAAAAAAAAAAGCGGATTACAAAGTGCACCGAAAAAGAAGCTCGTTCTCCGGCGCTTGGCCATGGCGTACCCTCAGGGCTACTTGTATCAACCGTCCGCCTCTTTGGCGCTCTACTCGTGCCCAGCGTACAGCACGAGCGTGATCTCGGGGCCGCGTACCGAAGAGCTCGGCAGATCGTCGTCAGGCTCGGCATTCGCACCCTACGCCGGATCCACGGCGTTCAGCAGCGCCTCAGCTGCCTACAGCTCGCATCTGCCGTACGGAGCGGACGCCGCAGCCGCCGCCGCCACTTTCACCTCCTACGTGGTGAGTAAGTTTTTTATTTTTCTTTTTTTTTTCTTTTTTAACCCCGTGTTATAGCTGTAGCTTGGGCAAAGTTGCAGGGCCGATTGCTTGTGTCCCTAATTTGTTTGTGTGCTTGTAATTGCGCGGGTTGTCTGCGATAGTTTTTTTGGCGATGCACGTTAACCAAATCCAGCTTCAGTTTCTTCAAACTGAATGCATTTTCTGACATTCCTAGATGATAAGTTTTAGGATGCAAAAAATACTAGTCTGCAGAATAGTCTGTTCTTTTGCGAAGCAAAAAAAAAATGGCTTGAAAAACAAGTCGAGCAAAATATTTTCAGCAGCAAACATTTGCGTCGCATTTGCATGAGCTACATATGGCCCTATAAAGCAAAACCCTCTTAAAAGGCAACATTTTTAAAGGCTTCTTTAATTTAGGATTTTTAGCATGATTTTTGTGGAGAACGAACGTTTTGTTGGATTGTTTGTTTGATCGTTTTTATTTAACGGAACATTTTGTTAGTTCTATTATAAATAACAAAATATCTGCCTGCGTAACCTAACAAACGGACAGTATGCAAAAATAAATAAAGAAGCAAGTACATTAAAATAAAAAATAATAATAATTTTGAGAATTTATAAGTGAAGAAAACATGAAATATATTTAGACATTTATACAGCTATTTCTGAATAATAGAAACAGTTTGCAGAACAGGGTATAAGATGTAAAATCTATTTTAAGCACCGTTTAAAAAAAAAATGTTTAAAATATTCATTTTCACAAAGGGCAAAATGTGTTGAGTTTGGCGCGTCAGTAATTTGATTAATTAGATTTACAGTGTGTGTGTGTGTGTGTGTGTGTGTGTGTTGTTTTACGTGTTCAGTAAGTTTTGAGAGCTTGTTAAACTTAAATCACGTTAGTGTTAGTGTTTGTATATATGTGGTACAGTGGGCTTAATGGTACTTTGGTATTTTGGTGGGTTTCTTGCAGAGCTCCCCCTATGATCACACGTCAGGCATGGCTGGCTCTATCGGCTATCACCCGTACGCAGCTCCACTGGGTTCCTACCCGTACGGTGACCCTGCGTACCGTAAGAACGCGACCCGGGACGCCACCGCGACTCTGAAGGCCTGGCTCAGCGAGCACCGCAAGAACCCGTATCCTACCAAGGGCGAGAAGATCATGCTGGCCATCATCACCAAGATGACCCTCACCCAGGTGTCCACCTGGTTCGCCAACGCCCGGAGGAGACTGAAGAAGGAGAACAAGATGACCTGGACGCCGCGCAACAGGAGCGAGGACGAGGAGGAGGACGAGAACATCGACCTGGAGAAAAACGACGACGATGAGCCTAACAAGCCTATTGACAAAGGGGACTCGACAGACACGGAGACAGGTCTGTGGAAAAATCATCAATTTTTAATTCGCAGTCATTTTTCCATTCCGGGCGCAAAATTGATTGCTGGTTAATGGCGGTGTATTATTTATAATAGGACAATTGCTTTAAATAATAATCACCTTGAGCTCTAATTTGACTCCTTATGGAGTGAGAATTGCTGGTGACGCGAGGTGTTTTGCAGTCCATTTATCTTGAGCTGCATAATAGGGGCACAGCTGGTGTACTGAATCTCATTTATTACAATCCAATTGTTATTATTATTATTATTGTTATTATTATTATTATTATTATTTATTTATTTTTATTATTATTATGTTTTGGTGCTAATGATAATAAGAAGAAGAAAAAGAAGAAGAAGAAGAAGAATCACCACAGGATAGTGATATTTGTTTTTTTTTTTGTTTTTTTTTTTAAATATTACCGTCTTCTTTATTCAATTTAATTATTTCTATGCATACTATATGTATCATTATATATTGTATATGTCATGTATAATCATCTCACTCATATATATATATATATATATATATATATATATATATATATATATATATATATATATCCATTCGTTATTAGTATGTGTATATAATTATATGTCCATTTTGCCATTTTTCAGATCCCAAAATCCTGCACGTGGGTGAGGCGCCGTGCGACAGATTTCAAGACGACCACCACGGCAAAGACTCGGACCCTTTGCTCAGCGATTCGGACTTGAAGGAGGCGGACGAGCGCGCGGACGCACTCGTGGACCCGTCAAAAGCCACCACGTCGTCGCCGCCGTCGCTCGTGCAGAGGGCCCACGAGCTCACTGTGCACGACAGGCCGCCGGAAGTGGCGCATGGCGCCTCCGCGGTCAATCACAGCAACGCCACGTCCGTTATCCACTCTCCTCCGTCCGCGCCCAAGCCTAAACTGTGGTCTTTGGCGGAAATAGCCACGTCCTCGGACAGGTGCAGAGGAGGAGGAGGAGGCGGCGGCGGCGGCGGCGACGCAGGGGGCACAGCTCAGAGCGCTCTACCGGCGGCCAGCGCCGCGTCTCCGAGCCGGACCTCGACGCAGTGCGCACTCCCGAGCGGCGCCGTGCTCTCCCGGCCTCTCTACTACACGTCGCCGTTTTACGCAGGCTACACGAACTACGGCTCTTTCGGCCACCTGCACGGCAGCCACGGCTCCGTCACGAGCTCGGCAGCGACGCACTTCAACGGAATAAGCCCGAGCGTTTTGAACCGAGCCGAGGCTCTTGCCCGAGAAAGCAAAGCAAGGAGCCAAGTGCAGGTAGACTTGTGCAAAGACTCCCCTTATGAACTCAAGAAAGGTATGTCCAACATTTAATACCGGAATTCGTCTCCGCGCTCATGGACTATTATTTATTATTTGTGGTTGCATATAAAAGAAGACGACGAAGAAGAGAGAGAGAGAGAGAGAGAGAGAGAGAGAAAATAATATTAATGATAAAGGGATTTCGGACAGTTATTTTCTGAGTAAATGCTTATCTTCAAATCTTAGTTTCTGAATGGTTAATCAAGATGTAACATCTAAGAATTGTCTTAAAACGCTGCAGCCGCCTAAGTCTATTTGTATTAAAGACTAATATGTATATTTAATGTAGCATTTTTGTATTTAAAATGGACAATACACTATCTTTGAAGTAAATTATGACAAAAAAAAATCGCGTGTGCAGCAGTTGTTTTGGGGCACTTGCATGCTTTTGGATGACAAATGTGACAGCTGCACAGACAAAAAGCAAACAATGCTTTAAAATGTCCAGGCCTTTCTGCTGCGTCAAATCACTCTGAGAGTCATTCAGGTTATTGGGTTAAGTTTTTTCACATGTGAAAAAAAAAAAAAAAAATCACACATCGGCAGTCAGAGGTGAAATTTCCAGCGTCAGGAATTCAGTGAAGTAGATCTATCTGATTTTTATTACTCTTATTTTTCTTATTATTCAGAAACGCTTCATGGTCGACTCATGGCTAAAGCGGGTGTTTTTATAGCCTCTCTTTTATCACCTGTATGAGGGATAATAGTTATCGCAGACTCACAGGCGTGAACATACTTCAGCAGGTGAATACTGATATGACAACGCTGGCCGAAGTGTCGAGCAGTCATTTAACCCAATTACACTCCATGCGCGTCGTGTTATGTGCCGAGCGATCGGGTGTTGAACTCCAGTAATGAGTTCGATTTTATGCCAAATTTAGACCCTCTTTACTGTTTCCGAGGCGTAGCGACTGAGAGGCGCCCGCCAATGCAACGCTACGAGGTGTTTGGGGAGTATGCGTCTCGGTTATACACTTAATGGTGTGAAAGGTTGAATAAATAGCACTGCGGATTACAGACGCGGGTGCAATCGCCATGAGCACCGTGGCCCTGCGCCTCTAGGCCGTTTCTCAAGGAAAGCTCCATAGCTCTACCCTCCTCCGCAGGTAGGTGTCACACTTGCTCCTAATACGGGCCGTGCACTCTTAAACACACACACACACACACACACACTCAGAGGGAGCATCTTGCCTCAGGTGGCACGCCAGGAGGAGGAAATGGACCTCTGTCAAACCCAACTAAACTAACAGTGGATCAGGGCTGCAGGCACG
The DNA here is from genome assembly GCA_037576675.1 of Pangasius sanitwongsei. Lineage (NCBI taxonomy): Eukaryota > Metazoa > Chordata > Actinopteri > Siluriformes > Pangasiidae > Pangasius > Pangasius sanitwongsei. The sequence continues at coordinate 4,714,065 of CM075027.1, forward strand.
TGCTTACACTGTTGTGTGAACAAATAATTGCATCTCCCCCCCCTTTATTTATTTACTTATTTATTTATTTATTATTATTATTTTTTTATTATATCAACGTACATCCCGAATTAACGTTACTCTATAAAACCTTTTTGCGCATTTAACATTATTATTATTATTATTATTATTATTATTATTATTATTATTATTATTATTATTATAGAGATAATCTGGGTCCAAAGCACAAATCACACACCTATATTAAATGTAAACAATCTCTACGAATTGTGCACGATGCACTGGCAATAATGTAAATACCTAAAACGAAATTATTAGAAATCACACTAATACAAATTCAGAACTAACCAAATATAATTTTGGATCGAAAAAAAAAAAAAAATGGATACGAATACAATCAGCGATATCCTGGTAACCGTAACCCCTTTAAACACCCCTCATTTTAAACAGACACTTATGTCTGGCTCTTGGCACAAGGTTTGGATATTATAGATGGATTGACACGTCGTCAGAATCAAGATGTGGCCCTCTTTGGAAAAGGCGCAGATAATTAGCTCCGCGTATTTAATTCCGTGGAGAATTGATATTGTTATACTTGTAGGCTACATTGTGTAGATTAAATACAAATGAACACAACTGATGTAGAAACCATATTCGATTTATTTACTCGTATACTACTACTACTACTACTACTAATTATTATTATTATTATTATTATTATTATTATTATTATAGGTAAAGGTTTAAAAGGGGAGCAGATTGCCCAGGTCTGAGGTCAGGTCATTAATCTCTATAGTTTACTTTGCACCCTCCACTTGAAAAGTCCCCTGGGTTACATTGAATTCCCGCAGCTCTAATGTCTTTCCCCCGCAGCCCAGAGACCCGCCATATTTCATCTCTCACTACACCCCAGCCTCCTAAATAGCATAATCACCTTTTTTTTTTTTTTTTTTTTTCCAGATCCCCTCTAGGAATTGCTGCTCCTTCTGCGCATTAAAAAGCTTTTTTTAGTAGATTTAAGTAAAACGGAAATGACATTCCAGAGTGCCACAGGACATTCTCCCAGCCAAGGAAACATGTATTGGTTTTGAGTTTTCACATTTGCGATATTTTCTGCATCGTATTTAAAATATATCTTTACATATAGGCCTATATTTCAAGCCTGGCTTTCTTTTAAAATATTGAGCTATCGATAATAATTTACGATCACATTTTCCGCCAGATGGAAATCAATTGGACATTTAAACGGATAGACTGGAAGGAGAAGGGAAAGCCCGGTTCAAAGGCTTGGGATATACAATAGCAGTCTGAGAGAGAGAGAGAGAGAGAGAGAGAGAGAGAGAAAGGGGAAAAAAACGCCTAATAGGTTCAGTAACAGTCGTGTGAAATCCTTCCCACTAATTTCTGCACTAAGTTGCCCGGGACGATTTTTTTTTTTTCCCATATTTAGTCGTTATCAACTCTCGGGGATATTTGCAAAGGCCCAGACCACGTGACTGATCCGCCGCTGTCGCTTCATTTGATGTGTAAATTTTATGGCATGAAGAAAACGGCTATACATTATGGAGATTACGGATATCTATATGTCCATAATCTATCTATCTATCTATCTATCTATCTATCTATCTATATGTATGCTTCTTATGAGCATTTCTACCTACAGCAAAACTTTACACAATTCCTTGTAGTAGCAGACAGTTATGTCTTTTTCGCTACTGCAGAGACAGACGTTGATTTTTTTCCTCCAGAAGCTTGTTTCGATTCGAGTGAATTCACCCGAGCTTTTCTGAACTGTAAATGTCATGATCTCAGAACTGCTGGCGCAACCTTTTCATTTCATTTCATTTCACTGAAGCGAGGCTCAGACATGCAGAAAACGTATTTATTCTCAGAGTGGTAGAGAGGAAAAAAAGGGAAAAATAATTAGAGGTTAAACGATAACTCAGTTGTGCCCAAGCAACAACTCAGAACTTGTAATAACATTCAGTGATTCATGTTCACTTCCGCATTTGATCTTTTTTTTTTTTGGATGAAACTGAAAGCAGTGTGTTCTGCAACGAAATCTATATATTTTTCTTTTTCCTCTGTTTGCTTTATTTAATCATCAGCACAGATTTCGCAGATTTCACAGATTTCACTGGGGCCATGCGACTTGGACAGGCTGGAGTGAAATTATTCTAGGAAGGAAAACAAACCAAAAAAGAAAAAAAAAAAAAAAGTGAAAGTGCACGGAATGAAAGAAAGAATACAAGTGAAGTGCTAAATGGTTACTAACACAGAGTAGAAACCTGCATCGTGCTTATCTTTCATTGTTCTTTAATTAAATATCTAGATTTGTTTTTGAAATATTTCATAAAACTCACTGACATTTCAGTGCTTCTCATTTAAACAGTGGATTAATCAAGATTATAAAGCTGAGGAAACGATTTTTAAGATTTCTAATTATTTTGTTTTAACTGGAAAATTAAAAATTGGACTGTTTATGACCCGACATGAAATCCCACACTTGGAATTGTGGGTAATTTCATCCGCTAAACATATAGAAATCTATAAAGCATTTCAAGAAAGAAACATGACCAAAATAATAATAATAATAATAATAATAATAATAATAATAATAAATAAATAAATGAATAAAAGAAAAGAAGGCAGGAAAATAACCCATGAAGCAGTGTGTGTGTGTGTGTGTGCGCGCGCGCGCGCGCGTCCCAAAGAAAATCTAAGAGCACAAAAAGTCCTGGACCTAGTCACGTGACATGATCGCTTCCGCGTTTCCTAAAAAAAATCTAGTTACAGAAAGTATAATAATAATAATAATAATAATAATAATAATGTAAAAAACGGTGTTTAGATGAAAAGGAAATAAATAAAGGAGTTTATGTCGAATGTAAAAAAAAAGAAAAGAAAGTTTGTAAAGTTTTGCTGTAGGTAGAAATGCTCATAAGAAAAGATTTCTATTTGATAATTTAACCCATTGCTGAAGTGTTACACCTGCCGCCCGATAACTGCGTGCGTGTGTGTGTGGGTGTGTGTGTCTTGTGTGTGTGGGTGTGTGTGTGTGTGTCTCAACCTGTTGATGATCGCGTTGCAAAAATGTGCCGCACCGAATGTTTAAAGAAAACGCGTGGACTTTTATATCAGCAGCAGAAGCAGCAGCAGTGATGATAACAGCCGAGGTCTACATGATCTCTCATCAGTGACAAGACTCCAGCTGAGCAGAATCAAATTCAGCCTGATCGTGTAAAAGGACACCATTTTTTATTTTGGAGCGCTGTACATCCGGGAGAAGCAGCAGAGCAACAGAGCAAGTTTGTCCAAATACTGAGAGAATCCTGGTGTTTTTGTTTTTTTATTTGTATTTATTTTTTTTTTTTTTTAGTTTTTTAGTCTGAATCCACTCCTTCCTCGAAGTGTACAAAACATCTGATTCTTTTGCTCAAATGCATATCTTAAAGGAAGGAAACATATGATAGATTGTGTGAGAGAGAGAGAGAGAGAGAGCAGGTCTAGCATAAGAAGAGTGTAGTGAAGTGTTTAAGAAAAGAGAGAGAGAGAGTATGGTGTCATGTGAGCTGTTCTCTAGCACAGCTGGAGTGGAGTGGCTCTCTCTTCACTGCAGCACGAGTGAAGGGAAGGAACATAAGAATAAATAAAAGAGACAGAGAGAAAGAGACGGAGACCAGGCCTAGAGCAGATCTTATTTATTTCTTTTCATTTTATCTTTTTTTGTTGTGTGTGTGTGTGTGTGTGTGTGTGTGAAAGAGAGAGAGAGAGGCCAGGCTCAGAAAGAGTCCAACACTGATTTTTAAAATGTATTTACAGTGTGTAGTGTCATATGCTGAAGTTTTTATTTTTTTTTTAAAGCAACAAAATAAATAAATGAATAAAACAGAGCGAGAGAGAGAGAGAGAGAGAGAGAGAGAGAGACCAGGCCTAGCTCAGATTTTTTTTATTTTATTTCTTTATTTTAAGAAAAAAAGAGCAGTGTGTCATATGGCTATTTTTTTAAGAAAGGAAAGACAATCCTAATAATAAATATTTTTTAAAGAAGGGGAGTGTAGCTTTTTTTGTAAGTAAGAAAAGGGGTAAGAATGGTGTCATTTGCCTAATTTTTGTCTAAACCTCTTCACTAGTGAAGCTGGAGTGGAGTGGCCTCCCTCCATCCCTCTCTCTCTCTCTCTCTCTCTCTCCACTGGAGCACACTGGGAAAACCGCCTCCCCTTTTTTATTTAATCATCTGATCCCACTGAGGAAGCGCTTAATTAATTATGGGGGCTAAAAATGCAGGCCAGCTGTTCCTCTCCTCTCCGCACTGCTTCCGCAAGGTGTGTGTGTGTGTGTGTGTGTGTGAGTGACGTGGCCACGGGGCCTCATTTTCACAAATTAGCTCCATTTTCTCCTTCAAAAAAATCTAATAGCTGTCAGGGCTTGTCTGACGTGGAGCATTTCGTTGGCTATTAAAGACCTTGCAGTTTGTGTGTGTGTGTGTGTGTGTGTTTATATCCTGATGAAGATCAAATATCCCCGCAAAAAATAGGAGTATGTGACAGGTTTGACCTTATGGGGACATTTGTCCAGTCCCCAATAAGAGAACTGATTTTTTTTTTTTTTTTTTCAAAAACTGGAGCTTGTTTTTTTTAGAGATCAAATTAAATCAAAACAAATAAGAACCTAAAAGTTTCCTTTTGGATACTGAAGTTAATGTCAGGGTTAGATTCAGGTGTAGACTGTGTAGACTGTATAACATTAATGGAAAGTACTCACAAAGATAGTAGGAGAAGTGTGTGTGTGTGTGTGTGTGTGTGTGTGTGTGTGTGTTGGGCAGCACATAAATCGTTCAGGTTTGAAGCACATCCGAAATAGGCAGGGACACAATGTAAACGTGCTCAGATTTAACCGACAGCTCATGATTTACTGCTGTTTTTCTCCCTCTGCAGCCCCAGACTTCAGCCACTGTTTTTCTATGGTTTTCTCCAGGGACAGATTACACTCACCTCATTCGGCCGAGAGAAACCTACACTCTCAGAAAAAATAGTACTAAACTGTACCTTACCTTGTCACTGGGGTGGTACTCTCAATCGAGGGTACTTGTTTTATGTCTCTTTCACATGGAAACATGGAAATAGTGTACCATTACAGATGATTTAAGGTACCTAAATGGACCGTGATTAAAGCTTTTCTCGAAGAACCAAAAGTACACTATAAGCACCATTCTAGCTAATTCATAGTAAAGGTACAAAAGGTGTACGGTTGATTGTGGTTACCAACCAAAGGTACAGTTTAGGACCCTTTTTTTGCCAAGAGAGTACATCCACACAAATATCGCCCTTTTTAAAATTATTATAAATTTTTCAAATAACTAAAGAATGATGAGCAACCTATTTTTAAGGAGCAATGCACTGAACTGGGACCGGGGGCGTTCACTAATAATAATTATAATAAAATAATATTAATTAATACATCAGTGGTCTGGTTTTTAAAACATAATTACACCTTTTTTTTTAATTTATTAGCTTATTTATATAAAGTTAAATCCACATAAACCTATTATGATTAAATAAATGTTGCAGATTTTTTTTTTTCTTTTGCTTTATGAAACACTAGAATCTTTTTGCTGTTTTTACTGCTTTTACATCTAGGTGGGAATTCCAGGAAATGTTTCCACAGATTCATTGGGGATCATTAAAATTAAAATGACACACAAATAAATCTGTACATTTATTACTGTAAGACATGTTTTTTTTTTTTTTTTTCTTCTCACACAGATACAATTACACTTGCCTCAGTTATTGGCTTATAGATGTATCACACAGATATAGCTACATATAATTATAAAAGCTTTTCAGATTAAGACAAATACAAGGTGTTTTTAGTTATGTAAAAAAAACAAAAAACAAACAAACACTGCAACACAGAAAGAGTTTTCAATATGTCGACACATCTACTGTCTGTCCTTGGAGCCCCAAGGCAGCACTTATGCGAGATAAGCAGGCCCTATTATTCCTCTCTTTAATGGTTCTGATGAAGATTGATGAACTGTTTTCTTTACAGGGACTTCAGAGGGTCCATGCTATGGAGGGAGGGAAGGGGATGGCGAGCGAGAGAGAGAGATGGAGATAGAGAGGCACTGAAGGAATGGAAAGGAGGTCCACAAGTTTGCCTGAGTGTTTATTTACCTTTGCCCTTTTTTTTAAATGATCCCTTTCAGGCAGACATCTGTTCCACATTAAGACACTGATATTTAACGTAATGATGCGCTCACTTGGTAAGATGGAGGCAAAGAGAGACAGAGAGAGCGAGGAGCCATGATTAGCCTCCCACCTGGAGGTCACATCGAAGAGTGCAGTGCTCCTGTCTAATTTCTCATGCATTTATTTTTTGTTTGACCAGTTCTTTTTTTTTTTTTTTTTTTAGATGGCGTGTTTTTGCCTCACTCAGGCTGATGGATGCAAATGTGAGCGCTGTAATTGGATCAGCTCCCTAGATACAGATAAACGGCTGCTGCTTTGCTGGGGTTATTTTAAGCTGAGCACAGTGTGTGTGTGTGTGTGTGTGTACAGAGAGCACTAATGAGAGGGTAGAAGAGACGTGCTATATACACTCACACTGGACCAGGGCTAACACACACACACACACACACACACACACGCCATGAGCATGAAGGAGTTCCCGGAATCTGTGTATATCACCACCATGCTCATTTAACAATGTAACCATGTGCTGGTGTACAACTGGTCAACCAATCACAAGCCAAAAAACAAAACTCCACCTAAAAATCTTGTATCAAATGTTACACTCAACGAATAACAAAGTATGAGCAGCGGACATTGTCAAAAATAAATAAACAAATGAATAAAAAAATAACCAAACAGTGGGAAAAATGTTATTATATAGTTTTAAATGACAATATTTATGACACATTTTTATTTTTATTTTTTAAATTAAAAAAAACTAAGCAAATATATACTGTCGTCTGGTCTTTTTTTATGCCTTATCTTTTCCAATCTTCAAATGTCCAGTTTCGGTGAACAAGTGCCCACTGTAGCCTCAAATTCCAGGACCAGACTGGAACCCGATGTGGTCTTCTGCTGTTGCTGTCCATCCACCTCTTTCAAGCTCCATCCAGCTTTCAAGCTTTCAATTTGTTGTGCATTCTGAATTGCTTTTCTGTTCAGCATGGTTGTAAAGAGTGGTTATTTGTGTTACTGTAGCCTTCCTGTCAGCTCAGATCAGTCTGGTCATTCTCCTCTGACCTCTATCATCGACAAGGCATTTCTGCCCACAGAACTGCCGCTCACAGGATTTTTTTTTGTTTTTCACAGCATTATCTATAAACTCTAGATACTGTTGACAGTCCCAGGAGGTCAGCAGTTTCTATAATACAAAACCAACAACCATGCCACAGTCAGAGCACTTAGATCCCATTTCTCCATTCTGATGTTTGATGTGAAAGTTACCTGAAGCTTTTGACCTGTATCTACATGATTTTATGCACTGCTGCGACATGACTGGCTGATTGGACAATAGCACGAATGTCATCAGTGTAGTGTTTTTTTAAGTTTTAAAAAATAGTATTTGCCTATCTGCATTCCAACCTGAGATAACTGGCGAGCTCACTTCTTAGCCACATGCTTCACAGCCGAGTGCAACAAGCTAATCTCATCAGCGAGGTGTTTTCCGACAGACAAAGCACCAACTGTGGCCTCCCCTCATGGAGGTACAGAAGAGTCACGAACCCGCTGCCACGAGTCAAATGTGCTAATACCTGCTACACCACGTCTTGAGCTTACTCAGGCTTAAATAATCGATTGACCTCATTTTCAATAACTGGGGGTACTTCCAGTCCGATGCTTAATTCCCTGGCTGTGGATGAGGCAGCCATCTGAGCTGGAAAGCTTCTAGCATGCTGTGCACTCACCTGAGCAGCAAACGCACAAAGAAGAAGAATGAGGCGACAGACTTCACACACATGCCCATGTGCTTAGCTAGCATCCATCCTGATTAGCATGCAAAAACAAAACTATAGTAGCCAGTAGCCACAGAAAAAAAAAAAAAAAATAATCTGTTCACATCCGGAGTGACCGTGACTCTGTGATAATGGCCGTTTGGCTCCTTGTGAACGAATAAAAAAAAAAAAAAAAAAAAAGACCAGCAGCTGATGTTTGTAAGGGATGATTGTTTAAAACAAATCTCACATCATCCCACTCACTCAGTGTTTTCTTTTTTTTATCCTTTTTATATTCTCAAGCTCAAGTCAGACCTGTCTTCTTCTACAGATCTGATTTATTAGCTTGTCAAAGGAAGAATTGTTGGAGAAGGCAATCAAAAAGCACTTACTGAGCCCCAGCAAAAAAAAAAAAAAAAAATTACCGCTTTTTCACTGGTTAATTTGTGCTACTCCCATGGAGGGGGCTGGCAAAGTGTTTGATGAGGCATAAAATGATGATAAATGAATTTATTGCCCTGCTGCTCATCAAACGGTGGTAGTATATACTCCTCTTTTTCTGGCAACAAGCCACACTGATCTCTTGTCAGTCTCCGGGTGAGATCGGGCACCGAGGTATTTCCAGTCTCGGCAAAACTTACTGAGGGTCAGAATGAATACTAGTGGACCAGTGCCAGTGGAAGGAGGAGGGGTGGGGTGGGGTGGGGTGGGGTAACTGGGACAGGACAGGACAAAGGACAGTTTAATAGGTTAAACTGGAAACAGGAGTAAAGTCGTCGCTGCGAGGGACACATGCTCTTGTCTTTCAGCTTCTGATCAACGTGTGGGAAAAGGCTGGAGTAACCAGATAACCCTCCCTCCCTTTCTCTTTCTCTCTCTTTCTCTTTTGACTCTCACAAGTGAGCGGAGTCAAAAAAAAAAAGGAAAAAAAAAAAGCTCCCAGCTAACAATATATCTGCCAATGAATTAATCAGAAAACAACACGAACATACACCAGTGAAGAAACAAGTGCCACGTTGTCAGATGAGTGGCGAGCGAAGAAATATTCCATTATGGCACTTACACAAGTGCCAGCTCTCATTCCCAGCCATGATTAACGACCGGCAAAGGGGAGGGTGAGGGTATCGAAGCGGTCGCCATGGGGTCAAAAGCAGTCCTGCATATTTGCTAAATAAGCTCTCGGCCCTGACTACTTCTCCCACAAATCAGAGCTGCTGCAATTCTGCTCCACATTGTTTAGATGTTTACACTTGATTGCTTCATCTCTCTCTCTCTCTCTCTCTCTCTCTCTCTCTCTGTGTGTGTGTGTCTTTGTAATTGCGGATGATTAAATCCTCACTTATTCTTCTGCCTGTTTTGGCAAGAGAAAAATACATTGTTGTACATTTTTGCTGCTGGACTGCCACCTCTGCTCTCTCTCTCTCTCTCTTGCTCTCTCTCTCTCTCTGTTCCCTCCATCATTAGGTTAGTCCTTTAAATACTTCAAAGCCCTACTTATTTTTGCACAATAAATCCATGAAAGCAATTACATGCAGTCTCGGTATGGGGTGTAGAATCGTAAGGGCTGCAGCATTAGATAATGAGCCGTCTCTGAGCCGTAAGAGCGCTACAAAGTAGAGTTGCTGCTACAAAGTTTTCCTCAAACTGGCGCAGCCAATACAACGACGCTGGGACAGAGAAGCGATCAGGGGCCGATTTGTCAGAAGAGATGGCAATATTCTTTTTCATTCTAGCTACTAATTATACATTGTGCATTATTATACAATTAACATACAAATGTTTAAAACCTTTTCTTATAAAATCATTGTCTATGCGGCTTCTACCAGGAGGCCATACGGGTGGGGAAACTGCAATAAGCACATCCCCATGACAGAAAGAATGAAATTTTGTCAAACAAAAACATTAACATTCAACAGAGACCAGCATTGCCGTCATTCTCCCACTCATTGACAGGAAGCTAATCAAGGGAACCAGAATATGCAGATAATCTCCAATAAATTTTTCATGAACACATTTTAGCGTAATCTCAACGAAGAGACAGCAACGGGAAAGATGAAAGTGGTTATCAAACAAAAGATTGAATCATCAGACTGAGAATCGGCACCCAAACGATCTTTTCAAACGAGCGTTTTGCAATTTCCAAACAGCATAAACATGGAAGATATTTACATGCTATGTAGATCTTTACTTGTGCCTGTCAAAACCAACAGCCAAACAGCTCACTTCCCACAATCCAGTGCAGATCACAAACACTGCACTGTGCTGTGAAGGTAAAAAATGAGGAAGTGACCAACTGTCGAGTACTGCAATAATGACTTTGCAACTATTTTACACTTACAAGAATTCAGAGTATGTGGGTATCTTTAATTAAACAGTGTGTTTGGTAATGTTTAACAATACTATCAGCTGAAGAATTATACACACACACACACACACACACACGCTCAAATAAAAAAAAAAAAACGACTGAGGATATCAATTCAGCATTCCATTTAGTAATCTAAGCATTCTTCTTTACCTAAACAATTGATAAAGCATTAAATCCACAAAAGAACCAAAGGTGAAACTGATTCAGATTCAAACTGATTCACTATTTAAACAAACCATCATGTTATTACACTTGCAAATTCTTAACAATTCCAAAACCTATAGTCTTATGAAAAGTTATAAAGGTTAAGGTTAGGGGTAGGGTCAGTGTTTGGACCTTTTCTTTTAACTTTACATTGATATTGTGCTGATATTGTGCACTTTTCTGGCCATAGGCTTCAGAATCCTAAAGGTTGCAGATTCTCACTGCTCTCTATTCACATATACAGTAGTATATGTACATATACTATATATATAGTACACTAGTTTCTGATGGATATACAAAATTTTCAACACCATGACTCAATGGGTTTTTTTTAGACCAAAATATATAGTCACTGGATTAAACGAAAATCAGTTCCCAGCATCACATATTAAAAAGTTATTCCTATTTTCTTTTTGAAGAGGACATTATTAGAGGTGAGTAAATATGATACTCATGCATATATACCAACAGGCTACAGAAAAAGTCGGTCAAATGGCCTCTTTCTGTGAAAGTTGGCAGTTTTTTCCCCACATTTAATGATGAAAAGTACCAGAATCTCTCGCAAGAGCTAGAAGCTGACCCCTTGATCATCAAAAATACTCACTGCCATGGAATGCCACTCCTAAACCTCTACGTTTTTGGACTGCTCTCTACAGAAAGATTTTCTACCCTTTTGCTAGATTAAAGATTAAAGTTTTGGCACCTTTAGCTTTGTTCGAGTCACTTTCTGCAATTAGCGGAAAAAAAAAATTGTTTCTCAGGCTCAGGTGTCGAAAGTGGCACATTCTTACTTAGCTCAGTAGGTTGCATTATGCATGGGGTTGTTTTCTGTAAGGGAAAGGAAACAAGTTCATCAAGTTAGATCTGAGACATCACCACACAAAACCAAATACATGTAGATACAGGTATAATTATTACATATACTGCTGTACATTAAGACACACTCAAATCAGAAGGTGCAGATTCATTTTCTATAACAGCAGTTCTGACTTTAATATTAATGACAGGTTTATGTTAATGCACTTGCTATAATACGTTATTGTTTCTATAGGAACAGCTCATTAAACAGCACAGGGACTTGCATGGTGACTGCATCACATAATCTAAAGCATTTTTTAATCTAAGGATTTATGTAACATTTACAGAAGGAGTCTCCAGTGTCAGCGCTTCAGAACAGTACGTTTTCCACCACATGAGAGTCTTCAGGACAGATGACATTCTACATTCAGTTTCTCTGAAACAAGACAACCTGCATTTTTACAAGGTAGGCTGGTGAGGGAAGGACTGTTTATAGCTGCTATAACATAAGTGATAACAGGAACTAACGTGTCTTGAGGATGTTTCAGAACTACATGTAACTATAAATGGTTAAAAAGCATAACATAATAACATATTCTTCATTATTAAACTAAAAATCGTAATTGTTGGTAAATCGCCATGGTATAAGTGGCTGATAATCCACTTCGGGGTGCTAATAGTAACTCAGCTTCACGTCCAACCCTATCACACCACCCCGGTGTGGATTATTTTCCTATAACCGCATGTTCTGTTGTGCGTTATCCCTTATTTATATAAGCATACAGCATTTAAACAAACAAAGTATGAGAGCTAGATATTTACTAGACTTTTTTTTTTTCAGTTCCATCATTAAACAGAGATGAAGTCACTCCCCAAATGAGGTCGAGACTCTTTTGATTCATGTATCAAAAAGACAGCCATGAAGAGAAAACACACAAACACTACAAGCACACACACACACACACACACACACACATACAAAACTGACACGCTATCACAGTCTCCAGAGAGCTAACATAGTTTACCACAGTATGATGTAATCCCCATGGCATTAAAACACTCACTCACACACACACAATTATACACACTTTCAATAAAGAAAAGCATCATGTTGCATATCACTTGGTAACATTAAAAAAAGAGCTCTTTGTGTGGTTTGCTAAGCTATGCTGCTTGAGGCATGATTAATAAGGCTGTCTGTCAGAATAATTAATATTCAATGAACTCAGAGTGGATGTCTGTGGGCCTCAGCGACTTCACGAGGGATAGGCCTGAACAAGGAAGCCCTCTGGAAAATTCCTGCGCATCACGCACTTACACACACACCTTGCACATCTGCCGTGTGTTTTGGAGCGTTACATTGCTTGACTTTTTGACAGACACAGAGGGATTGACACCTCCGTGTATCTGACTTTGCTAAAAAATAGATACTTACACAGATGGACAAAGAGATAAGACGTAAAGGGGTCCGCAGAGGGAAAGGCGCAAACTATTCTCTCTATTCTCTCTATTTTGGCAATATGACTCTGTGATATGTGAGCTGTGTTTTGCTGCATGAGAAATGGTGTTTAACAGTGTGGGGAGCTTTGCCTTTTTTTTCAAGACTATTGTGTTACATTTTAAACTGCTCAAAGCAAAAACATGTCACTGTAGCTACCAGCATCTATTATTTATTTACTCTTACTGTATAGTGTTACGGATATACTGTTATTAAGATATCACTATCTCTTTGCTGTACTTACCATACAGTTTAAAATACACATTTTTTTTTGTATTTAGTTAGGTGTGCTCTGTCTTTTATTCTTCCTCTTGCTAGTTTATTACATACACCAATCCCGTACCTAATATACTGGCAACTCAGTATATATGTGGGAAAAAAAGTAACAACAGTATAGACTGAATTGCCACTGAATATTATATACACCTACCTTTTAGCTGCACTCTTTTTTCCATTTTTTTTAACTTTCACCTACACCTCGCTCTCAGCCTGCTCACTACTGGATATTTCTAGCAATATGCAATATGTAAGGAATGAAACATTGGGTAGTGTGCTGTTATGGGAAAATAATCAATGACTGGTGGTGTGATGTGAAGCGACATGAAGCGGAGGTTCACCCACCCAAAGATGATTCTTTTACAATAACAGAATATTCCAAGAGTGTTTTATTCCTCTTATATAACAGAGATGATTACATTTTTTTATTTATTAAAGAATTTCATACTTTAACCAATTATAGTTACACTGCTGACATGACGTTTCTGTAGCAACCGTGGTGGTGGAGTGAACAGCTAACCATAGCCAGCTCGCTAGTTGTTAGCTTGTGAGTGATATTGTTCGCTGAGGAACAGAAAGCTTCTTATGGTAACAACACCTTCCTCCATGTCCCTGGAGTTCCTCAATCTTCCTGCAGCCTTGTTTTCTATCTGCAGGTTCATAGGAGTAAGGTTCATCTAGACCAAACTCAATGTAAAGTCAATTCTGAGGAGGTGGATGTGAAATTAACTGCTTCTGGAAATCCCATTTCTGAGTACTGTGTCCTCTTCCATACAACACATCTTTTCTCACCAGGTGGATTTTTATCTACATCCAGTCTGACTGCTGCTTTAGATTCTGATCTGTTGTAGGAGGTCTTTGCTCTAATATGCTCTAAGACAGCATTTGAAAAATGCACTGCAGATCCGCTCTGGCATTACACAAAATGGTTCAAATGCCTGGCACAGTCTAGGAGAGAGAGTATACTTCACTGTGATTTACAACTTTCCCCTGCAAATGTGATCTGAAATGCTCAGTGGGCTTCCTCTGAGCATACGCTGAACTTATAATCTGAGACAAAGATTATACTACTTTTCTACAGATCTTTGAATCAGCTCTAATTATATCCACATTACCACAAATGTCAGAATGCCAGTTCAAAATGCAGTCCTCGTCACTGTTTTAAGGTGTTACAATAGAGTTTCATGCAGACACACACACACACTCACTACTCACTATCACCTATGTTTCAACTTGTCAACAGTCTTAAGTTTCGGCCCGCTTCAACATTAGCCAGACTGATTTCTGTCTGTAGGGCGGGTCAAAGTTGGAGCGAATTCCTCTGCAGCCATGTTTACACATAAACGTGTCCAAAAGTTCATAAACAAGGCAAAAAGACACCTTACACCATTACAGCACACACCAGGCAATTACAGCAAACCGACACGCTCTGAGCAATGTGATGAGAAGAATTGCGGTGAGTTGGGAAGGCGAGGACAGCTGAAGTGGAGGCGCTTGAGTTTTGGGGAATGATACGACAAAACACTACACTCATCCTTCACCTGCTGTTTATCACCCCTTCCTCATCGACATTCCAGGTCTATGTGCCCTGCCAATCATCCACGTCAACGCAGATAGAACTTGCCTTTCTCTCTCTCTCTGTCTCTCAGTATATGTATATATCTTTTTCCCCACTCTTACAGTCGCTTTCTCTGTCTCTCTGATGCAACCCTGTCATTACGTAAAATGCTGTCTCTCTGGTTTGTTTGTGTGTTTGATTGCAGCTGAAATGTTGTGTCTCTTGCAAGAGTGCATGTATATTAAAACAGTCGCAATGTGGTATAATCAGACGCTTAACCACTCTCAGGGCAGACAGGCCTAGCAGCACCGCCACAGGAAATTGTTCCCAGTTAGCATGATTATCCAGTAACCGGAGGACTCGAGGCCCACTGTACAAACAAACACAAACAAACACTCCTATATTAACTCAAATTAATGACTGAAGTAGAATTCTGTATGTTCAATTAGCACCAAAACATTCACAAATCACTCCACTTTGCATATAAACAACCTTTAAAATCATTTTTTTTAATATAGTGATTTCAAAAACGTTAATTTCAATGTAAATATTGTAACTCGGAGTGTAGTATTCTGTAAAAGCATTCTTCACAAAGAACCAACCGTTGGTACTAAAACTCAGCATTGGGAAAAAAGCACAGTTCCAGTTTTCTGGAAAGTCTTAATATGTGGAAAAATTTCATGCAAAAAAAACCTAACCCATTACTAAAGTACTTCAGTATAAGCTATGGCTATAATTTTTTTTATAGAAAAGTAAGCATATTTAACTGAAAACACACAAACCAATTTGACTATGCATACGACCACCACATGTTGCTGTCTGGTCCACTACACCCCACCACATAGTACTCATGTGTGTAAGAACTTGTTCCTGTGCTCATCTTTTCTCATGATCTTAATAGGTGAAGGCACACAATAAGAGCAGCCGTGGAAATAATTAAAGATACTGTACGGTAATGTGTTCAGTGGCGGCGCTCGCTACACCACTCATTTACTTTACTCTAATGACTTGGGGAAGAGCAATAAAAAAGGAGAAGGCAATAAAGAGTGAGGCACAGAGCGGCAGGCAATATTGTTTAAGAATTAAACGCCCCAAATATCTTCGGGAAATAAGATTGTTTTGCTGCGGATGGGGCCTAATTGACTCAGTCACGGTGGTTTGAGGGGAAAAAAGGTTTTCATGCTTTAGGAGGCTTGGCTCCATTTTTCACAACCACAATGATCATTTTGCAGAAGAGTCTCTCCTTCTCTCTCTCTTTCTCTCTCTGTCTTTTTCTCTGACAAGACCAAACACATAAACACTAAAGCTTATGTGTACTCAACAAGAAGTCTGTTGATTTCTACTGCCATTCTCCCCATGGTCATGTGGGTTTCCTATGGGTTTTCCAGGTTCCTCCCACTGTCCAGAAACATGCAGGTAGGCATATTAGATATGCTAATTTGC
Organism: Pangasius sanitwongsei; assembly: GCA_037576675.1. NCBI lineage: Eukaryota > Metazoa > Chordata > Actinopteri > Siluriformes > Pangasiidae > Pangasius > Pangasius sanitwongsei. The sequence goes on from CM075027.1 coordinate 4,730,155, forward strand.
CCATAAGTTAGGGAGAGTGCACGGGTATATGGGTGCATGGTGCAATGTGACTGCTATCGCATCCGAGGTGAATTCTCCCGTCTTGAATCGTGACCTAGACCAGGATAAAGCGGTTACTAAAGATGGATGGATGTCCTTAATTTTCTTATGCCATAGCATATATTATATGCTAGTTAACCACATTTTGTGTATGTGCTTATTTTATGCAAAAAAAAAAAAACAAAAACAATCACAAACAAAAAAAACACTGTTTAAGAGCAAAAGGCAAAATGTCACAATGTTAAATTATTTCAAAATAGTTTAATTTTTAAAAGTTACAATGGCTTAATGGCACAGAAGTTGTGGCATCTCTTATATCATGACACTTCTGTTGTCAATGTTAAAAGGGATGTTCATTTGATTTCATACAAGTCATAAAAATGTATGACTGCTAACAATGCCCCTGACCCTAATCTTCAACTTTGTAACTTTTCATACAAATTAAGTAATGCAAATTGTTCAGTTTGAAAGTATAAGACTATACTTAATAATTAAAAGTCTTATATTGATAATTATGCAATGTGTGTAATGCTGAGTAGGCGGGTGTGTGTGTGTGTGTGTGTGGGGGGGTGTTGAGCGATACACCAATCACTAAACCCTACAGTGTTGTACGATCTGACTTGGGTATTACTGTAATAATGTACGCTATATCAACTGAAACACTATCCTGCACTTCTGAAAAGAAGCTATTGGACAAAGACAGCGTGATATTTGCACACAAATGGCCTGTGTTATATAACAGCTGAATTGATGGCTTGTCCTTCGCTTTATCCAGATAAAAGATGAGTCACTTAGTATCAATTACAGAGTCTCGTCTACAGCCAGGGGCAACTGCGTAATCCCCCTTAACCCACACTCCCACCATACACACACAGACAATGACCGTGTGATACACAACACACGGCTACAAAAGAAGGGTGTATGGGCAACTCCGCACCACCCTGCCACCCTGCAGCCATGCTGAGATTCAGCCATCTCCCTGCATCTCAGATATCCCTATACATGTGTGTTACCTGAAAAAACAAAAAAAAAACAAAACTGGGTGTGTTTTATGGACAGGTGCATGCTATGTGGTTTGATGGCTACAGGTGGCACCAGTGCGGTGTCTGGACTGGCTGACTCCACTGAGCTTGAAAGGGTGCCGTGATGGTTTAGCCAAGCCGTATTATATAGAGAACAGAACAATGGACTCTGTGACAAGGCATATAATAAGTAATTGGGACTCTGAGCCGGGATTTTCTTCATCGGGATCATTAGGCTGTAGACTTGATTATGTTTCACTCAGCACATCCCAAAGAGTACACGCTTTGAGCTTTATTTAAAGGCTTGGTTTTTTTTTAAAGGGCCTTAAATTGCCCAGAGACTCAGTTTCAGTTTACTTATGACATATCGTACAAGTTCACCAACTCTCCAGTGTTCCATCAAGCCCACCGCACACACACACACACACACACACACAAAGCAAGGATTTAACTTTGCTTGCTCTGTTCTGGAATTTTCATTATGTAAAAGTGGATAAAATACAAACTCAGCCCTGTAAATTTATAGCTCACTGCTCTCTGCCATTAAAAATATGGCTGTTTTCAGTCTGCATGCTGAAACCGGAGTAAGAAAATAGAGCAGACCGCAGAGTTTACACTGCCACACCACAACAGCAGCGAGCTCTCAGCAAGATTGTGCTAACACACACACACACTCACAGAAAACACCAATAAGACTGTAAAAGTGGAGAAATGCCACACACTGGTTTACTCCCATATATATATATATATATATATATATAATGACTGTTAGGGTTGAGCAATGCAATATAATGATGTTGCACACACACACACACACACAAAGATGGACAAGCAGCTGCATTCATGATTTTTCAAGTCTGTATTGCTCTACTGGTTTCATGTCGTGTTTCCTGTGAATACCAAACATGAAAATGGAAAAGTTGTACACACACTTTCATTCAAACCAAAAAAGAAAAAAAAATCACTAAATAGTTCTGTATCCTGTCCTTTTATGTAATTTTTTTCTTTATTTGGACAATGTGTGCTTTGTCTATCTACTTTTAGCTTCTAAAGACATTTTGGGGGAAAAAAAAGGATGATAAATTAAATAATCCACTTTGTTCTCCTTCACTACACCCGTGGCTGTATTTCACATGTGCCTTCTCAGTCACTGCTGATAACACATTACAGATGTATCTGAAAAATATCAGCCCAAATGGAGATCAAATCTATGGGGCGTGCCACTGTGTGTAATCATCTGACATAAATGTCACTGATAGGCTGCATGAATCTACAGTCTAAGCTAGAAAGACATCAGCCCCAGCCTCGCTTCTAGTCACTGCTTACCATTCTGTGTATTTTTCTTACCATCACTGATTGTGCTGTTGCGCTCGGTTCCACAAAAGGATATTTTCCACTTTAAGACATTTGTTAACAACAAAAAAATCTGATGTGGATGCCAAAAATATATAACCACACACTCATAATTCCTTTTTACTTCTTTGTTGCTTTTGGCTTCATCTTAATGCTAGTATATCATACCAGAATAACTTCTCTGAAACCCATAACAGCTTTAATGATTATCAAATGTGTCCCTTCATTCCTTTGTGCCTTTGTCATTCATGTCTCCTAATCATGGCCTGGTTTACAAGATGTTGTCGTTTTTATACAGCTCCTCTCCCATAATCCTTCGTTTTCCCCCTTCATTTGTCTTTTCCTTCGCTCGAGAGAGACGGCTGCTCTTCAGAGGAGGAGAGCAACACGTCCACACAGCAGATAATCTGCAGCTTCAGCTCGCTCAATGAGAAGCGTTTCGTGTAGCTACATGATGACTCAACACAGTAATTCTGTCATTAAGAGCTAATGCGCCCATGGCCTTCAATTCCACACTCTCTCTCTTTCTTTCTTTCTTTCTTTCTTTGTTTCTCTCTCTCTCTCCACACAAATGCATACACATCTCGAGATCTCAAAAATAAAAGATAACAGAGAAATTCAACATCAAAGTAATAGGGATAGTCTGCTTTGACTGGGAGGAAGCTATGGCTAAGCCTGCTAGCTCTGTGAATTAATAGACTAATCTGGAAATATGTATAAAACACGAAGGTGTATTCAAAGCAATGTGTGTTCTACACTGGTGGGACAAAGAGTACTGAAAAACGTTTAGCTCCTCGGGGGGGAAATGAAACAGCTTTTGATTGTAAGAGGAATTAGAGAAAAGGGTTATGCCTCTCTTTTTTCTCTCCTCACAAAAAAACACAGCATGCTGAAGAGAAAGAAAGAGTGAGAGGAACTGATAAAACATGCCTCAGCTTGGTTCACACCTGTCTCTCTTAGAACATAACAAACCCACATAATTAAGACAATTTAGACTTGCGAGTTATGTTCCCAAGACACCCACAAAGACAGGCCCTTTAGGCTACACACAGAGAAAGCGAGAGAACGAGGTAGAGAGAGAGAGAGAGAGAGAGAGAGAGAGAAGAAAGTGAATTAGCTTTGAATGTCAGACAGAAAGTTAGCATAAAGGAAGGACGCACTTTCACACGAAATGTATTATGCATTGCATATGTTTATGTTCAGAAGGGATTTAGCTAACATAAGCTTGTCTGTAATCCAAACTCTTGTAGAGGATCAGGTTAAGGCACAATCCTGTATGTGCACACACACACACACACACACCTGTTGTCGGACAGCTCTTATGAGTAACCCATGTCAAGCTGCTTGATCGATTATGAAATTGACTGATGGTTGAATCTCACCTGTTTACCTGCAGCTATTCTGCTCCTGTCACTCCCAGCAGCAGGGCCTGTATCCTGCTCCACATCCACCTGCAGCCCTGGGGGAAAGACTCCACGCTCTGTCAAGCCCTCAGATAACCTCAGACCTAAACACCTATTCTCGGACTTTAAAAGGAGATACAGTAAACATGAGTACATTTGTGTTTTCAATCAATCAGTCTGATGTTCTGATTTTCAACGCGTCTGCAAGAACCTTGATATTTTGTTACTAAATCAGTCTCCAATATATCATTACATTTCCATGAGGACGACCACAGAAGCATGGCAAAATATCTATAATAGGGACTGGAGACTTGTTTGGGGGATTGTTCTGATGTTGCTTCAACAAGTTCTGATGAAGACATTAATGATTTCTAGCAGGTGGCACAACGTATATGGTTCAAGATCAGAAAAACAGGTTTGCCACTCCCTTACAAAGAAATACAATAGAAACATGCCATGGATAAAAAGTTTATGAGTCGTCTGTGTGTAAATGTAAATGTAGTCAAATCGTTTCAGATAAATCATTTGCTACATTCTGAAAAAAACTAAAAAGACAAATAAGTATATTTATTTTTTTTTCAGCAACAATGACTGAGGCAGAAATTCTCAAAAGCCCAAGTCAGACAAAATAAAAGCATCCGTGTCACTCACAGCTATGTCTGGATTCCCTTCTTGGGCAAGATCAACACATTTAGTGACATCAAAGGCAAACCTGATACCTTAAGTATAAGAAGATTAACACTTGCAATGATCTGCAGCTTAAGACTCTGCGAAGACTTTTTTGGCAGCCAGTGCCAGGAGGGACAATCATCATTGACTTTGTACCGGTTTCTCCACGTTCATTTAACACAGTCTTGTATGGTACATAAGCCCACGTCCCTGAAATGCCCTTTCAAGTTGCAGCCCAGTGTTGCGGGGCAAAAATTTGATGAGAAGAGTCACCAGAACGAAGCTGCATGAACATGCTAGCAGGAAAAGAAGGTGTAACAGAAAAAGCAAATAACAGCTCTCACAAAACACTATTGTACTGCATTCAACCTGCCTTTCCATCTCATGTCACTTTCTTTCATTCAAAGATTATGTCAGATATAAGTGCAGCAATCATGTTGTCAAGTGCCTGTGGCTCTAAGGAAGCAGGTGCTGTGTTTTACAAATACACACAAAGACTGACGAATCAAAGCTAAGGCTTTGCTAATGCTCTTGCTGTAGTTTGTCAATTTTGTGCTTGGTTCATATTGTTGCTATTCTGCAGGCCATATTAAGTCTGATTAATATTTGTTGAGGAATACAAAAGGTTGCAGACATGAAATGTAATCACTCAAAAGGTAGTGTCAATAACCAGTTGACAACTGTCTGGAACATTACACCTATAATTTGGAATAGTTAAAATGCCAGTGGAATCGTGATTTTTCTAGACAATGTCCTTTTTTCACCAATCAGGGTCAATCCACTCAAAGTAATTATTTGCCTGATCCGCACCTGTTCAGGGCTTCTCTAAAGAATTTACAAATTAAAAAATGAATGTTAAAGATTTAATTTTTGAGAATACCCTTTACAGTGTAAGCATCTGTGTAAAATAAACACCTAGTTCCTAAAATACTAAGAATCCAAATAAAGAATACTAATCTGAAACACACCCACTAATTGCCCACACAGTTAGTGGGTGTGTTGCAGGTGATTTATTAAGAATAATTGGGTAAATGGCGTCATGTGGAATGTAGGTGGATATTTAAATTAGGTTTTTGTGTGTGCTAATTGTTCTCAATAGCTGTGGCAAGTATGGATCTGAAAAAGCTCTCCTCAAAATGTAATCTAAAATGTCCCACACTTATGATAATTATATGTCATAAAGGCATTGATACACATAGCCCAACTGTTCATAATACAATATGAATACAAAATGAAACAATAAAAAACAAGTTTGGACATAAATGTGTGTTCAGTTCACAAGGTTTAAATAATAGGAACCTTTTCACAGGCCCTTTGAAAGCTGCTGGCAGCTGAGGTGTGAACTAGTGGGAAAATATAATACGAAACTTAGGATTTCATATTAGATTGCACCAATTTTAATTTTGAGATTTTGTGAGACTGTCACGATTTTGTGATTTGGTGACAAAAATTCAAGGAAACTGTAAGAAAACAATGGCTCTTTTTTCCTCCAAATGGCAGAAAGGCATACTCAAATTTAATACGTGCTCTGTAGCTGTTGTTATTATTAATTTGCACACACAATCACCATTCCTAAAGTGATTTCCAGGCTGTGTTAAACACACCTTGGGTGCTAACTAATCTATATAAATTGACACCACCCTGTATTTTGCTCTTGGGTAGAAATTCCACACATTCTAGTACTCAGTAAGGCAAAACGTATGTGTTATTTTGGCCTTTTGAATGACACAAACCTCTGTAGACCCTGTTAGTATGTCAGCTTGCAAAATTTTTGCAGGTGCCCTCATGTATGTATAAGTTTTAAATTAGGGCCCTAAACTGTGTAGACCTATCTGCTTAAACTAATCACAACTCTAATGTCACGCAACTTTATTTTTAACTTAGTCCATTTTTCCAAAATATCTAGATCTTTTTATCTAAGCGAGAGAGAGAGTGTTCAATGTGATGCTCGCTCTGCCATTCTACTCAAACTTTTGGGAAAACCATCCCAGATTAGAAGTATATTTTTGGACTTCATTATATTTAAAAGTACCAACAGAATTCAGCAAATAGACCAGTATGGAGTCACGCCTACACACTGCAAAAATATTACAGTCCAACTGTATCCACAGTGTAGAATGTAGGGATGGTCCACTAGGTGTTGTCCAGATATGTCTATCGTGTTGTACTTGTCATCTTACCAGCACTGTGCTAAAAAAAATCCAGAATCTTCATGTAGGTGACCAGAGTGACTCTAATCCTCTCCCTGTCTCATTCTGTCCCAGGTGGGAGAAGACAGGTGTTAGAGCCATGCTGTCACCCTGTGTCGACCTGTTCTGTGCAAGATGCTATGGGCTCATGGGAAAAAAAAAAAAAAAAAAAAAAGAATCAGCTGCCCACTTACAGAGAGGCAGTTCTTACAACATTACTAGTGTAGCTCAGGTGTGTGGATGAATAAAGTACCCTATGGTGAGGGTATGCTTGCCTGAGCAAGAGAGAAAAGCCATAGTAGAACCCAGAAGTAGAATCTCACGGCATATACGCACAGTGGGAAAAGCTTTAATGACAGTTTGCACTCGAGCTGGCATGGACTCCATAAGTTTGTGCAAAACCTTATGATTCATTTCAGATCAACTACATCTGGGCGTCATCTGAACACATGCTTCAGTAGCAGAGATCAGGCATGAAATCTGAATCATTTGTACAAAGCAGTTAAAATGGTCAATATCATAAATTTGCTTACTTTTAAATAGGGACCTAGAAATAGTGCAGATTTGAATATTATATAGTCAAGATATTGAACATTTACTTTCTTTGTTTGAAAGAAAGAATTCTAAAACTTTCTGTATATTTCCAATTTTAAATGAAATAAATAAATAAATAAAAATCTAATATATACTATAATATAATATATACAGTATATTATAGTGAGTTGTTTGTTAATGTAAGACAGTGAAAAATCTCATTGCAATAAGTCTAGATTTCATCTCCTGGTGGAGATTCAGGTTTCATGTTCATTCACTCAGTTCATGTTTAAAATTCCTCATTTTCATCACACCAGTATCAAAGTCTAGTCAAACTTTTCTAGCTAGCCACAGGGACATAAAGCAAAAGGACATCTTAAGACTTGATTCATGAAATATTTGGGGAAAGTGAAGCTTTTGACACACTGAGAACAATCCCTGACAAAGACATAAAGTGTGGCATCATGGGAAAACATCTCTATGCTCTGATTGTTTTTTTTTTGTTTTTTTCGGTCTCTCTGGAGTCACTCTGTCAGAGCGGCATCGCAAATCTGACCTGGAACAATGTTCTTGTTTGATCACTGCTCGTCTGCTTTCATTCTGTCTAAAAGATGACTGAGGTTTATTCATTATTTATCAGCCATTATAAAGGAGGAGTGATGATGAAAATTTATCACATATCAAGTGTGCAAAGTGGTAACCCAAAAACGCATATATTTAGCAACTCTGGTGATAATTTATTGGTTTGTACTGATGTCATAGGGGTCATTGTTATTGATAGTAGAGTTATGACATTTAACAGAGAGAAGAAAAATGTCAACAATCCCAAACATAAGCGATAAAAGTCAGGTTTTGCTGTCAGCTTCTAAAAACTAAAGAGAAAGAGCTTCTTTTCTCACTCACCTTTTCTCCACAGACGTTCAGAGACATATTGATGAGAAATCAAACATAAAAATAGTGGAGATGTGCAGCGCAGCTACAAGACAGTTGTACTGAGTTACTACAGAGACTCGGCTCGGCTGAGCTCCAAAATGAGAGCATGATGGCACTGATGGTGGTATTAGCATGAAGGTTGAAGCTTTGGAAGCTGATCTGTTTGAGCAGAGCATACACATGAGGAGGTGAGACAGCTGGTCATATTGAGGACTAAAGTGCTGCTGCATCGCTCTAAGGTATAGATGAAACAAGGGCTAAATTACACTGGTGCCACTGGTGGTCAGGGGGGAGTTGAATGGCTTTGTGGGTAATGTATGGAATTGTTAACCAAAGTAAAAATAAAGGCAACATTTTTTGATGAATGATGATTAAACGAAAAAAAATAATTCACTGCAAAATAAATCATGTACACAACTGAAGCTCACATGTTCATGGTGGAATTTTTTCTTTAAGGAAGTAAACTGGGAGAATTATGGCAAGCCAACACTTGTTGAATGGCATGAGCGTGAAAAAGACGCTGTATTATTTAGCAGACAAGAAAGTTAGAGGCTTTGTGAGAAGAGTATCTTGGTTGGATTCACGTAGACATTACAGATTGTGTGGCGTGGGCGCGTGTTTAAAAATGTGTTTATATACTCAATGTGGTAAAGTGTTCACATTCCTACCATTAAATATGTTTGTGAATGTTAGTTCATATCTTCATAACTTTGCCTGCGTGTACTGTACACATGTGGGTGTGTGTTGGTGTGTTTGTGTGTGTTTTACAGGGCTCTCAGACACCTCATTAAGGCAGAGGCCGCCTCAACCGAAACAAATTTAGAACAATCCCCAAGCTTTGGCTTGGATAAGAAAAGGCTCTCTTATTCCTCCTGGGGCTTTGACAGCTCTGGCCTGCTCACCTCATCTGTTAGACTCTTAAACAGCATGTGTATGCTTGAGTGTGTGTGTGTGTGTGATTCGGCCCAGCACTCTCCCATTACTGCTCAACATACTCCTCACTCTAATACACTCGTGATGGGGTCTGACTGCTCTTTTTCAGCTCACATGCAGTCCTCCATCTGTTGCTTTTCCTATTGTTACTGAGGCATGATTTACTGATTCTGCTTTCATAAAAAATAAGGGTAATGCACTTATCTGTATTTGCACCTTTATGTGTTTATTTCTCTAAATATTCATATCTTTATCGCTTTTGGATTTAAAAAGACATGGGTGTGGTCTGTCGTTTTTTTCAGTCACAAATTATAACAACAAATAGGAATTTGTGTCCAAGTAATAGCCACCTAATAATAATTGATTAGATTACTTCAGTTTTGGGATTTGATACATTCCAGAAAGACCAAAAAAGTTGGCCGGACACACTATCAGAATCTACTGCGAAGCTGGAACGCAGTAAGTCAAAAAAGAAATTCTTTGAATTATAATGCCTGTATGGTTTTCTGGGAAGATTTTCTTTTAATAACGATGGAGAATGTTCTCTTAAGAATGACGAAAGCACATGCAACGAACATATTTCTCAAAATTAATTAGATAATTATTTTTTTGAAGACCCAGCAGAGAGATACTCCCTGTGAACAGTGACCTATGGAGGAATGGCTCTAAAAATAAAAAAAGAATATTTCTTTTCTGACTTTTCTTTTGTACAGAAATATGGTTTTATTTTGGAGGAAGGCGGTATTTAGATTAGGCTACTGCAGCAAACCACTGATGATAGACCAAAAAAAGGACATTGTGCTTCTATTCATAAATGAACATAATCTTTGTCCCTCACCCTTAGCAAGTATGAAGCGTGAAAGTATAATAATAATTATAATAATAACACATAATAATAATAATTGAATAATAATAACTGAACCTGTATTTGTATTCTTTTAGATTGCATTATATGTTCAATCTGAATAATGTATTCATATTCAAAACTATTTTCCATGACATTATTAAGAAGGAGATAAAGTTTCACCACCATCAAAAATTTCCTATAAGCGGATCACTGGAATATCCAGACTAATTTAAACAAATAAATTGAGACCATGAGTATTAACTTAATCTATACTCAAGTATGCTGAACAACATAAAAGAAAAAAAAATGCTGAATGAAAACTTTCAGCAGATGCTGCATGCACTAAAGGGTATATTTTAGGGAAAAAAAAAAGTTCCTCAAAGGTTCTTTGGATGATTATTAGTAACTTATTAACTTTCTCAAAGGAAAAGGAAGCCCTGAGAAAACTCTGTTGTAGTTTCATGCATAGAAACTGTAACCCATTTTAGGTGCTAGATTTAATTAGATTACACTTGATTTTACATCTACCTGGAGCAACCAGTTGCTAGGATCCTTTCTTTCTTTCGCTAATAAATTTAATACAAAATCATATGAGATTGAAATTATTTCAGAGCCAGGTAGTCAGAGACATGATCTTTGTGTCACAAATAGCAGACGGGTGACAAAGCAGAAAAATTTCTCAGTGCTGAGAAATTTGGTAATTCCGAGACCTGAGTAGGATGGGTGGATGGATGAATGGATGGATGAATGGATGGATGGATTGAGGAATGGATAAACACATAGATGGAAAAGAGGTGGGAGCAGGTATATGGACCAGTGGATGGATGGCAAAAAGGATGTCTGGAAGAAGAGATTAAGAGTGAGACAGGGTAGAGGAGAGGACATGTCCAATTCTCTGTCTCCTTCAAGCCAATCATGGTACTTCTTTTCATGGTCTCAATCTCCACACCCTGCATTCGCCTCTTCATCACCATCCACACGGGCAGAAATTAACCTTCAGTCACAATTACACATTTAACACTTCACCTTAAGAACAATTACCAGTGCAAAGAGATCCAGCTTCAGCTTCTATTAATTGCTGCTTGAAGTAAAATGTCAGTGCATATGGATTTTCTGCCAGAAGGAGTCTGTGTAAGTGTCCTTCTCTCAGCAGAGAGGGAATCGCTCTCTGAATTATTCATTACAGCTCTGAGAAGAGGACACGGTGGCCAATGCAAAGAATTTACCAGCATTTGTGTTTGTCACTGCAGGCAATCTAATCAAATTTCTGGCACTGGAGAGAGGAAAACAGACAAACTGTGTAACTGTGATTTGTGAGAAGCATTAAACAAACTGCATAAAATCAACAACGACAAAGCTTTACAAGGAGAATGTTAAATTAAGCAAACATGAGTTGTTTAGGGAAAGGTAATTAGCATGTAATGAGATAATGATGATATCATTACCAAGTGTAATGGATACAACTTTTTTTTCAGAAAAAAAAAAAAAAAAAAAAAAAAAAAAAAATATAAATTAAAAAAAAAAAAATAAAAATATTATAAATTATAATATAATAATTTAAAAAAAATTTTTTT
>CM075027.1:4751228-4775917 GCA_037576675.1 Pangasius sanitwongsei
TATATATATATATATATATATATGTATATATCTTACAATATACTCTATTTTCATGACACCTAACCACTAGGCCATAACATAACATAGCATAACGTTAGTTTAATACTTTATTTTCAACTGCATGTAAATATAGCATTGAGATATAGTATTTATTATTCAAATATTATTATTCAAATTCAAATCTAATAATGTACGTCGTCCCATAGAAAGTAGTACACAGACTTTAGCGCTCTATAATAAGAAAAAAAAATGAAAAAGGGTGTCTTTATGAGGTGGATTTAGCTTGTGTGTGTGTGTGTGTGAGCGCGCTTATGTATGTGTGCGTGTTCGTAAAATTGCTAAGCCGCAGACATTGCAGGGTGTGAGTATGTATTTTCTGAGTCTGATTGAAGCGAAACATAGTCTTTAATGTATCATTTCAAGTGAACACAGAAGCCAAATGAAAACACACACACCTACACGTGGCGGCCTAATTGAAGACTGCAGGTTGCCATGCTGCTGGTTTTACAGGCGCAAGAGTACTTTTGAAATCAATATTCACTCCGAGTTGTTTTTCTATCTCCAAATTAAAGCTGCCACTTACAGAAAACTGACGCCAGACAGAGAGAGAGAGAGAGAGAGAGAGAGAAAGCAATACGTGTCATGAAGGTTTTATAGCACTCCTTTTTGAAGATGATCATAAAAAACGGCTTCTTTTATGTTCATAGAGAACAAGCTATTAGTTAATAATACCACCCTGAAGAAAACTGATCAAAACAGCCAATTACAACACAGTGATAGTGCAGTGTAATAGTTGAGAAAAATGTGTAACTCAGTAAGTAACAAGTAAAAACATAAGATCTCTTAGTGCACAAAACATTTATCTCTTTATCATATTCAGGCCTGGATTCTGTACACATACACTTATTGCCATGTTGTGTAGTTTTCATCACTATTTATGTCTTTTGCTATGTCTGCCACAAAACGTGCAATTACACACATTTAACAATGCATAATGTACAATTTGCATACCACACACCCTTTCAAACCCACCTTCTACTCTCCTCTACTAAAGATCCCATTGACCATGAACAAGCTAAAGCCTCTCAATTTAAAGCCATCAATATTTCATTGAGACAGCTCTTGTGAGCCTGACTCCTCTGTCCCACTCCCTCCCACATACAGCTGCTGATATATTTAATTGGTGGCCCAAAGCACTGGAGACAGACAGGACTCTGTTTGCTCAATAATGGATGTCCCAGACTTGTGCTAAATGCGAAGGCTGGCACATGGTGCTTGAGTCTTGACTGTAATGAGATGGAAGAAGACTTCATCAGCTCCTGGGTCTGAGTAACAAAACTTTAAATGAATGCATAAATATATAAAATAAGAGAACATCTGTAGGAGGCAAGTTGTCCTTGTGATGTTGCTTATGTACGTTTCTGACTGTATGAAGGCAATGTAGGTCCCGGTTTCAATCCTGAGGGTTTCCTCCAGGTTCTCTGGTTTCCTCCCACCTCCCAAAGACATGGCAGAAGGTGGATTGGCTATGCTAAATTGCCCCAAGTTGAGAGTGTATGTGCATGGGTCCCTGGAATGAAATGATATTCTAGCCAGGGTGTAAAGCAGTTAATGAATGAACAAACAATACGAAAATAGGTTACAATATTCATAATTAGATTTATTATTATGATTAATAATCTTGGATTTAAATTATGAGTTGTTCCAACCAAAAAGCACACCATGTTCGCATTTAATTGATCTGTTGTGACAATGACTGTCTCTAAACATCTTCCTTCTTTTTGGAACCTTATCTCTCTCTCTCTCTCTCATATATACATATGTACATGGATTTACAATGTTTTACTGTGTTTCTTTTTTTTGAATAACTGATTTAAATAAGGAATAAAACATGATCAGTCTACTGTTATAGGAAAATAATGAACAATGGGGTGGTGTGTTTGCAGCCTATTGCTACCACCCAGAAGTTATTTTCCAATAACATTCTGAAATGTTTTATTCCTCTTATACCACTGAGGTTTGCTAATAATAATGCCACATTGTTTCTTTAAGAACATCATACTTTTCATTTGCTCATAATTACATTTAGGTAGTACGTGCTATTACTTACGATATGGCCACTATAAACAGTCATTCCCTCACTTTCCCTTGAATTAAAAAAAAAGGCAGCCTGTTACAGAGATACCTTAAATCATGTCCTCTCTTTTGAAGATTACCACATGGTGGAAACCCTTAATCCGATGACACTGGAGACTCCTTCCACAAATGTTAATTAGCCCCTCTATCCCCTCTAATCTATTATTATTATTATTATTATTATTATTAAGCTTAGATTATGTGGCGCATGAATCATACAAGTCCCTGTGAATTAGCTGTTACGATGGAAACAATCACATATTAAAGGAGTACGTTAATATAAACCTGTGATTTGTCCTACAGAATTAGAATTTGCCTAATCAAGAATTCAACAGTGCCTTGGTATGAAATGTATCTCTTGTTGTGACAGAACAAGATGGCACAAGACAAATCTAAACGTACTCTTTAGTTCTCAGTTTTTGGATTGAGAACAAACGCACCATGTGATGTCTACAGCTACATTTACTTCTGTGAAAAAGTAACTACCATTTGAGGTCATGTTGAAACAACAGGGTGTGTGTTTGTGCATTCTGTGAATTAGAGACAAGTCTAAAGACCTTCTCGTGTATATCATTCCATTTGTCTGATTCGACTGTGTCCTAGTTAGGAACTGCAATGGGACTCATTTAGGTTGGAACAGAAATGGGCCGCTATTTAATTTATTAATGAATACAATCAGAGCAGGATGTTGTGATGAGAGCGCTGTTTTGTAATGAGCGAAAACACCGGGCCACCAACAGAGGCGTCATTGTGGCACTAAAAAGTTCATCACAAGTACACTAAACAAATGCGAAAAGCACACACTCTTTTAAACACAATATACACACTTGACAATATATACCAAATATATATATATGTGCCCTGATTGACACAAAAATAAAATCATTTCAAAAATAATTTTACCCCCACATACACACAACACACATTTTCACAGTCCCTGGCAAAGAGGCATCACCATCACATTAAAAATAAATTCATTCAAAGTCAATTTGCGGAACGCTTGCCGATTCGGGGAAACAATACCGACTCTGCGCTGGGAATTGCAGATGTCTCCCCCCCGCTCGCCCTCCCCAAGGCATTCCTTTGTCTCTCTATTTTTCTGTGATTAAAAATACAATGATGAATGCATATTATTTCCAGATGAATAACTTGGAGGAGTTGGCAGCAGATAAAGCAAACAGTTGCAGCTAGTAGGTACTAGCTAGATCACAATTCACATTACGTCCATGTGTGCTGGCTCCATATGAATGTAGACAGCCTCTCAGAGGAGGCACAAAACATGCAAATTAAATACTTCAATGTGTAAAGTCTTCAACAAAAATAATAATAACAATAATAATAATTCCCTTTGGCCAGTGTGTTGGGAAAGTTTCCTGAAAATTGCAGTATAGTCAGTTTTATATATATTTTTTTAGTTTCATTTTAATTACTGTTTTATTTTATATTTTAATTTCCTAAACTATATAATCCTAACTAGGGTTTTGGGAGGTTCCATTAATGTAAAATATATACAAAGTATAAAATAAATAGATAATAATATAAAATAAATGTAGAAAATGTTTTTAAAAAAATAATAATAAATGTCAGCTAGGGTTTTGGAAAGCTTTGATTAATTTAAAATAATTACATACATAAATATAAAATTATAATATAAAATAATTTGTTTAATGGTTTATTTTTTTTTTCCCCCCATTATATTTCACTTTCTAAATTCTAAGATCCCAGTTAGGTTTTTGGGAAGGTTTTGGCTAATATAAAAGCTCCAAATGTATGAGCACCAATGGTCAAGATGGGTTTAAAAAAGGTTGTAAAAATGTATTTATGGTTAATTAGCTTAATCTTACATTTCTCCTAACAAATATTTTAACATTTACCTTTATCAATTAACCACATGTCATAATTATTGGCATCCTTGCATGTATTACTTTGTGTAACCTCTCTTTGCCAACACTGAGTCTTCTGATATTATGCTTGGTGTAGAATATGAGACCAGTGGGTTTAGGTCCAGGACAGGGATGACCCTGTAAAAAGGTTAATTCTGTGGTCATTGAATGATGTTTTTGTGTGGATTTGGATAAATGTTTTGGATGATTGTATTGCTGGAAGGTCGACCCATGACCCAGTTGTAACTTCTTGGCAGAGGTAACATTCATGAGATTTTCATTTAAAATCTCCTTGATGGAGTCCATGATGATATGTATCCTAACAAGGTTCCCAAGGTCTTTGGAGGAAAAAAAGTCCCTCATCATTGCACAGGACTGGGTACTTTTTTTTTTTATTCTGCCAAAATTACCTTGAGTGTTTGTTGCCTAAAAGCTCAAATTTGATCTCATATGACCAAAGAACCTGGTTCTTCTCAAGGTTTCTTCAGTCTAATTGTAGCTTTGGTGACTTGGTGATGCAAAAAATGCTACCAATTACCAGTAATCCTTTTTACTTCTCTAGCTATCTTCCTTACTGTGCACTGGGGCAAAATACACTTTTGTCTTCTTCCAGGCAGTTTCACTGCAGCTCCTGTTGGTTTAAACTTGTTAATGACTGCACTAACAATCAATCTAAACAGGCATGGAGCTATTTTTTTAGCCATTGTCTGATTTATGAACACTTTGGTCTTGTTTCATTTGTGTATTCTGTAATGTTACTAATGTTGATGAATGACTAAGGGAATGTGGGCTACACTGTCACCTCATTTATATCCCAGGAAAAAAAGAAGAGTGACCAATTAAGAGTTCTTAAACACACAGGTGGAAAAAAAAGTAAAAATGGGAACATGCTCGAGTTACATTTTGTACAGAAGTTCTAGCATCTTTTGTTAAAGATCATGTTTATTTCCTATTTTCATAGAATAAGCTTACTCTAATTAAAGGTAAGATTTCTGTCATATTTTCAGTATGAGATTAAGCTAATAGACCGCAGAGATTTTTTCACAACCTTTTTTTACCCATCTTAACCAAGGGTGCCAATAATTCTCAAGCTTACTATATCTTAAACACCCACTTTAATATCAATATTGGATGAATTATGTATTCAGAGCTAATCCTGGGAGACAGCTATGATGCTGTTTCCTGACTGGAGTCTCTTATACAAGTCTGCCAGCTCTCAGAAAGCTTTTGAAATGTAACAATCCTCAACAAGCCCTGGAGAATTGATCTAAACAGATGGTCAGAGCGCCAATGAATCAAAGAGCATCCTTTCCAGTCAGGAACAGTACTCCAGTAACTTCAGCTCCTTGCCTTTACTAAAAGCAATCACAGTGAACTTATATTTTTTTGGAGGATGCAGTTTTGCTTCTTTGAATTCATGTGCTTCTGGAAAAAAAAAAAAAGGCCTGTTCAAAATGATGTAAACACCAAACCAGGCAGTGTGCAACTTCCGAGATGCACAAACTCATACTACATGCAGTAAACACTAAGTGAAGCTCAGGACCTGAGTACCAGGGGAGAATTTTATTCCGAAGGCCCAGATAGAGTCTTTCTCCAGCCCCCAATTTCCCCCAGAGCAGCCCTTGCTCTCTCTCTCTCAACTGCTCCCTGTAGACCCAGAGCACACATTCGGCCTCGCTCCTCTTTTTACCCCCTCTTTCCGTCTCTCCTCCCCTTCTTCACAAGTCGACTTCAGAGAGTCAGGCCCTCACACCCGCTAAGCTTTGATGCCAAAATAGTCCTGGAAGTTCCTGTCTTGAAAAGTGCCTCGGAAGGCCTAGATCCCCGAGCTCTGAGAGAGAGATAGAGAGAGAGGGAGAGAGAGACAGACAGAGAGACAGACAGACAGACAGCGAAAAGGCTATACCGAAGCTGCACTCAATTGCTCTCATTCATAAAGAATACATGATGCAGGATTAACAATATTATTCCCTGAATTAAAAGTGAAAAAGAATCCCTTAATATCAGAGCATACCCCGTAGCCATATTGATAAAAGATTCTACTGTATATTGTAAAGATCTTTCTGTTGATAGAAAGTAGAACTTAAATATACAGTTTTAAATAAAATGTTGCATAGTTCCTAGCTTGGCTTATACTTAAAGTGTTTTATTCGTGTATGCTTGCAAGATGGCTGCCTTGTCGATTTTGCACATTGGATTGCAACCAACATAAATGAGACAAAAGTAAAGGGAAATGTGATGTGATGTCTGCAATGCATTGAACAAATTATAGCTCTGTCTTAAATCACATACTTATCTACTACTTTTTAACAGTTTTTGAGCTTTGAATTAAAAAAATGGAGTCTTTAAACCTACCCAAAAATCTGTGCTGCATCTTCTATATTAGCAAATACTTTTAAATGTAATGTCATAGCAAGGCCTAACATTACCATGCAACAGAAAATGTTCCTATAACAACATGTCCAGAAGTGTATTATTCCTTTTATATCATAACAACTTTCCCCAACATTTTTTTTCATTAAAGCGTGACATGTCATCTTTTTTATCTGTTCAAAGTTACATTTAACGATGTCAAATGCCCGTGAAACAAGTTAGTTCCTGTTATCACGTATGTTATAACAGCTGTAAACAGTCATTTCCTCATCAACCTCTTTTTTTCTTTCACTTGTGCTCAATAGGACAAAAATGCAGCTTGTCGTTTCACCCCCCAAAAAAACACACCCACATCATCTATTACACATGTTTTTTGATCATGGAACGTTCACCAAACAAGGTGTGGGAGGTGTGCATTAACTTGGTCCCTGCAGCCGGAACTACTACCAGAGTGAAAATAAATCAACACCTACTGACCAATCAAGCATTCAGCACTGCTGTAGTATCATTTTTAATGTTAAGATGTAACTCATGACAATCATGACGACAGCAGAAAGTTTTAAAGAGAAACTCATACTTACGTTTATTACTTACGTTGACTAAGAGTTATTCTGTATGTACTTAAAATAATAAAATGTACTTGATATTACATTCTGGTGCAAAATCTGTGTAGCAGCTAAACTGTTAAAAATGTTCAATACTAGACCTTAAACATGTGTACTCAAGTTGTAAGATGATGCTGTCCCGGTGCATGGCTTAGTCCATGGTAATAAGAAGTTAGAAAAGATATATAGCGAATGACAGAAAAGAATTCAGCTGGACTGCAAAACAAAGAGAGAAAGCAGGCAGGAAACAGTGACAGAAGACAGAAAGCAATTTGGATAAAACTGTGCCAAACTGCCTGCTCCAAATTTTGCTCTGGTCTCTCCTGATGGCAATCTGCATGTGTTGAAGTGACATTATGTATAAAGCAGCATGCTGAGTGAGCCAGCCTCCTCATTACACCTGTACATGCTAATATTAGTGAAAAAAGGAGCATGAATCAATACTGGAGAGGGGGTTCAGAGAGCGAAAACGAGAGAGTATTTGGTAGCCATAAAGCCTCAAGATGAAAGTTCCTCCACCTGTCAAACAAACTGCTGGAACTGTGATAAATTAATGATCAAATACACTGCTGAGGTGTACAGTGGCGTGTCAGACTCCAGCAGTCACCAGAACCTCAGATTTACAGAGAGAGAGAGAGAGAGAGAGAATGAAATGAGCAAACGCGAGACTGACATCAAAACCTCGGCACTTTGCAACGAATTTCCTGTGACTTCAAAGAAAGAGGCGGGTCACCATGACTATTCTGATCACCCAATCAGACTGATTTTACACAGTGACACTTGAAGTGGTTTTAGTACCACATGCTTAGGGATGGACCCAGTGCTATTGAGTCCAGTGTCTCAGCATGTACACTTAATCCATCTGTAGAGGCTGCTCTGACTAGACCTCTTTGTGTCACCACTGTGTGCGACATGAGTTATGCATGAAATAATAGTAAGTGTGTGTGTGTGTGTGTGTTTCCAAAGGGAGCTGTGTTTGACAGAGTAAGCAGCTATGAACAAAAAATAGGTCTAAAGTTCACTCTCACCCATCATCATCTCATACATGTCAGATGTCGCTGTGGCCTGAATTCTGGAAAACACACAAAAAAAGATCAGACTGTAGATTTTCTGACAATATTACACAAATGACACCTCTACTTTAAGAAAACATAAATATATTTGACCAAAATGATGTGGAAATGTTTTTTTTATTTTGTCTACTTTAAAGCCTTGCCTTTGATGTCTGCCTACAAAGAGCAGCCAGTCTGCATAAATATGTCTAAAACCTTGCTAGCTAGGTGTGATGTCACCCACTGAATGTCCTGATTTGATCCAATCCCATAGCAAAATGGCCGTAAGCCTAGTCAATTAATTTTGTAATCAGATGCCGGTTAATACAATTTTAAAATAAATAAATAAATAAATAACAGAACCGAAGTGACTGAATGAATCAGAGATTATTTCTCCATTGATGTTAGCATGAACAGTGTTCAGGGGAGTGAAGAGAAGATGAGGCTTATGTTTAAATGTCAGGTGAGTGACTTTTACCTCACGTGATGAGACATCGACATCGATGCTGATACTCAAACCGAGAACTCTTTTCCCATTGTAAAACTATAATGCTTTCAAATTTGCAATAAGTAGATTAGTTTGTACATGTAGAGGTTCTATATATAGTTTGAAAATCTCATAGAAAAATTGACCATGTGAAAGGCCGCCACACACATGCTTGGCTACTGGCAAGGAAATGTAACTTTTTGTTTTCTTTTTTTTTTCCGTAAACAACTTGCTTCCTGTTTTCCTTGCGTTCCTCATTGGCAGATGGAGTCCCTGTCCCTCATGTCAGTGTTGTCACTTTTTTCTTGGCACATTTCCATGTCTCTCATGTCATGATGCTACACCTCCGCTAAGCCGCTAATGACCAGCCTGTCTCCTCTCCTCTCCTCCACTCCCCTTTGAAAGAACAGAGGGAAATTAAAATGATGTGTCTGAATTATGGATCCTATGACAAGACCGCCTCTGTGGAGCTCTTTCTCTCTCTTCCTTAAACAAAGTTACTAAGGGTTCGTCTGCTAGCCTATTCCTTAAGAGCGCCACGCATGAGAAGTGAGAAACGAGGAAGGAAGAAGGGAAACATCTCAAATGATGATAACGCACAGTTTGATAAAACTGACAAGGGAGTCAATTAAAGTAGGCTGTCAAAGAAGGAGAGATATTTTATTAAGTGGCATGCTTCTACTTGCCAGTTACATCAAGCGACACATCTGCTAGTGGCAGTGGGGGGGGGGGGGGGATAAGAGAGGACATGTGTCGCCACTTTCAGGGAACATCACTCAAAAATCCGCTTCATCACGTCCACTGAAAAATTAACAGCCTCAGTATTAGGATGCCATTACTCTTTTATGTACATCAATTAATATCGATGGGGAATAACATCACATCACATCACATCACATAATATCACATCACGCTTGTTCCAGCCTCTCATTATATCAGGTCTCATCGGATTTCCTAAGAAATGGGTGTTTGATTTAACACAATACCATACTTTCCTTTGTCTTTAATACTTCATTAGATAACAACATCCTCAAAATTAAAGTACTGAAATACAATTAAATAAATAAACAAATAAATAAATAAACTATGTTAAGAGGAAACTTCTGATAAAAAGTCCCTAAAACATTTCCATGTCCTATGCTGGCACATGTATACACTATGCATAGTTATGATTTAAGTTCACATCTGAACCAAAGGAAAGGATAGATGGAATCTCTTAAATTTCCAGGCAAGCATTCCCAGATGACAGGCAGGCAGGCAGGGTGCAGATGGAGTTCTGAAACCACTTCCTTTCTTTAATGTTACACACACGCACACATACAAGATACATACCAAACTCATCTGAGAGAAACGACAGAAAAGGCAGAGATGGATGTTGCTTCAGATGTTGAAAGTTAACCTGCTGCTATAATCATAAAGACTGTCCTGTGCTCAGGACTCTTATCTTTTCAACACTTCTCAGTACTGTTTGTCTTTAGTCTTCTACACCTGTATACTATAATGATTTATAATCGCACAATTCACTTTTGAGTCTGAATCCTTTTAAGGCTTCCTCGTGTCATCTCAGGTCTTGCTCAGTACCCTAGGTTCATACCAGTGAGTGTAACAAGTCACTCGTGAGCAACCACAACATGATTTTCATGTTGCATTAATCACGCTTCAAATTAGATTTGTTGACAGCTTAGTAAAGCAAGCTAATTCTACTTGCTATGCATGATCACCAGATACACCGACATCTTTACACATTTAATGAGAGGTCAAATATGTCAAGAAAAGATGAAACCACTCCCATTACTGTGCATCAAGTAGTAAATGGGTACTAACGGCAAGAAGGAACTAAAGTTGTGAGTGGTGGATTGAAATAATATTGGACAACAAGTGCCATAGAACTGGTCCAAATAATCATTTGAGCCATTTCTTTTGGATTTGTTGCTTTTCTGTGTCATGCCTAATTGGCTAAAAATTGAGAAAATGAATGCTTGACTGCTGATTTGTTGCTTACTGGGTGAACGTAGGGTTAGGGATCTGATTTGTGACAATTTCTTCTTTCACAATTTCTTTGTGACAATATGTTCAACACACAGTGCAAGTGGAATTGATTTGAATTGTGTTTAACTGCTGTTTATTAATAATATATTTTCCTTAATATATCATTAGGAAATCATATAACATTGAGTTTTGTAATTTTCCATGCATGATGAGACCAATGAATTTTTGCCAATTTGGGCATAAAACAAACTGCAGCTATGAGACAGAAAACTAAACTATATCCTTTTCTATATTGGCTATTTAGAAGAAGAATAGTCTTTATATTGTTATTTCATTATTAATTTAACAATTAAACAAACTTTATAAAAAAAAAAATCTTTGGATCAAACATACTATGAAAAAAAATAGTGACATACTTTGAAGTGTTTGACTGAAACCTACAGAGGCATGGCATGTTTTGGAGAATGAAACTTTAATCCTGACACACTTCTGTAAAATCAGGGCTGAGCATCTCGGACAAAATCACGAGACATGCAAAGAGAATAATCCACATGTCAGTATTATCTGGAGCCTTGTATGAAGGAGTGTTATTCCCTCTGTGTACACAAGCACGATGCTCACCATACATAATCTGTTTCATCTCCAACAAAAGCCCAGTCAGTGGACACAATAGGCCTGGTTCAAAAGGAATCCTGTCAACAGCAGCAAAAGCCAAAAAAGGTGAGAAACAGTCGATATTGGCTTGTTCAGCTGTAATAGCAACAAGACATACACTGCCTTCCAGTTTCTAAAACGACTAAGGCATTTATTTTAAGAACATTTTTTTTAATATAAAATGTACAGTTTATAATGAATTAATATGTATATTATGTATATTATTCATAAGGGTGACTCCACCACTGGGATACCATTCATGTCTCACTGATATTACATTTACATTTGTGCATGTAAAGTAAAGGCTAAATTAATTATAAACAGTGTCCTCACAACAACCTACAGTATGTGGAATGTTTTAGATATATAACGTATACATAAATAATATATAATTATATAAATAAAACCTCTAGATGACTTAGAAAACAGCATTTCGTTCATGTCCCAGCACATTATAACTATATTTTACCTTAAAATATATTCATTAAAATACTAAAAATGTTATTTTTGCACTGATGTAACACAGTATACTTTCTATAAAGATTCAACATATAAATATACAGTAAAGTCAATATACAGTCCTGACATACATTCTGTAACTAAGCACACAACACTAGTCTTCTACACATTAATGTACACATTTATACGTTACACACACCTGTAAATGTGTCAGAGTGGTTGTCCAAGTCAGAGTCTGGACTAAGATTGGTTTCTTTGCAAAAGAATAGTCATAACTATTACCAGAGACACTACTACAGTTGATTTCAGGTCACTGTAGCAATCTCACTGTGGTGAAACTTAAAGGCTTGGATGTTCATGACACATGTGGCGAGAATATCTCTGCTACAGAAACATCTGTAAAAACTCCCTCACAGCCACGTCACATAGACTTCATCTCGACTGAACTGACAGTTTTTGGCCCTTAAAGATACAGCACTCTGTTCTAATGAGTCCACAGGAAACAGAGGAATGCTGCAGTGCACATGATTCCAGACACGACCGCTTTATTCCTTTCTATTCATCTCTCCATCTCTTGCCCAAAGTCTGTCAAATATTACTCATCTCCTAGTGTACATTTGCAGATGTTGTGAATGATACATAGATCTGTCACCCAGATCTCTTCACGAATTAAAGTTGCTACTGACCACTCTTTCATCACGTGTGGGGTTTGATGGAAGCTCCAGCCTTAGAGAGGAGTTTCAGTGAACTTGATTAGCTATTTGGATAAGAGTGTAGAATGTGTATGACTGCAGGAGGGCTGTATCTCCAACCGTGTGAATATTTCTATTTGACTTTATTTATTTTAGCCTGTACAGTTTTTTTTTTTTTTTTTTGAAATGTAGGTCTCTCTATCTTGGCTGTTGTTGCAGTTTAATGAATGTATCTAGGATCGTTCTTTCGCTTCTCCGTGCAGTATGTTTTTGTTCTGCATGAAGTCGAGAACAGTGACTGGAACGATAGTTGGACAGGAAAACAGATAAGGTGTCTTTTTTTGATGACGTGCAACACATAAGCCTTCCAAAGCAAACATATGTACGCACAGTTACAGGATGGTGAGTGGGAGTTGTGTTTTCACACCAGCTACACTTCGCCAGATAAAGATTTTGAGAAGGATTGTAAAAAAAAAAATAAAAAATAAAAAATACACAATTATACAATTTCTCTTTGCCCTGAATGTTCTAGTTATTTTATGACTTGATTATTTTTATTTATTTTTTTTATAATTAAAAAAAAAAATTACGTCACAGATGTGTGCGTGTGTGTGTGTGTGTGAGTAAGTAGATCTGCTTCTACATTTCTTGAGATGATAACCAAGAAAATTTAAAGTGCATATAGTCTGTATTTCCTCAAGGCTTAATTCATGATCATTTTAGGACCTATGCAAAGCATTCTAATTTCCACATTATAGTGTAGACAATACATAAAACCAAATAATAAAGCAATAATAACTGATAAAAAATACAGTTCTATTTTTGTCACCATTTTTTATATGTGTGCATTCATGTGTGTATTGGCTCATAAATAAACATAATCTGCCTCTGGTTATAACGTGAGAGTGAGATGGAGGTAGAGTTACAGCCATCACCAATAACAAAAATATAAGTGAAAATGAGAAAGGAGCATTTGTAAGTTTGAATTGATCCGGTCTTTAAAAGGTTTATTCATGGTGATGATCTTGTATGATAAGACAAAGATACAGTGAGAAATTCAATCTGCATGGCATATGGACAAAATGTACTAATAGGTTACAGAAGAAAGGGGGGCGGGGGGCATGTTAAAGCAGATGTCAATGGAAAGGAAATAGCATTAGGCATGATGATTAAACCTACAATCAATATTTAACTAATCATAATTAACTACTGTGCAAATTGTCAAGAATTCACACAGCTCACTTTGTAAAAAAGCTTATGAAGGAAAACTGTTAACTATTATATTAAAGGAAAACTCCATCCTGAAATCGCAATATGTTTATAACGAAATATTTGTGATGTGCTTAGTGATCCTGCTGATAATTTGGTGCTTAGTGCTGTATTTGTGTTATTTTTTTTTTTCCCTCAGGGTGTATCCTCAGTTACACCCAGTGTTCCCAGGGTAGACTCTTGATCCACCATTACCCTGACAAAATAAAGCACTTACTGAACATGAATAAGTGAAAATAATATACAGTATAGTGTGCAGTCCAGTATAGTGAGCAAAATCCCAACAATGAACCAAGTTATAAAAAAAGGTAGAAACATTTCTGAATGTTTTTCCAGCATTTTTTACTTATCTGCTAATTCCCTCCCACCAGTCAGCTCTTCCTTACTGTAAAACAGAAAAATCTTTCCCTTGTCAATCACCGTGACACTAACCAATCATATGCATCTGTGAGCTCATGTATGTGGAAGAGGGTAGAGAGCACTTTTCTGCTGTGCGACTCAGGAGCCAAAGTTTAGGGTGAACAATCATAGCTTTTCTTACTTGACTTTTATAAAATCCAACAAAATTGACTACCCTTTACAGAATTCCTACTAGCGAAATCATGCTGAAGAATTCAGATCCGTGATCTCCTCATTCTCCTCTTCAGAAACTAACAGCAGCCAAAATTTGTCAGACCAGAGGCAGTCACTAGAGTCACTAGGTGAACATGAGGGAAGATGACAAGCCTGTGATACGTGCTTCCCCCCATTTCGCCTTCCACTTTGATTCTTGCTCCTATGGTGATTGTAAGGATTTTACAATATCTGCATACTTACACACATTCTTTCTCCCCCTTCAACCGTGCACCAGTTCTCATTGTTATAAGAGTAAGTTATGTGTGACAAACGCCTCGAGCGAAATCACCATCAAAGCGTCAGTTGGAAGGGAATCACGGCGGCTCTAAGCCTCTTATGCGTGACACATGTCACGTTTTGAAGTGTGCGGGGGATGAAAGTGGCAAGGAAGTGACAGATTTTTGCATGGACAGTTTCTTTCTTTGCTTTTTTTTTTTTTTTGTCACAGCCGTCATCAGTGGAACTCATAATGGAGCATCGAAAGTGGCAGGTCAGGGACTCACTGGACGTCTGGGCGTCCGTCTGCCCACACGTCTCTCAGGGGTCCAAGTGCCAAACGAACGTCTGCCTCTGCTGGCTCAGCCTCTTTTCCATGCACCTACACCCAAAAATATAAACAGGGCCCTTATGGACAATTTGGTAAACTCTTTATTAGTGATATGGTTATGGTCATGTTCAAAGGCTAACAACTATGGACACTACGTGGAGATTTTTAAAAAAAACAGACATCTAAAAGGCACTAAAACTAACCAATTTCATGCAAAATTCATAGAAATGAAATGGATTGTACTGGATCGCATACAAACTAAAAAAAGCTAATCCCAACCTTCACCCATCTTGAAGCATATGTTAACTTTTCATACAAGCTGGCTTATGCTAATTCTTTCCAGAGACACTGTTTCCAAAATACAGCATTATGAATGCTTAAATATACATGAGTGGAGAGCGTTTGCACATAAACGTGTGACGGTGTTGGAAAACCCTTCACATGGTGAAATTTTGACATTTCCTACTATATATATTCTGAAAACTACAGGCTTTGAATACTGAAATATTATTCTCTTTTGCACAACTACCACCAAAAGTGAAAAGGGAGAAAAATCACATTTCTTAAATTTTAAAGAATTATAGCAAGGTTTTTGACATCTTTATGCAGACTGACTGTTTTTACTACTGCATTTGTTAAACTGGCTCTTTGCCCAAAATGATCTTTTGAAGGAAGACACCAAGGCAAGGTTAGAAAGAAGCATAAAAAAAATCATTTCCATGTCATTTTGGTAAAATATATTTATGCTTTATTAAAATAAAGATGTCAAAGTATATTATTGGCATTTAAAAAAAAATATTTGGCTGTTTTCCAGAATTCAGCCACAGTTACAGCCGAAAAATCCCCCAAAACCACCACATAAATACAACAACAAAAAAAAAGTAGTAATGGGCCTTCATGTGTTTCTTTACTTCTGTTTAACCAATGCAAAGACTCAAACAATAGCACTCTAGTGGAAAACACATCCCTGCACCAGCTAGAAATAAAAGAGGAGAGCACTCCAGTGCACCCCTGCACAAACCCAACAAGTAATAAAAGATGGCATCTTGCATTGATGCGGAGCAAAGTTTCTCACTGTTCGGGCTGAAGAGCGTCTCGTAAACAAGTCACAGAATGGCTGATTTTCAAAAGTGGCCTTGGTTCTCGACAGCAGCAGAAAGCCAGAGTGCCACTTCTCACAGTAGACTTTCCTGCTTCTACACTCTCAATATCTTTATTGTCGCTTGATATGTCACCGGTGCCTACATCTCCTACTTACTCTCCTGCTTTGCTTGCTTTACTTTAGATTCTTCTCTTTTTATAAATTATTCACAGTTCTGTGTGTTTTCTCTGTACCTGCACCTCCATTGTCTAGCTACCCATCCTGTCTTGTGAAAGGGCTTCTGCTTTGAGACAGAGTTTGTGAAATGTAAAGTTAGCGTAGCTGTGACAACCACCTTCTAAGCACTAACACTTGCAAGAGATACCTCATACTACAGGTACCTTTCATAAAGAATGCAGTAGGTACCAAAAAAAAAAAAAAAGGAGAAAAAAGATGCATTATTTAAGATATCCAAACACACCCCAAAATAAAAATGGCATAGCAAAACAGATTAGGAATTAAAAATGGTAAATATATTCAGGATGCTATTTCCTGGTTGTAGCTTCATTATTCCTGACAGTAATATAAATAAGATGAAGTCTGAACGTGACATTTGTATGCATTTTGCTTTATTTGCTGTAGTGTAAACAGCAGAGAGAGGCAATGTAAATAGCCATGAGACTGAATATGATTACTGTCCAAACACAGGAGAGCTGACCTGATCCCAATTAATAACACAAACCCGGAGAGAACTGTCACCTCTCATCTACATCACCATTCCTCTCTCTCTCTCTCTGCCACTAGCCCAGGCTCTTTCTGGCTTGTTCCAATTCTCTCTTATATCCCTTCATTCCCTTCTTTCTTGCACCTTCCACTTTATTAAAACACCCTTTTTGACAGATCTTTGGGCACTGGGCCTAGATTCCCTTCCATCTCACCAGGTTCGCCAACTACCAAGGGCAGCAACAGCAGGGAGGACAGTGGTGGGTTTCCCCGAGAGGGCCAGGAACAATGGCGGCGCTCCGAAGTGTAGCCTACATCCTCCACCCTCCATCAAAGAACATCCCCCCATGTAACACGGCAGAGAAGCCACTGAACCACATACCACCAACATCAATTGAGAGCTTTCAAGAATATCCCTGTTATTTATTCTGTCTGTCTTCCTACCCCATAGCTAACCGCTCAGATCTTCACACGATGGAGGAAGACAAGGCAAAGTGTTGAAGCTTCGGTGCTCCTATCAGCCGGCCGAGCAGAAGCCTGTTGAGGGATATTCTCTCTAATAAGAGGAACTGCTGCCACTGTTCCAGTGCCAATAAGACACTAGCATCTCTGAACAAGACTGGTGAGCCACCGATGTACTCCAAGAAGAGTGATACAATGACAACTGACAGTTATGGTTTCGTAGAGAAAACAGGGCAATGGATGGTAATAGAAACTTGAAGTAAAAATCTGTCCTGAAACACATTAAATATGTTTATATTGAAATATTTGTGACAGCCATTCTGGTCATCGGTTCGTTGGTTGGCGGTGCATTTTCCTTATTCCTGTGAGAGGTTAGCAGTGGTCTGCTGTGTTGATGTCACAAAGGGAATTTGCTAGCACAATAGTGAAGTAAAAGAGCAAGAGCTTCTTTTCTCTCTCACCTTTTTCCAGTGATGTTTAATGTCATATTAATGAGAAATCCAATGTAGATGTAATCTACAGAGCAAACTCAAATTTTCAGAATGAAATGCAGCTATATGACTCAATCGTGTCAATTTAGGTAGACACTTGGCTTGTCTAGTTAGTGATCTACAAGATGACAACTGCAATGACGTTGATGGCGGTATGAGCATGAGCATTTTAAGCTTTGGACACTGATCTGTTTGAGCAGAGTGTACAAAAGGAGATGAGGACAGACTTAGAGACTAAAGCGCTGCTGTATCGTCTCTTTAGGTCGAGATGAAGCAAGGGTTAAATCCCACTGCACCACTATCCGCAGGTATCAGCAGCAGTAGCATCGTGGGTAATGTAGAAAACTGTTAACAGAAGTGAAACGAGACCACCATGTCGATGAAAGAAGTTTAAACTTAAAAACAAAAAGTCTACTTAAGCCAGAAGGCAGAAAATATGCATATATGCTAACTGTTAGTACAAGCATTCCAATAGATATCAAGGTTTGAAACAATATCTGTAAATTTATAATCCCGGCATGTTTTAGTCACTCAGGGACCTAGAGTTCTACTGAACTTTTTAAAATGATTCTGTCTGTAATTTGACTAGAAAAGAAAGGAAAAAAAAAAGACAAAATGTACATCACTTCTTAAGTTAATGTCATTCTTTTTTTCCCTTGGAACAGCTAATGATTGTCAGCTATCATAACCAGCACAATGACACATATTCCCTTGCTTTTAACATTCATGATATTAGCCGAGATCAAAATGCGGCAAATGCTGATGAAAGTGACACGGTGCATATAAAAGTCATCCCACAGCTGTGTGTTGATTTAACTTTATATTACCATTTGTGCATTCTCTTTGAAATGGGAGAACTGGCATCTCTAGAAATCATAGCGGAAGTCGGGAGACTGCATAATGCATACTGTTCTGACTCTGCTGTTCAAACAGTTGTTCCCTAGACTTTTATCCCAAACTACTTCCACACGTTCAATTCCTCTTCATTTTACTGCATTCCATTTATCTCCAATCCATATTTTTATCATTTGTTGCCAGTTTCCTAAAATTAAAAAGTATGTACTGGACCTCAGTTTAGCCAAATAAGTCCAGCACTAACTGGCAAAATAAACACTAATATGGTAACACCATGCAATCTGCAAGTCTGTTTGGAATTTTGATTTTATCTTGTTATTTTTTTTTTATGGATTTATTGCACTGAACAAGCCTGCACAGTGTCCTGTCTATCTACTTGCTTTCTGTATAAATCTGTCAGGTTTTTTTTTCACTTCCTTGTTACTAGTTGACTCATTGAATGATCACTGTAATGATGAGCCTGGAAAACAGTAAGAGCTGAGGTTACCAAGGGGCCTCCAGGGCCAAAGGTTGACTTGCAGGGGACTCGGAGGGAGGAGATCCCAAATTAAGAGGGGGTCCTTGGGGAGAAGAGAATGGGCGGTCCCTTCTTGAGCTCCATCCTCGATTCAGCACATCGTCTACTGCTGCTTCTAAATTTCCCCCAGCTTCTCCTCCCAAGCCCCACAGTGCTGAAACTTCTTTTTTAGTCTATCGCTTTGTTAATGAGCCCCCATGTGGTTTCCAGCATTTAAACTCTTCCTGCAATCATCAGGTGCAAGCATGTCGAGAGAATACTCAGAGGATGGTTATTGTGGGGAAAGAGATTAAAGAAGCAACAAAATTTGCATTTTTAATGTCTGCGTTACCAGCACTCACCAAACTCTGTGTTGCCCCAGTTTTGCAGTGAGGCTTGGTTATGGTTGTGGCTCTTTTTTCATTATTTAATTTAATTTTATTTTATTTTTAATAATGATATTTTTATTATTAAATAAATAAATAAATAAATAAATAAATAAATAAATAAATAAATAAATAAAATGATTCATAATAACAAACAAACAAAAAAAAAACAAATAAATAAACTTGTCTGTTTAATGTCTTCTCACGCTGGTGCCCAAACAAATAAATAAATGAACAAGCGTATAATTATAACAACATTCATTTTTCGTTAACTCTATTTATTTATTTATTTATTTATTTATTTATTACCAGCATACAAATTATATTTCCCTTGTTATACAGTGAAGATTAATTTTTGGTTGCTGCCCTTATTTTGTTTTATATTGTTTTATTTATCTATTATCTTTCTTTCGCTCTTTTTACATCTCAGAAGGACTAAAAATAAAATAAACAAAATATTAAGACCCCTCATTGCACCATATTTAACAAACAAACAAACAAATAAACAAACAAACAAATCTTCCAAAAATGCCTGTGTAAATTATTGTCAAGTGCTACAGCAACCAGTTCAAGATGTAAATTTCAGTCCACAGCTATGCCAGGCACACTGCCACACAAAGCCCTGGGTGCTAGTCAGAGCCAGTCAATGGCCAACAGCAAGGCCTGGCCCTCCAAGCATCCAAATCAATCAGGGATGAGACTATTACAATACTGACTATAAAATGGCAGGCATTCACTCAGGCTGGGACTCAGTTATATTCCTGGAGGATTTCTGAGGTATCACTACTCATAATATCCAATGCCACAACCATACAAAGAGCAGGGGATGAACAGGGACAAACAAAATCCCCAGACGGTGAGTCAGAATAAGCTTCAATTAGCAACCTAAACCCGTGATCAGCCACCTACTGACCACATCCTACAAAGTCCTTACTGTCCTGTAATGCCAATCCACACACGCAGACAGGGTGGACTGGGTGTTGGAGAGAAAAACATTAACCAAAGGCACGTGTCTGCCTGTGTGTCATACGAGACCACCAATTAAAATCACTTATTGATGGAATAATATCCAGTTTCTTAATGGCGGAACACAAAGGGCTTTAAGAGGATTAGCTTGGGTGTAACTCAATCTCGTTCTCTCAGGCACAAATCTCTGCGTGATCATTCCTGGAGTCCAGCTGTATCTTAAAGAGCTGGTTTAGAAGAAGAGTGGGCCAGACAGACAGGAATGGAGGACCCAGAAACAAACAGAGTTGACCTTTGCATTATGCTATGGAGTCTATACTCTTCTCCCTGTATCCTGAACAAATCACTTAGTGAAAGCACATATTTCTAAAACTGTATGAATTATAATAATTGAGGCCATGAAAAAAATCCTTGATCCATGAAAAAACCCAAGCATACACAAATGCTCAGTCAGCTTCAGTGACATTCGTGTGAGTGTCCATCTAAGTTAGACAAGTGCTAAATAGATTAGCATTAATATGATCCGCATGTTAATGGCAAAACTGGAATAACCTCACAGATGTTTTCATGATATCTTGTACTCTTTTCTCCATCCCCCTAACACCCCATTGTCGGGGCACTCGCTCAGACAAAGTGCCTGTCTGATTGGACTATTTTTACAGGCTTCAGATTTTAGGAACGCATGTCCCATCTCTAACTAATCCCTCATCTCTCAGTCTTTACCCCCTTCGTTTCGCATTTCAGGGGCCAAAGCGAAAATACTTTAAAGCCCCAGTCAAATCATAAAACATATTAAGACTAACTCAAAGGTTAAGTGCCGACAATGCCTCTGAGATCACCATGGCTTTTAAAAAGAGGGAAGGATCAAAAGCTAAACAGGCTATAAAATGACATCATCAGGATTTCTAGAGTCACTTGTCTCAGGCTCAGTGATTGCTGATTCTTTTTCACAGGTCTTGTGTAGTCAAAGCTTCCCGCTGTTCCAGACTACCAGCTATAGCCAGCTTGTGGCTAGCCAAGACTGCTAACCAGCTGGCCAAGTATCCACAAAAGCCTGAGTGACAGGATAAGTCCAGAGGCTCCTGCTGCCTTTCTGCTACTTGTGGCTACACATTACCCAAGGAGCTCACATTAATTGCCCCGTTTGGCTGGTCGTTTTTAGTAACAACCTCCGCCACAGTAAGATTGGAACAAGACAGTCCAAAACCCCAAATGGCTCTATCTAAGTTTAATCTGGCAAAGGAAAGCGCGCTTTTCCCACAGGGCTCCTTCTTGGGTCGCCAAGCTACATGGATATACACAATGGCCAGTTTTTAAAGGACCATGCTGTGGATCTTTTGCTACATTTGATCTGACCTGAACATGGAGCAAAGTGAGGAAAACAGCATTGTCAGGTTGTTGTGGCAAGTGGTTTGGCGCCATGAGTTAACACAGATCCTGCATGAAACAATCGCTTACTGCCATCAGATGGAAAGATTGGGGAGGAGATATGCCAGGCAGCTGGCTTGTTTCGCTTGGGCCAGTGAATAAACGCTTATTTGTTATTAGATGGATGCAGTCCAAACACCTGTATATAAAAAAAAAATCAGTAAAGTTATGATAATTTTGGCATTTGGGATCCTTTTTAATCAAATGTGTTATGAGCAGTTTTACACTGTCTTTTGTGAAACAAAAAAGCTATTCCAAGTCTTGCAAAAGTGGCCGCTCTAACAACAAGCAACTCCCCTTTTTTCTTCCTCTTTTTTTTTTTTTTTTTTTTACAGCAGCTTGGCAGTCCATCACTGGCAATAAAACCCCTCTATGATTTCAGGGCACTGGTGAAAATGCCAGCTTGGCTTGGACCCATCTGGATATGGACCGGTGGGTGTCTGCTTCTCTGGGTCCAGGGGTAATGGAGCCTGCTGATGGTTGAGACATGGTCACACTTCTGTGGGTTATGAATATGAAACCTTCCACTGTGTCATCCTGCCATGTTACCAAGAGGAGCCTTCGACTGTGGGAATCCAGTGCTTACTCTTTGAGCCAGGACAAGCAGAGGCCTCTCAACAGCTGGGGCACTTCTGCTGGAACCTGGCTAGACAAGAACAAGAACAACGAACATGGAGCAAAGCATGCAGGATAGGGAAGTCTGGCTTGAAGGCCGTGCTATGATGAGAAAGAAAGCTTGAAACAGAGATTCTTCAGATTTTGGCTATGTTGGGCAGGTTGTGTAGGCAAGACTTGGAAAAGTTAAAAAAGGTATAATGAAATTCTAGAAAGTGCATGTTTTTGAGGTCAGCCAACATTGAACTGTTTGTAGTTCCCTGGCAGGCTTTCGCCTTTTTCAGAACTACTCCAAATATTCATATACTGTATACATGCAAAAATGGATTGAGTCTGGGACCAGTTAAGTAATTGAACTAGACCAAGAAGAATGCATAAACTCAGATCATGTTCTTCTGGTCATAGAAATGTTGCCTCAAAGGCAGAAGTTAGATCACATAAAGCTTGGACCATGACTAAACTTGCCTGTTGACTGCTCACAATATCCAAAATACTTGATTGAAATGACAATGTCAATGCAACTTATGAGATCTAATGAGAAATCCATATGAATTCAAACACGCAAAGGTGATGTGGAACCCACAGAGCATCTGATATCTATTGCTCACTTAGCTATCCACAAGTTTGAGAATCTTGAAAGTTGCAACCTTACTGGCATTTCTCTCTTTCATGTATTTCCATTTCACTGGTTTCCAATGTGAATTTCTGAACAAAGCTTTGAGGTTTTCAAAATAAGATGTAACCACCAGGAGGGAAAAAGAGTAAATGTTTTCATAGCTTTGCTTGAAGCAGTTAGTGACAAGTAAATGAGATACTTTGTGGACAAAATGTGGAAATATCTAATTGGTCATTTTCTATGTTGGTCCTTGGCCACATTTAGGCCTCGTGTATGTATATGGATATTGTTTTTTATATGTAGCATTTTCAAAAAATTCTCTATCCAAGCAAAAAAGTAAAATACGATTTGAAAACACTCACATGACCACACCAGCCCAGTAGGTGGCGATATGTCAGACACTTCAAGAATAATGTTAAGAATATGCGATAGAGAAGGTGGAAATGTTCTCTTCAGCCACAACAATCCCTGACTGGAAATTGTTCCACCAGCTGCTAGTTCATCCAGGTTCTTATCTTGGATGCAGTGGATTCAGGAGAAGTACAGCATGCATCATATTCTGGTGCTTCCTCACAAGGGTGTAATAATAAAACAAAGCGAAATTAAATTGCAATGTTATCAAATACGAAATTAAGACCCCAATTTAACAACCAGATGAGCAGTGATGAAAAACAGCCCTAGCACATGCATAATACACGCAAAACCACAATGGACATGTGCAGGCTCACACTGATGTCAATGTTTTCAAAACCTACTTTTTCACATTTTTTGCATGATTACAAAAATTAATGACTACTTTGAGGACATTTTTCAAAAACAGTGCTTTCAAAAATATCCTTATATGTGTAGATGGACCTTCGCAGGAAAAAGGAACCAGATTCTCTAATCAATATTAACCGTTCATACAAATTGCGTTGTTTGCATTGTTACAGAATTGCAAATCTAAAACCACATTGCAATTACAATTTATACAGTGAGCTACAATACACAGTGTAGGTAACAATACCCTTTTTACTTCATTTTCAGACCAAACTTTTGGACACATTTCCAAAATTCTAGTTTAAATGACTTCCCTGTCATCCTTTCTGCTCTCTTTCTCTTAAATCGCTGTTTGGGGGAAGGTGCCCAGGCTGGAGCGTTCTCTCTCATGGTATTAGCATTTAGCATTAATGCTAAAGCCTCGAGTCTGCCATCTGTGCAGCAATGCTATGCTATTGAAACCAGAAGTGGTGTGTGGACAAAATGAGATGAAAAATGTGTGTATGTGTGTGTATATAAGGGGGGTCTGGGTGATTTAATCAATGGTCACCCCCCCAGGGGGGCTCAGCATGCTATCATTGCCCTCTAGTGCTGAGGAGGAGAAAGGCATGGATGAAGAGAGGGCAGAGCAGATGTGGTGACACAGCCACTCAGAGTTAAACAGATAATTGGCCTTATTGATGTATAAAAGATGTCCCACTGAGCCTTTCCGAATCTCCATTAGTGAACGAACGTCTAAATTGTTCATGAGCTGTTTCTGAATATAGAAATGAAAAAAAAGAAAAGAAAATTAATAAGACCTTTATCAATCCATCTTGATCTCTGTGATTGTGTGGGTTTGATATTTGTCAACAATTTAAATGCTTCTGGGATTCATTAACCTAAATTAAACTTGAATGAAGAAAGTAACTCATGAATAAAGTGAGGTTAATCAACATACACAAAAAAAAACCCATCCCTCATCCCAACTAAACACCCACACACACCCACACACACACATATATATATATATATATATATATATATATATATATATATATATATATGTAT
>CM075027.1:4776017-4803116 GCA_037576675.1 Pangasius sanitwongsei
ACCTGGATGTGATGTGATCGAGGCCTGTCTTTGATACTAAATCTGAAAATCATATATGTATATATATATATATATATGTGTGTGTGTGTGTGTGTGTGTACACACACATACACACACAATACTGTAAGTAATGGCCTCCACTACCTTTTCATAGTCTCACATAGTCTCGTGTGTGTGTTCTGTGTTCTTTTATTAATCAGAGGTTCTAATGCCTTTTGATTTTTCTATGATTGAAGTTCTATACCAGTGGAGACTGACACACTTTTTCTACATGTGTTTCATGACTACACCATGTACAACACAAAAACAAATATGTACTTTCCATTTAACCAATAACGAGAAGTCAATGACAAGGCTGATTAATAGGATGACACTTCCAGTGCTAAAATAATGATCTATGCCTGTCCAGAGGCTTCTATTTTTCAGCGTTCAGTTCTCAATCTCTCTCAATTGCACACTCTCTGAGGTCCTTCTATCTTTGATCAAAATGTGTGCTCACTATTTCTATCCTGGGTTTAAACTTTGAAACCTCAATATGCTGTCTATAAAACTTCAGAAATCTTCTATTTCTGAGACTGATAGTAAAACACTCAAAATATACTGCATAATAAAAAACATTGGGGAAAAAAAACATGCATGGGTTTTTGGGGTAAAAAGTAAAAAAAAAAAGCCATCTTTAAAATTAAATCCAGCTCTTGAGTTCTTAGAAGTGTGTATAGGTTTATATATTTATATTCAAATCCAAGGCACATAATTATTCATGGAGTGAAGGCAGCTGAACCATTGATGGGCGCTATCAGGAAGGAATGACACCCTGTTAAGTTAGAAATTCTCTTTGTGTTAGAGAGGCTTCTCTAGTTAATCTTGCACCTTGCTTGATCTGCAATGTTGTAATTGGGATGCGCGGTGAAACGGCCTGTCTTATCGAGCTCGGCGGCAGAACAATGAAAGAAATGAACATCACACCGTTAGCTTTCTAATCAATTCTGTGTGAGCACGTTCAGAAGCAGGGTTGTACTTTTTAATGAGGACAGGTTTTTTTTTTTTTTTTTTTGGTAGCTCTGTGTCTGAAGCAGTGAGGATTACAGTGCCAATTAAGTAAACTTTCAGTTGCGCTGGAGAGATCTCTTTACTTTGGATTCAGTGTCGCTTGTTTTCTGTGTTATATCTTATAGGGGCGTAATCAGTGCCACTAACTGTATCTGTATCTAATGTTTAATGCTTCAAATAATTGTATATGTATCTGTATATGGATACAATCTAACGTGGGCTTGGCTCTGAAAGTCCCTCAACCTCAGCGACATCACTCGAGTTCATAACTCATTTCAACTAGAGATGTGTGTGAGACTCTTTCTAAACCTGGTCATGCAGCTATTATTTTTGTTTGTGCCTGCCCAGGAAATGTTCTACATTTCTAAATTTAATTGGTTCTCCTGTATTTCCCCAAGTGTAAACTGGTAGCCAAATTTAAAACACCACAACTCTGACCAGGCAGTTACTAAGGATGAATGAAGGAACGCTGTAAACGCATCACACAACAACTCACATTCATGTTAATGAAATTGGTGTTTCTTTGTCCTACAAGCTTCATACCTGACTGCTTGAATCTATTGTGCCTGCATGAAAGAGAGAAAAAAAAAAAAAAAACTAGCTTGACTTGTATTGTTGTATTCCCATGAGATCCCAATCATGATGCACGCCTCTAGTCTCAACCAAATGCTCTCTGAACAAATAGTGCACCTCATATTCATATCTATATTTGTATCTGTTTAGAACATGTTATTCTGAATAATGCATTTGCATTTGGTTATATCCCTAATATCTTGACAACGTGTACAAATAACATGTATCTGGGTGGAACGTGGCTCTACGAAAAGGACTACAGATAGATTTCTAGATACATTTCTGTTGGGTCATGTGGGCTTGCAAGTTGCAAGTCACATGACAGAGTGATCTTCCATGTCATGACCCCTCTGCATAAACAGTCCAATGATGAGGCTGATCAGTTGTCATGGTGACCTTGCAGTCACCGCAATAACCCAGCACCCAGTGGGCAAACAGCCTCGACCCTATGCCCTGCATTCTGCCAGGTACTCTGGCACATCCTAATGCCATCCTCTGAATGTATTCTCAAAACTTTAACAGGGTCACAACAATACTGGAACCTATTTCAATTAAATTCCCTTATGCACCATGCACCTATGAGTGGAACAAAACAAAATGGCACATAAAAGTGTCATAGACAAGACTGCACCTATTTTGAAACCTAGCGACCGCGAGGATCATGACTCCATCTGTTTTCCAGCCTCTGTTTTTCTTCTCGCTCCTGTATTTTGCAGTGTTTTTGATAATTTAAAGTGACTGTGAGGAGTGTGAGGGGTGGATGTCATAGCACTTCTCTCAACTACCTATATTTACTGCTGAAAGTGAATTCTTGATGAGGCCGGTGATATCAAAGGCTCTGGGATCAAAGCGGCTCTAATAAGCTACCCACTGTTCTTAGAAACCTGGACTTTTTTACTGCACTGTGCCTCTGTGCTGCCTCGGGTTTCTTCTCTGGAGTCATGCAAAAGGGGGAAATGGTGAAAGCAAACATCTGTAGTCACATTGTCATCCTCTAGTCTTTAATTTGTTCCTCTGTATAGCTTTGTAGCGGCAAATGTCCCAGTGCAGGCTGTTGGCTGTTGCTTTTTGGCTGCTGCTGTTTTTTAGCCCCAAATGAAACGGGCTTGTCATTTCTAAAATGCACACCTGATGCTCCTCGCGCTGCACGCGCTCTGGCAGCTGTTAGATTTGTTTGCACCTATTTTTACTCAGTGTGCCGGTGCGGTTTACGATCTGAGAAAAATGGAGGTGGGAGATGGAGAGAGAAAGAGTCCGCAGAGCTATCATCTGACATCTTATCAACAGTCACAGCTCGAGTTGTAATTCAAACCTACAAAAAAAAAATAATAAAATCAAAGCACCTGAAGTCATATTTTATAAAAACAAAGAAACATTGAGCGGAGAATTTTTATTGCGTCTTAAAGGTAGCACGGTGGGAAGAATTTGGGCTCTACTAGATACAAGGTGAACTAAAAGCACTGGAATGATTTGTTTCACCTTTCGTTTCTGCCCGTGCAGATGAAGTAGATGAAATGAACTAGACTCAAATTTTAACTTGATTTACTGTCTAAAATGTACACATTCACAGTTAAATCACTTAAGAACAAAATGATATACCCATAACATTACCTTCCTTGGTCAGGTAAAGACTGATTTTTATTTTATTTTTAAAAGATATAATAAAAGTTGTATTCCAGATTTATTTTTATTTAGTGATTATTGTGTTCCAGATATATTTTCAAGTACTTTTTTTAAAACAACAACACCACCACCCATGCACCTTAAAATATCCCCATGCAGAGAGTCACTTCCTACCAACACACTCAAGACAAACTACATACACCAAGTCCTCAGGCCATGTCATCCCTGTCTCCTCTCTCTCTCTGTACGCACACTCACACACACACACACACACACACTCTTAGCAGTAAAGCGGGAAGTAATTGAGTGTGCCACGCAGTCTTTAAGTGTTGTCTCCTCCAAACAGCTCCATGATTAAGAGAGACAGATGATTAGAGGCTGTACAGCTGACTCAGAAATACACACACACACACACACACACACAGCTGCATGGATGATTAAAATTTAATGGTAATGATATGGTTATGCATGAAGCAATACACTGGGGTTAAATAATGATAATAGTTCCCCTCTCCCTCCCTCTCTCCACCTCTGTAATAATGTAGTCTGCACTGCAACATGATGTTAAAATTATGGGTTCGGTTAGAGGCATTAGTAGCTGTGGCCCTCCACTCAGCACACATCTCTCTTGGTGCAGAAACATCGAGAGAGACACAGGGCGTAAGACAGGCAGTTTCACCTCACTCCAGGTTACTTAATGTATATCATTAGAAACAAGCAGAGCTACTCAGACCTCTTGCTGGGAGAGGCCAACCTGCTGCTTCCTTAAATGTGCACCATGTTTACAAGCCTACTGTACCACACTATTAATCTTTTACATGCATCACCTTTCCATAAGAATTATGAAAGAAGCTGTAGATCATGCCCTAATGGGAACTAAAAGCTGAACGTAAAGGTTTGCCTCTGATCCAATTTGTTAGCGCAGTATTATTAACCCATATATTTTGGGGAAAAGAAAAATTCTAAATTTGTCACTCCTATATATATAAAAAAAAAAATGAAAGTATTTCAATCTGTTGTCGGTCTACTGTATCTGTACCCAATGTGTGATTACCTTGGACAATAATCTCCCTATTCCTTCAAAACTCACTTAATATTAATGGAAGCTAGGAGCAGTTGTTGAGCTTTTTTTTTTTTTTTTTTTTTGAGAGGAGAGATTTTTTTGAGAGTTTTTATTTAGCATTTTTGGAAGGAGTTTCCAGTGTTAGCATTTAATATCCAGAGATAAAGCTTTCCACCATAGGAACATTTTCAGGATGGTGGCCTTTGTGGTTTGCAGTTTCTCAGTAACATGACAAACTACATGTTACAAGTTACAAGTTACAAGTGGAGTTTATTGTCATTTCAGCCATATACAAGTACATAGTGAAACGAAACAACGTTTCTCCAGGAACAAGGTGCTACACAAGACAAACACAGAACAACACAGAACTACAGGGACTACATAATTTATACATATAGTGCACACGTGCAAACATGTGCAGATGCACAAGACAGTACAAGACAGTACAATGACTACAGCGCCGACCAGTACGCAGTTCTGTTTAAAAGTGACCTAGTGATAATAGTGCAAATATTACAGAGTTTGATATAAATAGCTGGAATAGTGTAAACATAAGGGTAGCAGCAGCATAAACATGTGCAAAAACTTGCATAGAGGATGGAGGATGCTCAGTTTTGTGTGTGTGTGTATATGTATGTGTGTGTGTGTGTTCCTTCAGTCCAGTTTCTAAGTATTGAGGAGTCTGATGGCATGAGGGAAGAAACTGTTACACAGTCTGGTCGTGAGGGCCCGAATGCTTCAGTACCGTTTACCAGACGGCAGGAGGGTGAAGAGTGTGTGAGAGGGGTGTGTGGGGTCGTCCACAATGCTGGTGGCTTTGCGGATGCAGCGTGAGGTGTAAATGTCCGTGATGGAGGGAAGAGAGACCCCGATGATCTTCTCAGCTGTCCTCACTATCCGCTGCAGGGTCTTGCGATCTGAGACGGTGCAATTCCCAAACCAGGCAGTGATGCAGCTGCCTGTTTTATCTTATTAACTTCAAGAAGGCTAAAAGAGTGAGGCTAGTGGGGGAATGACTGTTTATAGCTTTTAGTATAGCTTTTAGCAGCATAAGTGCTAACAGGAACTAACTTGTTCTGCTGATGTTCCACAGCAATAAATACTAAAAAAAAAAAAAAAAAAGACAATTTTTGTCCATAGTAGTTGGACATACACTACAGATGTGGTAGATATTTGAATTAAAAGTACTATATGGACTATTCCTTTCAGTGGATTTTGAAAAGATATATTGGTATTTTAAAGCCAACATTACAAATGTTACAATTGCATTGCTTTAGAATGAACCCATGTGACCTGGGTCACGGGACATCCATTGCTAAGTAGTAAACAGAATATAGGGGTTAAGATGACACTACATCTGGAACCATGTGGTCAGCTCTTGCAATTATTAGAGACCTGGGGTTACAAATTAGAGCAGTTAGTGGACCTTGTCTATCCATTCATCAATCTGTGCATCCTTCAATTGTATCAGTTCATCCATCCATGTTGAACTCAAGGTTCTGGAGGTGAGTTTGTGTCTCTCTGTTGTTCAGAGGGCAGTTCAGGGGAAGTTGCCCCCTGAGGCAGAGTATCCATCACAGGGTTTCTTGTAGGGAACAAGGGAATGAGGAAAGGGGCAACAGAGGCCTCAGGCTTTCTGTGACTACCAGGCCATGTCTGAGGCTTTGGCATGGGGCCTCGAGATCATCAGCTGGCTCTTTATTGACCTCTGAACTCGATGTCACCTTAGGTGGCTTATTAACCCTAGCACCTATACACACACTCTATTAGTGCTAAAGAAAACACACACATTGATGTGATTGATGTGTCATACTTTGAATCACAGCATCGCTGACAGCAAGTCGATTCCTCCTACAGCATAATACACATATTTAGAGGCAGATTACTACCCAAAGCTATAGCTGTCAATCAAAACTTACGCAATGCCAGAGGCAAAGCCAGATGCTTTTTGAAGTATATTTTGTTTTAGTGATTTTATGTAGATACATACATATGCACATATAAATGTACATACACATCTTAAGAATAATCCAGGACATAACTGCAGTGTATTTCAATAATAAAGGTAGGGGGAAAAAAGTAGTATAGGGCACAAAGTTTCCAAAGAAACAGAACTCACAAATGACTTGGGGGGTGAGGAAGTTGGGAGAAGAAAGTTCTCTGGAAACGTGATTCTAAATGTTTATAAATATGCATATACATACACATATAATCTGCCAAATATTCAGAGAATCACAACCCAGGCATTATAACATAATACGTAATGATGAAATATGATGAAATATTTATAAAGGACTGGAAGCAGTGCAAAGCAATATTTTATGTATAATATTTATGTAGAGGTTATTTAAGGTCAGTTACTAACACTTTTTAGCAATTTCTTCCAAAAATACTTAGTTTATATATATATTACATGGGCTAAACAGGAAATAATTATATGGAATCGGAATATATAGTTATAAATCCTGAATATATAGTTATAACTCTGAATAAATAAATGTAAAACCAAATATACAGTTATAACTCTGGATATATAACTGTAAATCAGAATATGTAAATATTAACCACAATACATATTTTCTGATTAAAATTTGCTGAAAATGTCTGTAATTTCTAATTTACCTAAATGTTAAATGCCATATTTTTGTGGAACCTCTTAAAATAAAGCTGAAAGTCTACTTTTTGATCACATCTTGATTGTTTTATTTCAAATCCATTGTGGTGGTGTATAAAGGCAAAATCACAAGAACTCCGTCATTGTTCAAATACTTCCGGACCTGACTGTATATATCAGTATGGTTATCGGAAAAGACAAAGATGTATGGTGATTTCTCTAGTTCTCCATGATTATTTAACTCTGCGTTCAGTGGCACCACAATTATTCATTTGTCTACATGATGTTGATGCTCATCTTAATTCAAATTAATCTCCTAACCTCTCCTTCACCCTTCTTCCTACTCTAACCCATTTATCTCACTCATAAAGGCACCCATACACACCACACCCATTCCTAAACACATACATACACACACAAATACATAATGTATGTACATTTAGACACACACCTCACACACACATGCAGTTTACCAGAAAAGTCAAATCAGAAATGCCTCAGGATATTTGGCCACATAATGAGCTGTACAGATTGAGAGCAGTGTGTGTGTGTGTGTGTGTGTGTGTGTGTGTGTGTGTGTGCCCATGTTCGCGTGTGAGAGAGAGCTCCCACTCCCAAACTGCCACTGAGCAACTTTGGCTGTCCATTCAACAAAAACAAATTACCTTCATGTAAACACCAGGAATAATCAAAGGAAACAATATATGGGCGGAAAGTTGGTTCAGGACCAACGCCTTTGAAATCAACTATAAGCCTTAAAAAAAAAAAAAAAAAAAATAGCAGCATTAGAAAACAAAATGAACGACAAGAGAAAAATCCATATGCTGATTCCTTTATGTTTTAAATAATAATAATAATAATAATAATAATAATAATAATAATAATAATAATAATATGGTTTTATCCATATTTACACCTTTGTAGAAACCTCAAAACAGTAAATAAAATAAAAAATAATAAAGTAACATTTAAATTAATATAATTTTTATTCTCTAAAAAGTAAACAAAACACAAATATGGTGTGAATATCACATAAATATCATTTACTCTCTAATTTTTTTTTCAATATCTCACATTTTAGTTTCAGTTCTAGCACATTTAATCATTTATCTACAATATTAACAAACATTTTCCACTTTTCTAACTGCTCCTGCTCCTGCGATGAGCATATTTGTAATATTTTTATTTATTTATTTATTTTAGAATTTATCAAAAGTTTTCTTTTGTGTAAGGATAATAGGAACTCCGGTCAAAACTCCAAAGTAAAATTTTGAGGAATGTTTGCTATGAAATATAATTTATTATTGGGAATTAAATGGGAGATACAGAACAAAACAGACACACACACACACACACACACGCATGCACACACAGCCTTTTTTAGAATCCTCTCATGTGAATAAATGAAATTGCACAAGAGCCCATGGTAAAACTGATATCAAACAGAAGGAAGGCCAGGAGAATTAATCGCATGTTTGTTTTCTTTGCTACCGTTTCAATAAAACACAAACAATTCCTCGAGGTAATTTCGCCTTGCTTGTTGGACGAACTTGCAAGGAAGTATAACTGATGGAATGATTAAAAAATAATTTGTATATATTCAGCATTAACAAGTATGTTTCATTTAGAATGCTAAAAGAACACTTTATTCTTGCTGTTTGTTTACAACAGCAAAGAGATCATTAATGAATTATTACTTATTAATCACTGAATTTTTGTTAAGTAGCACCAGATGTTCAAAATTCCAGCTACTATTCCTAACCTATATTAAACATATTTAAATAAGAAAGTGTTTACTACTGTGTAATAACACATCTATTACAGATTTAT
The DNA here is from genome assembly GCA_037576675.1 of Pangasius sanitwongsei. Classification (NCBI taxonomy): domain Eukaryota; kingdom Metazoa; phylum Chordata; class Actinopteri; order Siluriformes; family Pangasiidae; genus Pangasius; species Pangasius sanitwongsei. The sequence continues at coordinate 4,784,771 of CM075027.1, forward strand.
AAAATGCACACAAATAAATTCTCTTGTTTTCTATGTATTTGATAGTGTGTGTGAACTGGGGCTTAAAGCACATGGGACTAAAGGAAAAGTTGTGGGCTGGCCATCTTCAGTTCTTATTCAGACAGTGAGAAATGAAGACAGAGATAGACGATGTGACACGAAGTTTCCATTTTTTTTTAAATTATTTTAATTTTAGAAAATAGAAACCACAGCCTTCTATCGTATTTTCTCTTGGCTTATGCTGCTATGGTTCAGAAATTCAATGGGTTAAAGGTCACCTAAATAAAATTAAAATTAAAAATAATCTGCAAAATGATGTGAAAAAGAATTTCATTTAGTGTCTAGATTTATTTTCAACATCTCGCCTTTTAATCTCTCAATTCCATCACATTTTATCATTTATATATAGCATTAATGAACATTTTCCACTTTCCCCGGCGTATGTGATACTGTGCACATCTTGACTTATCATTTTCACCTTTCTGTGTCCTTTCTCACTTGTAAATATTATGTAAATCTTATTCGCATTTGGTGCAACCCTACCTAGCATGGAGCCTCGAAATTGCAGTTGGAATCAATTAGTTTATTTCTTGTGTTTGGAGGGAAAAAAAGAACGAAAAAGAAGATGAAGAAGAAAAAAAAAAACACTCCAGTGTGTTTCAATTGTGTGTTTGTATTTTGGGGAAAATTGGACCAGACAAGTTCATTAAAATATTTTGCAGGCAAGTGCAGGAAACACACACACACAAACACACACACATACACACACACACACACACACACTCGGGATATATATCTATATTAAGAGACAGTGACAAACACATTTGGATGTTACAACTGCAGTGGCACAATTATATTTGCCATTAAACAGGAGAGAGAGAGAGAGAGAACAAAATGAGATGGACAAATAGAAAGATAGAAGGTTGTGGGAGCTACACTTTTACTCCTCGTCTGACAATTCAGATGCACAGAGGCTCTCTCTCTCTCTCTCTCACACACACACACACACACACACACACTATAGTGCAGGTGCTGTCTCACACCATCAAAAGGACACCATATGATGATGCACACAGATCTATTGCCACTACAAAGAAAGAACAAAAGAACAGACATGAAAGTGAAGTCAATAACCATGTGGCAATTAATAAAACATGTTAACGCCAAATTCACTGCAAAGGCCTTATTTAATGAACACAGCACAACAAAAAAGAATATGTAAAAGCAACAGCTGATTTAAGGCTGGCTTTGTTCTGAGAGTGCCATCATGTGGGATGGCACTCGAGGCGAGAGTTAGGACACTGCTGGAACGGTAAGGAGAAATACTCCGGATTTTCCTATCAACTGACGTCGTTGAAAATGTGTAGAGATTCTAATGAGTGAACGTGATTACCTTTCGATACATATGAATAAAAAGCGTATAAAAAATTACAAAAGCTGACTCCACACCTTGATTTTACCCCTTAAACTCAAATTACCAGTAAAGTTAGATTCCCTGAATGTAAGAGTTGAATGAATCAACAATCATCAATCTCGAATCTGATTAGTCAGAAGGTGCGTGTTATTTTTGTATAACAGCACGGCACGGACAGGAAGATAAGATAAACGATAGGTTTATATATTAATGCGCTCATTTTAATATGTTACTGTTTTTATAGTAACAGCTCATACACAGAACTTGCATAGCGGAAGCTCCACATAGTCCTAGACTCCAAGACTGGACATTGTTGTTTAACAAAGTAAAATGTGTAACCATTGATGTGGTGATGGTTTTTGTTAGGAGACATTTATTTAACTTTTCTGGAAGGAGTTTTGTTTGCAAGCACTTTGCAATAGTCACTGTGCGTTGAAAAGTTTCCCTGAAAGTCTTCAAGACAGAGGAGTTGCATATATGAGAGAGATAGAGAGAGAGAGAGAGAGAGAGAGAGATGCTGTTGAGAGAACGAGGGAATTTTTATCGTTGCTACAACCCAAGTGATAACAGGATATAACTTGTCTCACAGACATTCCACAACACTGAATTCGAACTCGAAACCATTACAATGAGTGAAGTGTGTGAATGTGTGAAACGCTGGTTATATGTAAACAATCCACTCCACTTCATGCCACATCACACCATCCTGGCATGGATCATTTTTGTATAACCACATGGTCTGTAGTGTTTTATTCCTTACTAAGAGCAGCTCTGACAGTAATTCTGGCTGCAATTCAAATCACAAGTTTATATTAATGAGCACTTTCTAATACGTTATCTTTCCTATAGTAACAGCTTACACAGGGATTTGTATTGCAGACTGTCCAAATAATCTAAGGCTAATGATAAACAGATTTAACAAATAAATCATAAATCGTTGATATTTTTCTGTAAGGAGATGTTTATTTTTACATTTATGGAAGGAATCTCCAGTGTCAGCACTTTTGTAATGGTCACAGTGCTATGTAAAGTTTCCCAGCACAGGAAAGTCTTCAGGATAGAGGAAATTGAGCTTTCTGGTTTCTCACCAAGAAGACAAACTGCTTTTTTTTTTTTTAACTTCTGTAGAGAGAAACATAAGATGCTGCTGAATAAATGACTGTTTAGAGCTGCTATGGCATAAGTGATAATATTAAATGTGCAATACGTTCCACGTTATTAAATGTAACTCTAAATGGACAAAATGACTCTTTCAATCATTAAAAAAGTAAGAATTGTACATTTCATGTCAGACCACATTATTGATTATTTTCCTATTAGAGCATGGCTACAAGCATTTTATTCCTTACTTAACCTTTCATAAGAGTTGGCTTGTGTATTCTTCAAAATGTGCAGCTGTGTAATGATTATACAAAGATAGATAGAGCTGTCTGACTTCCCTAGACATGAAGTCTGAAATGTGTGTGTTTGTGTGTGTGTGTGTGTGTGTGTGTGTGTGTGTGTGTGTGTGTGTGTGGTAGGCTCCCTCTATGTTCTCTTATTCTTTCTCTCTCTCCCCATCTCTCCCACTCAGTCTCTCTATCCCATGCATACATGTTCATGTATTCTGTTTAAACTTCATTAACTCATAATACTCATCCAGCTAATTACACACTGGCTCTTCTTCCACAGTGAAGAAATAGAGAGAGAGAGAGAGAGAGAGAGAGAGAGAATTTCTTTCTGGACAGACCTATCCAGAGCACTCAAATAGTTTTCTTCATTTATCTTTTTTTTTTTACATGATAACAGAAAACATCAATCACTTAATATAACTGTCTATTTTTTTTCTGAAACATGCACTCCATTTGCACTTTTATGCACTTTCAAAGAGAGCCACAAGAAAACCTTTTACTATTAATAATTCTCCAAGGCTGGAAGCATATTTGGCTTATATTTAGAAATAGTGTTGCTGTTATATTGAGAAGAAATTCATTTGAAGCAAGGCAAGGAATTCTGAACTGTAAAACCACTTCCGCTTTCTTCCACAATTATTTCGTGAAAAAAAAACTAGTTGTCATGAATATAATTCAAACACAGTCACATGACGACAGCTGGTTATCTTCGACGCACAAAGAGCAAACAGCTTCTGCAAACTGTAAAACGCAATTGCCACTGCCCTTGTTTTCAGACTGCCAAAAGTTTTTGGTCACCTGAAAGAAATAATAAAGTTAAGGTTAATAACAATAAAGTTAATAATATTTATGCACTGTAAGTGACGCAGACAAAACAAAAAGTTACCGAATGAGAATAAATGAGGAGATTCATTCATTTATCCTGGTCAGGGTTGCAGTGGATCCAGAGACTAACCTGGGAAAACTGGGTGAGAGTTGGGGAATGCATCTTAGACGGAACATCAGTCCATCACAGGGTCAAATGTTTCAGCAACGAACTAAAAATTTGTATTTAAAAACAGTCAATGTTTCACATCCTAAATGTGAACATTTAAGGTAAACAACTTAAGCCTATAGCTAGAAACAATCCTATACAATGTTAGCATAAATTGCTAGACCTACTGTATATAATTTACGCTTCCAGTGAAATAAAAAGTCAGACTTATACCTATGCCCCCCCCCCCCCCTTATTCCCCAATTTGATCACCTATCAACTCCTACCCATCAGCCAGCTCCCCCTATCGCACTGGCAGAGTATCACACTAAGAGGGAAGAGCTATCCACCATCTTCGGCATACATGGTTTCACGGACAGCCATGATTGGCCAGTGTTGCTGTGATTGACAGGGGACAGGGAATATGCCATCACCTCCCACCCAGAGAGCATGGCCAAGTTTATTCCCTTGACTCCCAGCAATGGATGGCTCTGGTATCATCAGAATTCTTACTCACGATCTCCTGAAGCTTAACAAAAAAAATCTACAAATTTGTTTGACGAACCTCTGAAAGCTTTCACAAGCTGTTGGTGGGGTCCAGTCTTACATCTCTCTCTCTCTTGTTGCTCCACTCCTTTCCTATTAGAATCACTGCACTTCTTAAATGATTTACAGTAGTTACAGAACCATATGCTTTAAGATTAATAAATAAAATAATAAACAGATTTAGTGAGACCTAATCAAATAAACTCTGTTTAGTTTCAGCTGCAACAATTCTTCAAACTCTGTGTTGACTTCTTGGCATTGAGTAGTGCTTTATAAATCCTTACTCCAATATTTCACCTCTTCCTCTCATGCTTTGTGTAACAGAGCACTGGCAGACGCAATAGTAGTAGAAGGACACTTGAATCTTTAGGTTTGTGATAATTAATCGTGGTTTACCACAGAGGGATCTGAACTAGTAACCCTGTGGTTAAAAACACGACACACTACACCACTGTACTTTAGCAGCTATACAATTTTCAGAATCTTTTTAAAATAATAAATAATAGATATTAGGCAGGTTATTAATATATTCATAAATATTATTGGCCCTTCAAACTGAACCATGAGGTCCTAGGGGGAAAATATGTTGAAGTAGCTCAGTGATTGAAAATGTCATTACCTAATCAAGAACATTTTCTTACAGAATATATGTCTTGTGTGTGTGTGTGTGTGTGTGTATATATCACTGCACCACAATGGTGTAGCTAAAGCCATCTTATCAGCGTGCAATCAGATTAGTGAGGGATTGGTGGGGATCTAAGCTCCATAGATCACAGCCCCCGGGATCAAGATGATTCGATTATTATTTTGCATCATATTATCCCTTAAGCAGTATAAATTGTTTTTTTTTTTTGTCTCCTTTTTTCCTACTATGTTAGACTATGTTCTACCTCAGACTGCCACCACTTAATATAGATGGAAACATTTAGAAAAACACACAAAGAAATGTTTTACCATTCACTGTGCTTCACCTCTTGGAGCTTCCAGGTGGGGGTGCTGTGCTCTGTTGCGCATGCTAAAAACAGCCCATCTGATGTGTGTGTGTATGTGTGTGTGAGTGAGAGAGAGAGAGAGAGAGAGAGAGAGAGAGATGGCATGGTGAGAAGGAAAAGAAGGAGTCTGGAATCAAGTCAAGCTAATCATGCATATAATTGCATTTTGACATTGGGGACTACTGGGACCAGACCTTTGACTAGCAGGTTATCCAGGAAGCACTTTAGTGATTAACAAATGGAAATGCAGGTCTAAACTTAATTAGGTGAGATATTTGGCTGAGAACCTGTGGGACCAAGCAGGTTCACCTCGTAACGCCGCATCCGCTGCCCCGTGCGAAATGAAATCAAACAGCGGATTTGACGCCGTTTTTTTTTTTTTTTTCCCTCGTGGCCTCAAATGTCTTCATCCCAGCTGAGACCACAGAACACTGTCATTCAAGTCGCTCACAACACCATGGCTGTGGTCGGCTCAGAAAAACTTCACAAACCTCACACACCTAAGTACAAGCATTTAAATGGATGTTGTGGATCATTACTGTTTACCTTTTTTGCCTCTTTTTACTTGCAGAATGTGAATATAAACAACATTAACGTCATGCTTTGGTTCTAATTATGATCATCTCTGCAGTGTGTGTGTGTGTGCGTGTATATATACATGGGCATTATAATACAACAATCCTTTGCTTAATATTTAAGAGTTCCAGTTATGTTAGGGAATTATATATTACACTCTGAGCTCATACAAAAACGGTATTAAAGGAATATTCCAGTGGATTTCAAGCTAATCTCCATCTACTGCATATGTAGCATACGTGTGATTACCACAGACAAGAAATTTAACATCTTTCTCTGTACCGTAATATCTTTAATTCGAAACTGATTGATAGTGAAAGTATAAGGCCAGTTGTTGGTTTAATAAACATTTATTATAAAAAATTGAATACATTCAGTAAAATATATTTACAATTTAAGCTCGATATCTATATAATTTCATCCTTTCAGAAATGGGATTAGTTTTTGAGAGAGAAGAATTTGTGGTGCATAGATGCCACTAAACTGTCAAAAATGGTTGAATTCCGAATGACATTTTCCAGTCTTTCTCCAGTGGAAAAAAAACATGCAGTGGGACAAATTACACAAGACAAAACAGCTTTGGGAAGACTTTTGCACATGTTTGTCTGATTGTAAAATGTTTGTTGTTAGATTCTAATTCCTGTAGTATTAGATTCCGTTTAAATATTGACATATAAGGCAGTCTGGGAAAACCCATCGGATGCCACTGTGGCTGAATTCTGGTAAATTCTGGCCAAAAAAGATGGAAAATTTGGTTCTGACCAAAATTGAATTTTTCTGTCTATAATATACTTTGATATCTCAACTCTAAGATAAAAGATAGAACTTTACTTGTGGTTGAGATGCATGCAAAAGAGAAATGTTTGCCAGAATTCAAGACGTGCCCTTAGATTTCAATTATAAGTTAGTTTTGAGTTATAGCTATAGATGTGATAGCGAGAGAGAGAGAGAATTTCTTAAAATCAGTGCACTTTTAGTATTTCAGTCATGGACACTTTACGTCTTGTACTTTTGGTGTACAAGTATAGAGAAAGAGTCTTATTTTTGGTTACAAAACACACACACACACACTTCATATGCACACCAGCTACACACTCATCTGTGAAAAGTGGCATCTGAACACAGTTATCTACTTTTGCACTTTACTAATTCATAGCCAACTCGCCCTAAGCTTACAGGACACCGGCCTCCCTGTATACTTTTCCCTTTAGAGTTTATCTAGCTGCACGCATACACACACACACACACACACACCTGTGCCCCAGCCTGGTGTAGTCTGTCTTGTATCCTGAGCGTTTGTTTTATCTCAGGCCCGACTGTAAATAATTGATCCCTCCGTCTGCCGGGCCGTGAAGCCCACTCTGTCCGGCCCAGCTCTATGACCACCTTATGATTTATTATTTAATCTTTTCCATGTCCACTGCTCCTTTAAAGCACGAAAGAGCAAGCTAGAGAAAGCAGGAGAGAGAAAGAGGGTGAGAGAGATGGCCGATAGGGGATGAAGTCCAAAAGAAACATGAATAGTTGTCTTTCTTTTTCATCTTATTTTATCGTTAAGCATACACATTGATTTTTATCTACTCCTCCTCTCTGAGACCCATACACCAGTCTTGACATGGAATGGTAGGGCTCACTGGCCAGCTAGAGAAGGTCAGCTGGCCACAAGTGCAAGAGAAAAGGCATTTCTGTGCTCTAGGAGCTTCAAACAGCTCTCACTGATGTGACATCACACACCATAAATAGTTTAGGCGAGACTGACTTGCTGTACGCCTAGCCTGAGTCACTGAGCAGCACATTCAATTCACACTAGGAGATCTTATGAGTAATGGACAGAGATGAAACTCGAATATACACAACTTCTTAAAGTTAGGGCTGTTCTGTGCAGGTCTACCTACATCATACACATTTTGGATCAAAGTTACCTACACTACAGTACCTACCTTTTTTTTTTAGCTTTAGGTCTTTTATGAATACATTTCTATATTAAAAACTGAAATTTATTACAGCTACTGCAACTACTATTGCTGCTACTACTGCTTCTACCACTAATATCAATATCTTGAGCTTGGGTTACTGCCACACATTCTCCCAGTCTATGTGGGTTTCCTTCAGGTTCTCTGGTTACCTCCCAGGAAAATTCCAGTAGGTGAATTGGCCATTCTAGGTTTGCGTGTCTCGTTCAGGGTGTATTCCTGCCTCTCATCGAATGTTCCTGGGATAGACTCCAGATTTACTGCAAATCTTGACCAGGATAAAGCAGGATAAAGAAGAAGAAGAAGAAGAAGAAGAAGAAGAAGAAGAAGAAGAAGAAGGAGGAGGCATGAGTCCAAAATATCAGATTGCTTCACACTTAATTGCTTAATTATAAACAATTGGCATTATGAAAATATCTATTATTATAAACTAGTTGTATTTAGAATGTAATACTATAATTTATTAGAATAATTCTAATCTGTTAGAATTACTACAAAAAAAAATAAAATTATAGGTTACTATTCATTTTAGATAAACAAATACACTAGCAAGCAAAACAAATAAAAAAAGAAACTAAATTAAATAAATAATTTATTAATAGACAAGAGTTATTAAAGGCCAGGAAAAAAAATATATTGTTATCTGGATTCCCATTAGAGGAAAAAAAGTTGACAAAAAGAAAAGACAAAATAACTGGTATCATAAATATTTTCTAATAACTATGAACACCTTACAAGGCCTCTTTAACACACCTGACTCCTTGAATAGCGATTTTCCCCTGAATTTGAGTGCAATTCTGTAATTGCTCAATATAGATGCCGTACATCATTAGCGAAATAAGATGAGATGAGTCGCCCATGCACACCATGCCCTTAAAGAAAGAACACATCTCTTTTCCTCCGCCCGCTCCTTGTGCATTTTGCATAAGAGATGCTCTTCATTATGCAAGGATGCTTTTCTACAGGAAGGTGGCAGACACTTTCACAGACGACAGCCTCTCTCCCTGAACAAGGTGGCCCTCAATTATGCAAGCCCACACCAGTGGTCCTGCATTTCATCGTGCTCCATGTGTGTGTGTGTGTGTGTGTGTGTGTGTGAGTGTGTGTGTATGTGTCTTTCAATGAGTTTCCGCATGGACTGATCCACAATGCCCTTCATATCTCCCCAATATGAAAACATTAAAAGCTTCATAAAGCATCCAGGATGTTTCCTCTAGAGTAACTGAATGTTTTGATTAATTTTCTGTAGCTAGTATATATAAAGCGCTCATTATAATACGTTATCATTTCTATAGTAACTTGCACTGGCACTTGTATTGCGAACACTGCACATAATCGAATGACAAATAATTGTGGATATGGTTAGAATATTCTTTGAGAAGACATGAGCATTTTTGTAAGGAGTCTCCAGCTTTGTAATGGTAATTTTTGTAGGTTTTCAGACACAGGAAATCTTAAAGATGGAGGGCTTTTCCAGTTTTGTTGTAGCATGACAAGCTGTGTTTGTTTTGTCCTGTTAACTTCAGGAGAGAGAAAACGAGAACCTAGTGAGTGAATGACTGTTCATAGCTGCTGTAATTTAACATAAACAGGAGAAAAACTAGTTTTGTGGACATGAAATGCAACTATAAATGGACAAAAAGCAGTCATAATTTGTCATTACTGGCAAATTGTTGTGGTTTAAATGGAATAAAGAACATGTCATTACTGGAAAACAATCAGCATCAGAGTGGTAACTCCATTTTAGTGAGGGCCACCCAGTCATTGATTATTTTCCTATAATAGAATGCCCCGAAGTGTTTTATTCCTTACTAATTACATATTTTCTTAATTATGTGATGTGCCCGAGCATGACACATGAAACCTGATTTACATTTAGGAGCCAAGACTAGTTTTGGTTTTATTTGTTACGTCTACTCAGTTGTATTTAGTTAGCAGTTAGATGAAGCAGCTTACTTAGTAGAAGTAGGACCTTTAACTACTGTTTTGCCCTTGTGTATATGCGGTGAGGTGTTTTTATAGGTAGTTAGCACAAATTTGGACCAAAAGCAGTTTAAAAATACCACAGTCCACAGAACGTCACACACCGTTCTTGCATGAGCAAGTTCATTTCTGGCCATGAAAACTGCAAGTAGGTTTTAAAAAAAAAATGTAAAATTGGCTCACACCCAGCTAAATTAGCAATATGCCAGCATTTTGTTACTCACACCTGCATGGAAATAGAGCCCACATTGTTTATCTGCATGAAAACACTCCATGCAGATGGAGCACAGAAACAATTAAAACCCATTCACACCACATTACATCTCACTTGCCTTCCAATCACTGTCTCCAGCACTGCTTCTGTCCAAGTGTGTTAACACGGTGATGCTTAGAAAATTGTGTGTGTGTGTGTGTGTGTTTATATTAAGAGTGTGGCATAGTTTAGTTGGAAGTGAAGAAGCAAGAGAGGATTTTCAGCATGATTGGGTTTTCATCTGCCGTTAAAGATACAAATAATTTATTTCAGGTAGGTGTGTGTGAGCATGTGTGTGTTTGTGTTTGTGCAAGTTTTTATATCTTGATGGGGACCAAATGTCCCCACAAGGATAGGAATAACTGACAATTTTGACATAGTGAGGCGCACACTTCAAGCTACATGTACTTAATATATATATATATATATATATATATATATATATATATATATATACACACACACACACACACACACACACACACGCACACATATATGTATACACACATACACAGACAACAGCTGTGTTTTTGTGGGCAGTTACACTGTAAATAAGTCTGAATTGAGAAAAGCAGGGATGGCTGGTATGAAATGGGCTAGCAGGGCTCTAGACATAAGGTGTTGGTTTTGGCATCCACATCGGATTATTTGCTGTTAATAAATGTCTTAAAGTGGATTACTTTGGATTTTTGTGGAACCAAGCGCAACAGCACCACTAATGGTCAGCTTGTATAAATGCACAGAATGGAATGAAGGAAAGGAACCTGGGCCTGATTTCTTTTTAGCTCAGCCTGTAGACATCTGTGCCAGGTGATTAAACAGTGTGAAACACACAACAGATTGGATCTCCATTCGCATTGATATTTTTCAGCCAAAAATGACACATCTGTAACATGCCATCTGCATGTGAAATAGTGTGGTGTGTGTAATGAACATGGACGAAGTGGATTATTTTATCCATCATATATTTCCCTCCAAAATCCATTTTGAAGGAGAGACTAAAAGTAGACTGAGCACACATTGTTCAATCACAGCACAAATTACACAAAAGGACAGATGACAGAACCGTTTAGAGCTTTTTTTGCGTTGAACATAATCGCAAGTTACAGCTGTTTAAGTGAATTAGGCTCCTCCCCATTAGAACTGATTAGCAGGTGGTGGGCATATCGTTCATAAACCTCAGCATTTTTTTTGGACAATTACTCTCCTGAGCCATTTGACACCAATTTTGTGAATAATCCCCAATAGCAGGTTTTAGATATTATGCAAATGAGCTAAACATATAAGTGGGCAGAGCTAAATGGTCTATAATGCAAATTGGGTCAAAATTAGCTAAGCCAAAATTTTGTCTCTAGGTCTCACGGTTCTCAAGACATGAACTAAAACTGCTATAGTTCCACCATTAGGCTGGTCAGGGTCATCCCTCTTGCATGAGTAGATGACTGGAGGGGGGGATTGGGGTCAGGGAACTTTGAAACATCAAACATTAGTCCGACCTTAAATAATGCCACGCAGAGCTATCAATGTTGTTTTGACACAGTGTGGCTTACTGTAAATCTATAAACATAAACAATTACATACATGTGTAGCTTAATGCTGTAACTTTATTGAGGCAGCCATCTTGATCAACCAAAAATACTCTTTTTTCCCTCCTTAGTGATATCCGGTATCTTTTCAGCCCACTAGATCCCGCCTCCCAAAGTTTAACAGCAGAGTTATAACCAAAAAGCTAGAGATTAATTGGATAATATAGTTTCACTTTAAATCCCTGCCATTTTACAAAAACATTTATTTAAAAACAAGACTATGTAGCTTTACAGTATCATTTGAAGCAAATATTTGAGTATATACAGTATTTAGGGACAAACTTTGTAGTGATTAGACTGTGTGTGTGTGTGTGTGTGTGTGTGTGTGAGTGTGAGTGAGTGAGTGAGTGAGTGAGTGAGTGAGTGAGTGAGTGAGTGAGAGATAGATAGATAGATAGATAGATAGATAGATAGATAGATAGATAGATAGTGAGACACTGAGAAATTGATCTCTTACCCTGGCACTCATGATACGTCGAGTTGTACACGTATCCTGTAGGGCACTGGCACATGTATGAGCCTGGACTGTTGACACATCTGGACGGCTCTTTGCATCGGCTGGGGTGAAGCCTACACTCATTAACATCTGGAGATGGAGATAATGATTCTACGTCTTTCAGATATTATGGCATTATTTGCTGTTGTGTTATGTGCACAAACCATTCATGCTCACACTAACACACATTACCACGTTGCATTCGAGATGTAAACAGGATCCATTAAATGTCCAGCAGACATGCCGTGTGTTTACTGTAACCCTGAAGAGGTGCCTGGCCAAATGGAGGTCACTATTGTGCAAATGCTGTTATGCAATATAGATAAAGATCAGCTTTTAAATAGGATCTATATTCTGTGAGAACAAAACACCCACAGTGTGTGTGTGTGTGTGTGTGTGTGTATTTGCACAATGGCTGGGGGGGGTCCACATTTGCATGTGTGATTGATTGAGATGTTTTCTTTTCCGTGGGTCTCTTGGTGTGTGTTGTCACACAGCTTGGTCGGAATCGTGTTTTGCTGTTACAGGAAAAATCCCAGCATTCTCAGAACAGCTGTCGAAACTCAGACCCAGCTGGCTGAGAGCTCGGAGTGAGAGAGAAGTCAACTGGATAGGAATCAGGACAGAGCTGGCTCCTCAAATGTGTTTTTTAAGGATTTTTGTGGCCTTAAAATAATTTAGTAGCTCACAGAAGAGTATTGGACATTTTTTTTTTGTATTTGAAAACATGCTTATTATTGTAGCTTTTAGTATTAAGTTTTTTTTGTTTTGTGTTTTTTTTTTTAAAATCAGCTCCAACTGATTTTGAGTTATTAGATCTTGCCTTAATGAGCCATCATAAAACAATTTAAGCCCAGTTTCCCAAATGCATTGTAAAGTTCAGATCATTTTACTAGAGAGGGAGAGAGAGAGAGAGAGAGAGAGAGAGAGAGAGAGAGGGAGGGGGTAGAGAGGGGGAGAGAGAGGGAGAGCGAGAAAGAGAGGGGGAGAGAGAGAAGGAGAGGGAGAGAGTTCAATATGACATTTGCTCTACCATTTACCAATGACCTTTGTGCTGTAATGCTTTTGGGAAACTCAGCCCTGCTCAAATTTAGCCTCAATGAAACACATCTGGATAGTAGGTTATGATAGTTTCGTGTTTTAATGTATTGTATTTAGGTTACTTTCCCTCTCACTGTCTTTTTCCTGGGTGTAGTTTTTATTAAGTTTTTATTTTTAAAAAGCATCTATTAGGTGGTGTTGTGTCCCTTAACAATAAATTTTAATCACTGAAACACTAATGTTGCTAATTCTTTACAAAAATAATTTCCTGATTGTTGTAATTATTATTATTATTATTATTATTATTATTATTATTATTATTAACTATCATAACTTGTTTGTAATTTGTTTTACTGCCTAGTCCTTTACCTGATTCAACCGCATCACTCACTCGTCTATAGAGAAACACTGCATCTCACACAGAACAATACAGTCGTGTGCAAAAGTTTGAACCCCCGCTTTTTTTCCCTCAATGAAAAAAGCAAACTGTGCCACTAATTTACAATTTATCTAAAAAAAAAAAAGAGAGAGAAGTGATAAATTAATTAGAGGCCTGGCTACAGCAACATGACAATCTAAAACATAAGGCAAAAGTTGGCAGAAGCCGAAGTTTTGCTGTGACTCTCTCAGTCTACAGCTCTGACCTGAAGAAGGCAGTCTAAAACATCTGGAATTATAACAGCTGTCAGGAGGAATCAGCAGCGAATGTTGCTAATGACATGACCATAAGTCTGCTTAGTTGATATAAAAGAGGTTGGAGGCAGTTATAAAGGTAAGGCATGTGCAGTTAGGGTGTACAGTTTAGAAGGATATTTATATCCCTTTCAGAAAGGGAGATGTGAAACTTTGAATTCACGATTAATTATCTTAATTATCTTACCCTACACTCTTTACATATACTATGCAAAGAACCCTTAAGAAAACCTTTAAAAAAAAAAAAAAGGGTTGCAAGCTGTTTGTGAAACACAATAAATGTCTTGTTAGTTCATTTATTCTCATGGTTATACAATCTTTTACACTTCATTAACTAGCAAGCTCCAGTTTTTCAATGTGAACAATTTCTTTATCATCAGCATGCAACCTTGCTGTGTAAAGTTGTTGAAAGAACAATTTCTTTTCTTTTCTTTTTTTTTTTTTAAAGAATATTTTCAACCATTTTTCCTCTGACTGAATGGAGAGACTGAGATTTCTGTCTGTAACCAGCGGTGGAAAAGGTACTGATAAACTGTATTTAAGTAAATGATTTACTCAAAAGGAGAAGTATGGAGCCAAAAGTCAGAACGTATCCACATTCAAGAGTAAAAAAAAAAAAAAAAAAAAAAAAAAAGCAGATATTTTGATGAAAAGAGCTGACCCCAACTCAGATAAACCTAGAATTTGGCTTGCTGCTTAGCTAATTTTTCAATGATATTAGTGCATTCGCAATGAAAACAAAACCTAACTAGCTAGCTAATTCAGCAAGCTAGTTTACAAAACTTAACTAGCTAGCTAATTTGATTTGCCAATTTAAACATCCTAACTAGCTAGCTAATTTATAAAACTTATCTAGCTAAATTTAACCTAACCAAACATACTTCTTTAGATTTGATGGCAGATCATTTTTACATGGCAGGCAAAGGAAACATCTCATCTATATCAATAGGTAACTCCAGCAAAAAATAAGGAAAAATAAACAGAAAAAGGAAAAATCTCATGCAATTGGAAATTTGTAACCAGTACATTGGAGGTCTAAACAGAAAATTAAAGGACATTTTTCTTGTCTTGGGAATTTACTCAAGTAAGTGCACAAATCTTCCAAAGCAGTAAATAACAAATTATCTCGATTACAATTACTCAAGTATTTTCCACTCCTTCTGTAACTCGCACACTATGTCTAAGTCCATAATTAACTCATTATTTATTATTCTATAGATTAGGCTACATTAATATTACACAGTGCATGTTTATGAGAAAGAATATAAAGAAAGAAAGTGCAAGCTTGATGTTACTAATGTGGGCTCACCTATACAGTGGATCACGTCATGCTGGTAGTAACCACTATAACAAAAGCACTGGAAGCTCCCGAGTGTGTTCTGGCACCCCTGCTTACAACCAGCAAGGAAATCTGGGTCCTTACACTCATCAATATCTGTCAAAAAATAACAGGTACCAATACTTTAATCAGCTGTTCTATTAAATAACTACCAAGCCTTCTCCAATTCTCTTTTAGATTCCTTTCTGAATGTAAGGGTCTAGTAAGTGTTATGTACCTACCCTCCTCACAGTGAAGCCCTTTCCAGCCAGGTTTGCACACACAAGTATAGGAACCCTGACCATCAACACAGCGCTCGTATCCCTCCTTAGAGCACGGCAGCGGCGAACACTGGTCACTGATCTCTGTAAATAACATCAGCAGAAACCAAAAGCTTAATCTTACACGGCTTTTTGAAGCACGTTTGGCAATTCTAGGCTTGCCGCAGTAGTAGTTGTAGCTGTGCATTCACAACAGCTGACTAGCCTTGAACACAGGTACGGAGGTCCTGAGGAATTCCAGATTCTGCGTTCGGATTGTGGATGCTGACGCGATAGTACACCAGACACTCTGAAACACAAAATGATCAACTTTTTTTTTTTTTTTTGGTACGTTTGCAATCATGTTTGTAAGCAGGGTTACATTCTCAGATCTGAATGCTCAGAAAGTGTTGATTAATTTCCTGTAACAGGAGATCATTAAAATTAGAGGTTTATATTAATAAACTCACAATACGTTTTTGTTTCTATAGTAACAGGTTATACAGGGGCTTGTATGGCGGACGCATCCAAGGATTTTTTCCATTCTTTTCTCAATACAGAAAAATGTGTTGAAAAAATGATTGTCTGTGGTAATCCCACATACACTATAGATGCAGTGGATAGAAATATGATAAAGTATAGCAAAAAGGCCGGAATATTCCTTTCAAACACTGAATTAAGTAACTCTTGAGAAGCAGTGAGATCGTTTTGGCTTTTCTATTTTCATTAGAGAAATAATTTTGTCAAGAAAAGCATAACAGTTGGCTAAATTAGTGGATTTGTATCAGTAGAATCTTTTACATTGTGAAGAAGAAATTTCTCAAAATGCTACTATTTGGGGACAATCAATAACTTACCTGTATATTTGGGGTAGAAGTATTCCTAAAAATACAAAAGACAAACATCTTGTCAGTATAAACTCTCAGTAACCACAGTTGTTTTTACACTAAGACAGTCAAAATGGCTGATCTGATATCGAAGAAGACATATCGGATATCGTCTCTTGGGAAAATGGCAAAGTTTGGACTTGGATTTGGAAAAGAATTGTATTTTAGGATCTGGAAATGTTCACATATAAAGAGACTTGATTGTTTTTTCTTTTGTTAGACTTGATTTTATTATATTTATACTTTTTTCTCATCAAACATAAGAATGAATGGGGAAATATGTGGTCTTGAGTGTGCCCACGTGGATGTACGATTTTCTACAGTTGTTGTTGTTCTTTCGGCTGCTCCTGTTAGGGGTCGTCATAGTGGATCATTGGTCCGCATGTTTAATTTGGCACAGGTTTTACGCCAGATGCCCTACCTGACGCAACCCTCCCATTTTATCCGGGCTTGGGACTGGCACTGGGAGTACACTCCCAGTGGCTGGGTTGGTTCCCTGCCCAGGAAGCAAACCCAGGCTGTGGAGGTGAGAGCGCGGGATCCTGATCCACTAGACCCACAGGATTTACTACAGATCTTACTTTTAATACTTTTTGTAACATCAGTTTGTGTCATGACACCTCCAGGCCAGCAGAAGGCCCTCTCCCATAAGTACTAACTGCCACTTCCTGTTCCATGATCACTTCCTGTTTATAGACTGCATAAGGACAATCAAGTTCACAGTCAGGCTGCGACGTCTTGCTCGTTCATTTTGTGAATTTCGCATTTTGTGAAGTTCTGTTTCCTGACGGATATCTCTGTGTACTGATCTTAAGATTTTACCCTTTTGATTCTCCTCTGGCCTCGATTGTATTGTGGATATTCTGTGTTCTGAACCTCTGCCTGTTTTTTGACATTGCCTCCTGAACTGTGTGTGAAATTGTAGTAAGATCCCCAGCATACGGAGCCTAAACCATCTCCTGAGTCTCCAGTGTTTCAAAACACTGAAACTGTAAAAATTTTAAGCAACAGAAAAGTGCCGGGAGATTGTGGGTTCAAATCCCGGCTAATAGGTGAGAATTGGCATGTGACCAATTTGGGGAGAAAAGTGGGAAAAACATAAAAATAATAATAATGAAATAAATAATATAAGAATATTAAGGAACAATATTTTTGGAGGGTAAATCATATTTGCGCCACATGATACTTTAAGGACCATGGCCAATTAATATTTTATTGTAGAAAGGGCTAAATTCATATAGTTGCATATTTTATATAAACACACTCACCGGCTACTTTAATAGGAACACCTGTGTATATCTGTCCATTGATGCAATTATCCAATCAGCCAATCATGCGGCAGCAGCGCAAGAGCTTCAGTTAATGTTCAAATCAAACATCAGAATGGGGAAAACATACGATCTCTGTGACTTTAACTGTTGCATGGTTGTTGGTGCCAGAGTAGTGGTTTAAGTAGTTCAGAAACTGCTGATCTCCTGTCTCTAGACTTTACACAGAATGGTGCGAAAAACAAAAAACACCCTGTAAGCGGCATTTCTGCAGGAAGAAACTCCTTGTTAATGAAAGAGAAGGAGAATAGGAGGAGCTGATAGCAAGGCTATGGTAACCACTGTGGTGAGCAGAAAAGCTTCTCAGAATACACAACATGTGAAACTGTGAGGCAGATGTGGTACAAGTTCTGCTCCTGTCAGCCAAGAGCAAGAATCTGGGGTTATAATGGGCAAAAGCTCACCCAAACTGGAGTTTAAGAAAGATTAAGAGTAGAAGAAGACCATAGGACGATTTTTCTTTCTTCTACTGTCCATTTTTGCACAAGCTTTGACTATCAACCATTCAGCTTTGACCAGCTGACTGGATAATTGCATGAATGAGGAGGAATTTCTTTAGTCTAGCCATGGGGGTCACAGTACAGTGACTTCTGTGCCGGTCCCAAGCCCGGATAAATAGAGAGGGTTGCGTCAGGA
>CM075027.1:4812827-4833553 GCA_037576675.1 Pangasius sanitwongsei
CTGTCCCCCCACCCCCCTCACCCCCCCCTTTCCCCCCCCCCCCCCCCCCCCCCGCCCGCCCCCCCCCCCCCCCCCCGCCCCCCCCCCCCCCCCCCCCCCCCCCCCCCCAGACGAGATGACTTTAAGGTACGTCAAGCGTGAGATGTAAAGAAAGCAGATTTGCATATTTAATTAAGTTATCAGCACACAAAGCAGAGAGCACCCTCCAAATCTGCAGAGTCAACAAGCCCTGTAATATCATACCCTCCTGAACACACACACACACAGATGTAAAGATCTTAATTAACATGCTGCACAAGACATTCACACTCCATCACACTAATAATGTCAAGCTTGCCTCTTTGTCTGTGATGACACCACTCGCTCTCAGGAAGAACACAAATAAAAGAAGAGTGAATACAAGAAAGTCGGTCTGAAATATGGCTGTGGTCTGTGTGTGTGTGTGTGTGTGTGTGTGTGTGTGTGCATGCATGTCTGTCTCAATTGCAAGCTCTCCTCTCATTAGCTGGGCCACGACTGCCATCATTGTTCTGCTGTGTTTGAAATGCACCGAGGGATTTTTCTTTAATCTCACCCATCAAAGGTGACACACACACACACACACACACACCAGTAGTCAGTGGCTGGATTAGGCCTTCGATGGGGAGAGACTAGGCCCATTGTAACCCTATGAGAACACACACAGACACGCACACAGACAGACACACACACACACACACACAGACAGACAAACCTAAAACATGGTACTCTGCTGCCAATGACACTCTAATGACCATCATCTTAAAAAATAAGCTGGCGAGGCTGACATTATGTAATTATGCTATGAAAATGTGGTATGTGCAGGTGGTGTGTGTGTGTGTGTGTGTGTTACTGGTACAGAGAATAAGTTGTACTGGTCTGGTCTCTTCGGCAGCATCCCCCCCCCCCACCCCACCCCCCTCCCAATTTGCAATTCAAAATATTCACACTTATGAATACAAAATTTGGGGGGTTGATCTCAAATTTTGATGCGGAATAAGGTTCATGATTGTGGCACAGCCATTGGCATTTGTTTGGAAAATCATCCAAACAAATAATAATAAATATAAACAATAAAGTTACACATAGCAGTAAATGTGATTACAATAATTATGGTATTGTGTAAGTATTACAGTATTTCCATGACAGCCTCATATGAATTTAGCCAGCTATTACGTAGGAAAGTTTACCTACTGCAATATTACCCTTTTAGTTTAGAGACATCTGTTTATTTAATACCTCATTTTATTAAAAATTTTATTTTAAATGCAAGATCAAACTAACGATCTAAACAGTCAGCTAGCTATAAGACTTTTAGTAGCTTATTTTATAGAGATATTTGGCTATTTATGTAAGGAATAAAATAAATAAAAGATGACGGGGCAGGAAAAAAAAAAACACTGGGTTGGTGCATGGCAAACAATCACATCTTAGCAAGTGGAAATAATTTGCATGTAGTTTTAGCTAGTATTTCCTAAAATAGGACCACAATAATCCAAATACAAGATTAAGTGTATTATTTAATTAATTAATTAATTTATTTATTTATTTATTTATTTATTTACTGTTTTCAACTTTGAAATATTCCTGTTCTATTGCCTGATAATTATAAACATCTTTGCATTATTTCTATCCGCCAACAGAAGAAGAAAATTTAAAGCTTGAAATAATAAAAATGCTTAGAAATAGGTTTCATAATGTTATATTTGGTTGAAAATTATTGAAATCCCATAACAGGAAATAGATCAATTTGACTATATTCACAATATTTCCACTTACTAAAATGGCCTGACATGAAGCAACCCTGAAGTTTCTAAAAAACAGCATGTCCCGAAGTGTTTTATTGCTCTAATACCGAAGCAAATTTACATTGTTTTATTGATTAAAGAATGGCGTGTCAAGCTCTTTATCCATTTATAGTTTTATAAATATGTGGTGAAATGCAAGGCAAAGAGAACTGTTTTATGAATGATTACATATAATAAACCCCGAAAACGAATTGAACTTTTGTAGTATTTCAGGTAGCGTATATTACCGATAAAGTTTCAGTTCAAATTGTGATAATAAAAAATAAATAAATAAATAAATAAATAAATGACATCTCAAGGACAACATGGTGAAGATGATAAGGCTCCTCATATAATATGACAGATTCTACCATGCTTTTTGGTTTAAGATATGCTGTGAAGGTGAAGAATGAATATGAATTATATATCTTGATCACATAAAAGCAGTGATTTCATGGCGGGTGCACTGGCTTGTAAAACACAAGCTCTCCGGTCACTGAGGTATTTGTTTCCCAGAAGCCTTTGCCACTGTCACGCTCCAGTGCCAGTGGCTCCCGTTTGAGTAAGAGGTTGACAAGGGCATAGGAATGGGATGAGGGAATTGTTTATGTGTGTGTGTGTGTGTGTGTGTGTGTGTGTAAGAGAATGAGTTGGGGATAGGGGTCAGGATAATGCGGTTAGGGGCGTTAGACCTCCGTTGTGATGAAAGCAGCACCTCACTGATCAAATTAAAGTAAAGCTGCGCTGGAGTGTGGCTGCTCAGGGACTTAGGAAAGCGGGTATTGTAATGGCCAATGCAAACACACAGAGAAGGGCCATAAGCCTGTCCACACACACACACAAAGAAATTAGGACAGAGGAGACGCAAAGCCACACAGAGCATCGTGAGGAAGTGTGAGTGTGTCTCTGCATGCAGTACGTTCAGTTATCCAAAATCTCTGTTGTAAACAATAACCTTTAGACCTCGTGTGTTGTTGTTTTTTTTTGTTTGTTTTTTTGCATGTCTATCAAGTCCATCAAATTTCTCCAAAGCTTACATTAAAATGTAAATTATTCAAAAATGTATATTTAAATGCATTTAATATTAAAAAGCCTATCATTTTAGACTGCAACACACAGAGTGATCTTTAGCATTAGAGCTACACTATGCGTTCATATCACATGAAAACAAAGAGAAATCCAGACAATGATATACCATCAATTTAGCAATCTAATCTAATGTTCTAAAAATAATCAAATGTTTGCGATTCTTTTTTTTTTTTAACCTGCGGCAGTATTTTTTTTTTGTTCTTGGTGATTATCCAAATTTTATATTTCACAGGACACATGATTTAGCCTGATGTGTCTGTTTGGTTGTGTTTTCCCTTGAATACACAGTTAAGCCAAAACCTAAAAGGCTTCTCATTCACTATATATACTTACTACATAGGATATAAACATAATGCAGTGTAGAACCTACATAGTGCACTATAGGTTCAATTTAAGATTAACCTACAGACAAGAACAATTCCAGTAAGTGCTCATTGTTCTCTATTTACATACAGTATAATATCAAAATTTTAGTTATTTTTTTACATATGTTTTTATTTGATGTTTTTAATAGGAGTACTATAAGCACCTATGCAAATTGTAAATGAACGTTACTAAGTACCATGTGTTTGCCTGTGTTTTAGCTTCTCAAAAATTTAACGATAGACCCCTTTGGTGTTTGTAAACAAAGAGATGCACGAGCATCCTGGTTGCAAAAAGACCAAAGTAGCCTAGAGTATAATCTGACTAAAGAATTTCATCCATCAAGAATTTTTATTTAGGAATCAAATTGAAAATAGCTAAAATGTTATTCACTCACTTATTATTAATTAGCACCAAAAGACAAGGAGTGGCAAACTGGGAAATTGTACCATAATCAACCAGCCCTGACTCCTAGCCACTGATATACTGTATAGGCTAACAAATACATTGGTACTACTAGCTAGTTTTGGTTAACACTCTTATATTAATTACACTGATCCAAAATATCCAATCTAAAGTGGTCGTAGTCCTTAAAATATTAATTTCACTTCAAGGAACATTATCAGGTTTTCCCAATAATCAAACAGGAAAATCTCATATGACTAGGCATATTTACAACAGATGCATCAATGTTTTTTGTTTTTTTTTTTTGTCCAGAGTATCCTTTTAACACAGCTAACATAATATTCTTTAAACTCGCACAATAAGCTAGCTAATGATTCCTCATTTTACACCACACCCTCTTAAAACACTAATTAATGCACCTGGTAGCTGGTCATTATCTTTCATTTCAGACCATGTGAACTTGTCTAACCACATGTGCACACACACACACACACACACACCATTTTTACCCCATTTCAAATGGTCGGAAAATGGAACAAAACCTGCTTCCATCTTTATTCATGCTGGCTTGTTTTCTTTCGCTCACAGTGGTAAAAACCTGAGCAAATCACCCTCCCAACATTTGCTTGAGTGTGTGTGTCGGGTGAAGTTAACATATGAGGCTAAGCTGAGACAGACAGGCTAAGCCCAGTAGGCTGCTCTAGAAGAAGGGGAAAAAAAAAACAAAACAGTGAAACCCGGAGTTGCTTCAGCAATTACGAGGTCAGGAAACTGAAGAGGTGTTCACACACAACACAGGAATGCAAAAACAAAGGAGTCTTTCAGGGCACTAACACCCTAGGTGTTTTCATAAAGTGTGCAGTTTTGTCAGCTCACACACACATACACACAGACACACAAACACAGAGGGAAATGAAAGATAACGACTGCTGGCTACCAGGTGCTTTAATTTAGTATGAGCTGAGCAGTTGAGCTCTGCATGCTGTGTATGTATGTGTGTGTGTGTGTGTGTGTGTGTATGCGCATGCACAGCCATCTGCCTAAGTCTTGGCTTGATTTGAAACTGTAAACTGGCTCTTTGGAGCATTTGAGGGCACAGGTTAAAGCTGGAGGTGTATTAGAGAAACACACACCCACACACACAAAGCTTGACATGCATAATGAATCAAAAAATAATCTCACTGAAAGACAACATATCTGTGTTTAAACTTTTGTGGACCAAAAAGGAACAAAGGCCCTCATAATGATAGGAGAGTGTCAAATGTCCTCAGTCACCCAGTCCTCAAAAATGTTTTCACAAATTTTATTTGAAAAACTAAGAGGTTTCTGGTTACAGAGGTTAATTATGGGGTTAGATTTAGGTGTGTTTAGCTAAAGTAATCACTGTATGTCCATGGAAGGCCCTTACAAAAAAGTGTGTTTGTGCACATGTTTTTGTATCTTGGTGGGGATAAAATATCCACACAAGGATTAAAATATCTGACAGAATATGAAAAAACTTGACAGTCACCCAGCACCAAAATATTGGTGTATTTTCAACATTTATTTGAAAAACTAAGAGACTAGTTATTTTGTTTCCATTTCGTTACTGAGGTTAATATTTGGTTTAGGTTTAAGGCTAGTTTACACTTGAAACACAACTTTGCATGGGCATGCAGAAACAGCAGCAACACAAGTGGTACTTTCACACTCACCTGCCTAGTTTATGTACATCTGGAGACATTCACAGAGACCAGATGTCATGTCAGAGCCAGAATATCCCCAAAACATGCCTGTCTATCAGGTTTCAAAATGTACACCGATGTTAAACACACTGAAAAGCTCCCATTAAACTTTCCTCTGTCGTCATGATTGCCGTCATGAGCTCTGTCTCAAAATGAAAACCCTATCCTTACATTCAAAAGTATTGACTAATCTAGAAAAGACTGGTACACAAAACAAAGACTGAAAAGACTGGTAAACAAAAAGTACCTTTGGGTAGGTTTGAAGGCTACGTGGGAGGTTTTTAAAATTCAAACACTAACTGTAATAGGAAAACCAGTTAGTGTTAGTAGTCAATAATGGTATAGAATAGTACACAAGTACGCAATTTGAGGCACAGCGTTAGTTTGTTTAGTCAGCAGTGGACACTGTCACATGGTGGTGTACTGCCCCCACTATTTACATTGGTATTGCACCACACACACAGTGTTAATTTCTGAGGATGTGCACAAGTGACACAAATGACCAGGGGAGCCATGCAGCAGCCATCTTGTGTATGTGTTTGTGTAGTTAAAAGAATGTATACTCCAGCCTTTACGTGTAGGTAGGTAGATAGGTGTGTGTGTGTGTGAGTGATTTTTAGAAAGCAGCATTTGGCAATTTGAGTGTTCAACTGATAAAATAGTGTGTACATCACAAAATACTGTATGTAGGTCTATTAACTCAGTCCATGTTAATAAGTTTATTAAGGTTTTTGGTCAATTTTAGAGATTTAGTCATTTATAGTTACAAACAGTTGACAGGGAAAGGAGGTCCGCTCTCCTAACAACACATTTCCTCAGGTACATATAATTAGTAAATACACAAATTTGGTTAATATTTCAATTGTTAACTAGGTTCTCTTCTCAACTCTGCTAGTACACCTAAATGAAGTCAAATACTTTATTCGAGTTTGGCTACCACCTTCATTTTTACTTGACACTCTGATAGCACATCCCAGATAACAATTTTAGAGCACATTTCATTAACATTTCATCACTTTTGATTCCTGGGAAAATTCCAGGTTTCCGGAGAATGTTTTTCCATAACACTTATAAACCTTCCTACATGTTAGTAGTAGGAACGTTAACCAAAAAATTCCTCTAATGTTAATTTTATTTAACTGGGAACATATTGTGGATATTCTGAATCAAGAAAATCAAGTAAACATTGCATTTTCAGAACATTAAACAGAGCATTATTTTTGTAAAGTTACTATCAAACCAATTTAATCTGTCCAATATACTAATTTCAAAACATTGATGTTTAGTTCATCAAAAAAATATCTATTCACATATTTTTTGTGTTAATCATTGCCCTCGTTGCTAAGTTCCTTGTAATTTAATAATCTCATGATTCAGCATTACAAAGCCCTTCACGAGCTGAATCAGGTGCTGGCACATGAGAGCTGTCTTGCACAAGACCTGTATTAGAACTGATTTAGCAATACACACATTCCTGATCCAGCTATCGTGCCACTCAGTTGGCAGAAAAGTAGTCATTTGAATTTCACACCTGCTTTATGGATCAGATTAGGATCACTACTGTTCCTGGAAACAGATCAAACACATTAAACCTTTGAAAACTGCCTGTACGGTATGACTAAGCCAATGATTCATGTAACTGTCTGAAATTGTGACTCGTTATTTTTCCCCACAGTGAGACTGGAACATTAGATCTCTCTAAATATAGATTTCGTCATTCACGGCAGTTTGTGCTATCCTTCATAATTCCACTAGCGCACTAAGGAGTGTTTATAACTCATAACTTAGGCCAAAGCAAAACTGATTTCAGATCAGTGTCCATCTTTACTGCAGGAAAGGGAGGGTGACTAAGCACTTTGCCAGTGTGGTCCAAGAGCAGCTATTTTCTGCTTGTTTGGTTAGGGATCCCGAGTTATGGTGTGGCCTACAGCTCCATCCAGCCACAGATATTCCTTTCCTCTGAGCTGCTATTTCCACCAAGGACTCTGGCAGTTGGTTTAAGGCACCGTCTCTCCCTGTGGCTTTCAGTTGCTTGCACGTAACCCAGCCCTGTATTTGTGGTTGGCCAAAAAGCTACATTTAGCATGCCACTGACAAAATGAAGCAGAGGAATGACACTTTTAAAGAGAAGATCAGTGGTTATGCTGGATAAAGAGGTAATGAGCCAAACAGGACTGACATATATAAGATGGAGTATAAACATAAAATACATATAATACAGGCTAAAATGTGGTTTCCAAACAGCAGTCAATGAATCAAACAATTAATCTGAATTAAATATGAAAAAAATATATATATTTATTCATTTATTTAAATTAAGATAGAAAATTGATTTCATTTAAAATAAAGTGTATTTTTTTCTCTATCCATTTATTTATTTGGAATTGGAAATGCATTTATGTATTTGCTTGTAAAAATTTAACATTTCAATTATAATAAGGACATTTACTATGAATTACAATTAGCAGTTTTGGAATGTATTAATTAATATGTAGGTTATTACTGTAATCAACAACAGCAAATCCTACAGAGAGTAACTTGTAGGTTTACTGTGTTTTTTTCCATATCTTAAAACAATTATGTATGTTGTTATTCATGTGCATTTTGTACTCTAAACCCGTTAATGAAATATAGAAGTATAACCTTAACTTTTAGTAATGGTTTAAGTATTTTCTTCAAAATTAACAGCCTTCTGTTGCAAAGCAAACATGTTTTTGACCCATATACACGAAATACATGATGCAAGACCATATTTAGAACGTAACCACTTGTGCAGAGTCATAAAACTGGGTTAAAAAAAAAAAAAAAATCTGTACAAGATGCTAACTTTGTGAAGCACAACTGCAGGAACTTTCATGAGGTCTAGTTCTAAGCTTGGTTAGAAAGTAAAGTCTCTACAGTTGTGCTGAAATGTCAGGAAGACAGACAGGCCAGACTGACACGTGTGCGTGAGAGAGTGTGTGCACCTGTGTGTGCAATGAGGGGTGTTAGCAAAGCTTAATGTTTCATCTTCGGGATTAGGAGAAGAAAAACGTGTGTGTTAAACACAGAGCTGCTCTGACCACAGCCAAAACCGGCATTGTTGTGAAAACTATCCATCTACACAATTACATTTCAGCTTTGCTATGACTGGTGCACAAATATGTGCACACACACACACACACACAAAAACATAGCCAAATATCCAATGCTACTTGCTCTCTGTTTGGCCTGGAGGGCAGATCAAAAGCTGCTGTGGTCATATTTCTTTTTGGTGCGGCATGTTGTCAGAAAGTGAGAAGAAAAAGCACGGCATCCGCTCGCTGCTTGTCCACTGCAAACTTTTCACCAAACAAGATCGAGAAGGCCAAAACTCCAAAGGATGTTAGAGAGCCACAGCTAATTGTCAGGCCTAAATGATGCAAGAAGCAGGCAGAGAGTTACTCAGAGGATGAATCAGAATTTCTCAGTACATGGCTATACACTCAAAAAAATCAATTATTAAGCAGCTATCATACCCCATAGTATGAAAATAAACACACGAGGGAAAGCAAAGAAGTGTGCGAGAGAGAACAGAGTGGAATACTGATGTTTTAGCACAAGTCCATGGTGTATTAATAGGAATGATCACACAGAGAACGGAAAAGAGAAAGAAAGACAGACAATTCACATACAAAGTAAGTCCATACTAGCCTTATGCTATACACACAGATCACAGATCTACTCATCCTCAGCCGTATATATGAATCAAACACCATCAAGAGCTAGACAGACAGACTTGTGGGATTTTTTTTCTTTCCCAAGCTCAGCTTGAAACCCACATGCCCTGGAGTTAAGACACCTGAGTTACGTTCTGAGAAAAATATGCAGCCACATAAAGAGAAGAGATGTCTTGTTAATCAAAGATGACTGGAAGTTGTCTTTGTCTTAAGAGTCTGAATGATGGGAAAGAAAAAAAAAAAACAAGGATATCAGACATGACAATTCAGATTCCTTTTTTCTGCCTACATTAGAGAAGACAAATGGCTAATAATTTAAATTATTAAATTATAAATATTTAAGTCAATAGACCACAGGCAAAGACAGTGATTTTGCATCCATAGCTCAATTTTCAGCTGTAACTTTCATACTTCCACACAATGTAAAAAGAAATCAGTAATTATTGGTAAAAAAAATCTTGTTCTCTAAATATTAGATCATATACATCATTGGAAAGCTTATTTCCCAAGGAGACTCCTCCCATAAATGTTAAAGGCCATCTCAACATATCAATATTTATAGGTTTCCTTTGTTAAATAACTTTATTTTTTTATTTTTATTTTTTTTTCTGTTTATATGTGAAGCATCAGACATAAAAGTCCCTGTGAACTTTCAGGTACTTTAGAAATGATAACGTATTAGATAAGGTGCATTAATTTAACTTGCCTTACAGATGGCACTATTATCAGGGTGGCTGTTAGAGAAAATTAATCACCTTCAGACTGATCAGATTTGAGAATTCAACAACGCTGTGGTAAAAAACAGTATTTGAATGAACTCTTATGTCAAAGTCTAACAATTGGGTATGAAAAAAAAGCCTTTCTGCATATTTTTTGTATGAAGAGGAGTCAAATGCAAACCTTAACAGTGCAACATTAATTAGAATTGAATCGATTTGATTTTTTTCTAGAGGAATCCGGGACACTCGTAAAACATTGGAATACTTGCACTGAGCGAAATGGAGGTTATGTAGAAAAATGATTGTTTTGTTACACCAATTTGCAAAAGACAATGCAATAATAATTTTAATAATAATAATATTAATAATAATAAAAACAAGGTTTTCAAAAAGGATCCAATAAGCTGGTTAGTGTGTAATACTGGTGTTGAGCATCAAGCTACAACTGGGCATCTCTTACTTCTATTTAATGTTGTTGTTCTTTCGGCTGCTCCCGTTAGGAGTCGCCACAGCAGATCATTGGTCTACATGTTTGATTTGGCACAGGTTTTACACCGGACGCCCTTCCTGATGCAACCCTTTTATCCAGGCTTGGGACCGGCAATGAGAGTACACTCCCAGTGGCTGGGTTGGTTCCCTGCCCGGCAATCAAACGCAGGCCATGTCAGTGAGAGCATGGGACACTTAGCCGCTGGACCACCAGGGATCTTACTTTTATTTAATAAAATTCATAAATCAATTCAAAGAACATCTTAGGTGGGCAACTATTCATATAATTTCCAGATACCCCATTTGAACATCATTTAGTTACATCAGCATTTACCATCACATGCTCACTTATTTAACCTAATCATTGTTAGCCACGTTAGCATTCAGCACTGGTTGAACTTTTTATCCTTTTAAGCCTCAGCCCCAGCCCGGGTTGTGTTCGGCTGCTGGTGAGCCAGCCAGCTGTCTGTGATGAGAAACAGCCTGAGCCTGGCCTTCCAGATGCCCTCACAGTCTGAATGTCTCGGGCTCCGTGCCATCACTTTACACTGATAGCTTTATGATTTATGGGTGTTTGGGCTAAACGAAGATCCAGAAGCAGACATTTGGCAGTGGGGCCAAGCATGATGTATAAAAAAAGAAGCTTCTGTAAACCATATGAAATGATAAGATGGAGAGTGGAGTGAGTGGTGACCACAAGGGGGTGCTCTTCCTGGAATGTGTGGGTTCCCAAAGGATGTGAACGACAGTGACTTCTCACTTCACATCAAATGTGTATCTCTGTCTAAGTCCTTTAGTTAGTCCGGTCCAAAATCCAAACTGCTTTCTGGATGCTGGATTTTGCAGCAAGAGGTTCAAAGGGCTCACCTGAAATAAGCTCCTACATCCTAAACCTTTGCACTTGATCCTGCTGCCATAACCTGAATCCCAAACTGGCTGAGAGAGAGAGAGAGAGAGAGAGGTAACTTGGGGAAACTGAACCAGACAGAGTCTAACCCCCACCTGCTCAACAGGCAAAACCTTGTTCTCACTACCTAGCTCTTTGTCTATGGAACCTGGAAGAGTCACTTCACATTATTTTATTTCCGGTGATGTATTTATGCTGCAATCCATTGTAATTGGAAAAAAAACTCAACCTCCGACACAAACACAAACAGCATGAACATGGAACATGGAACAGTCATCCAACTCAAAATTCCCAGTTGGGAGCTTTGGCAAGGTGGATGATCTTGGCCATAAACACATTTCTCTTTGGATCATTTTCTACTTAAATCAATTTGATTTTACTTACGTACATTCCTTTTGTGAAAGTGTTTCAACAACTTTGGAAGTGTTGAGCAAAGATGAACAATTCAATTTCAATTTATTTATATGGCGCTTTTAACAACGGACATTGTCGCAAAGCAGGTTTACAGAAATAAATTCGTTCAGATTAATTTAAACCAAAATAAATTGTAAATATGTGAATTTATCCCTAATAAGCAAGCCAGCGGTGACGGTGGCAAGGAAAAACTCCCTGAGATGATATGAGGAAGAAACCTTGAGAGGAACCAGACTCAGAAGGAAACCCATATTCATCTGGGTGACACCAGATAGTGCAATTATAAATAGATCTCTTCTATAACTGTGTACTACATGGACAAATAGTACAATTGTGCAACCAGGAAATTCATCACAGTTTTCACATGAAGTCCAGTTTGTTGAACCTCTCCACTGTCCTCTGATGGAGTCCTGAGTACAAAGCTGCACGTGGCAACCGCAGCCCCAAAGCCACCACAGCAATCGCAGTCTCAAGCCATCATAGTACAACTTCCCATATGAGATCCCCAAGCCATCTCCATGGCCCCCAAGCGACATCATCCCCAGCTTCCCACTGATCTTCAGGCCTTCCATGTGGGGCCATGTGGGGCCACCCCCAGCAGCAGCAAGCGATCTCGACTCCAACCAGAAGTAAGGCATCAGGATGGATCAGGCAGGTCTGGAGAGCAGAAGGGGTCAGAGGATATCTCTTTGCTTATCATGCAGAAATATTTCATGCAGATCTTTATAATCTTAGCAAATTTAGAGAGCAGCCATACAAATATGATTTTGCTCTGGACATCCATGTTAGATCGGATCTTGGGAAAATCAGCTTTTAACTTTCCTAGTTCTGAGTACAGCTGATTGCAGCATTAATACAAAATTTGTTTTTGTTGTTGTTTTGAACTTGCTAGGAATTAGATTGGCCATTAAATTTATAATTTGAAATTATGAGTTATCATTTTGAAGAAAAGATTCCTAAATACAAGTTCAAAAATGTATATATCTAAAATATAGATTTTATGTAAAATTACCAACCTTATCAAAATGATCAAAAGATTCCGAGGGGAAACTATACACTTTCAGAGTGGTCAAACAAATGAAAAGTGAAAAATGAAAAACGGCTAGTGTTCTACACGATACCCAGCGTAACTTTAGATTAACTTAACTAGCTAGAGCGTGACCTAATGTTAGCTTCCTGGTAACTGTTAGCAGTTAGCACCTGAAGTTATACTTTTGACATTTTACTCCACGCTTCTTCACTTCATGGTCTTGGTGTCTGTGAAAGCATCTGCCTTTCCCTGGGAATCCCAGATGCTTGAATTTGGCCTAATTTACATACATTCTGGATTTTTAAAGATTTGAATGTTTGTGTTTTGTATTTTTTCTTAAACCATGACCCAGAATTTTTTTTTTTAACAGATGCCTAGCAAGTTCAAAAAGAAATAAAAAATTATTAAATACACCACAGGAAAACAAAAAACATTTATTTAATGTGATGTGTATATAATTCAAATATATGAAATTTAAAAAATACTGTCAGCTTTCAAGATCCATATCTTTCTTCCTCTCCTCATTTCCCCTATCACTGTCGGACATTCAGCACCTGCTGTTTGAGGCCTTCTGGAAAGGAAAAGTTAAGATAAGATAGACTTTTTTATTGTGTCAATTCTCAGCAGTGAAACCTTAGAAGGCCTTGACAAACCTCAACTCAACAGAAGACAAAGAATCCAAGATTGCTTGGTGCTAATTTACGAGCGTGGAGAACAAATTCTTTGTGTCGTCGCAACAGATTTGAACCCGAGCTCGAGTTCTAGCATGTTGCTCCGACTTCCTCAAAGTGGCTGTGCCCGAGACAAGTAAAAGCAGGAATCCGTAACTCATATCATACTATATTTCATCGCTGTTTGTCGGGTGCTTAGATATACAGGCAGATATCAAGATTGGGATACGTTTCTTCAAATGCCATTTCAGGCCTGGGGTTTCAGTGGTTAGGTTTCAGATATCACTGATGTTTATCTTGTCTTTCCTGCAGTTGCTAACATAAAGTATTTATTGCTGGAGTAATTAGATCTGAAATTTTAACACCATATTTTAAGGCAAAAATAAAAGGGTCTCATAAACAAAGAGGCTCCCTGTTTTTAAATTCAGCCTGAATCTTGACTGTGTAATTTATTTACAGTACATTGTAAAATTGCCAATTCAGTGTCATTTGAGTTTAGCTTAAGTTACTGCTGTATTGTTCAAACTGTAATCTTGATATGTCTCACAGAGAAACACAGATCCTAACTCGGAGGAAAAAAGGACCTTATCTTTCTCTTCCTCTGCGGCTACAAAGAAATGAAACCGATCCAAGACCAGAAAAGCGAAAGAGCAGAAAAACAGGGTGCTTTTTATACATACTGCATATCAAAGAGCTCTCTGTGTTCATAAATCCCGTTCAGACCGTTACCAAGTGGCTACAATGTGCCAAACGATTATCAGCCAGAACTTTTTATCAGATAAAACAAGCAAATAATTTGCATTAAGGTGCTTTTGAGAGGTGTCAATATCAGAGCCAGGATTTCATGATGCATAACAGAAGTTCTTGACAGCTCCTGTGAGAAAGACAAACAGAGCAAACATACTTTCTAGCTATATTTTATTTAATGTTTCCAGACCCCCCCCCCCCCCCAACCCTAAATGGATAAAGTGTCCTGTATTGTTGACGTCCTCCTGAGCTGTACATCTCTGATTCTGAGGGTTAAAGCTGTGAAGCAGGCATCCTTCTAGCTTTCTCTCTTCACAGAGCTGTGTGCACTGCAATCAAAAACAAATGTATCATAGGTATCAATTTTTGTCATCTTTTTTATATGTTTATACTGAGGACAAAACAGACAAAGTACAAACATGATGACGATCTCATCTCAGAATGCTGTATTCTGATTGGTCAGGTGCTGTTCTGGCTGGAGATTGTGCTTGTTTTAATGTCGTTTCTATAGTATCATCTTACATAGGGCCTTGTATGGTGGATGATTGTCATTAATTAAAAAATGAGTCACTGACTGATATTGTGAAGTTTTCTTTAAGCTGACATTTATTTATTTATTTTTTATTTTTTTTTGGAAGGAGTCTGCAGTGTCAATGCTTTATAATCGTCAGAGATAAAGCTGTAACTTGAAGTTTCTCGGTAACTTAAGCTATGTTTTTTGTGTCTTATTAACTTCAAGAAAGAAAAAAAAGAGGGTAGTGTGTGGTACTGTTTATGTCTGTTCTAATAGAGGCAATAACTGGTACTAACTTGTTTCATAGACGTTCCACGACATTAAGAATAATTATAAACAAATAAAAAGTATGATTTGTTCTTAAATTAATAAAAAATGTATTCATTGGTACATTGTTGTGGTAACAGGAGCTCCATGGAACATGTTTCAGTTTGACAAACGTTCTCAAACATGTTGAGGCTTGATTTCTCTCCCCCTCCATGCATATTTATCTAGCAGTAGAAATACCTGACATAACTATATAATAAATATCAGTTGAATCAAAGAGCTAGGAGACCAGTGAACCATGTGTAATAGATAGCATATTGTTTAAGAGGGGGAAAACACATTAAAAGAACATTATGTGCACATTTACATTGGTTACTGTTTGTCCAAAATGTTAAAACGGTGTATAGGGTGTCCCATAAGTCCAGTGTCACAGGAGGAAAAAGAAAAGGACAAAAGGAAAGATTCTATTTGTAGAAGGTGCTTCATAGGTCCGTCGATTTTCTCAATACACAGATTCCTATGAGCAGAATTATGTTCTTCCTTGCTCTGAAACATCATGGTCTGTAAAGATATAAAAATATACAATAACCTTATGATGCTAGACTTATGAATTACCCTATACAATATATTAAGCCAACCGATGTCCACAATGAAAGTCTCATTGTCTGTAAATCAATAAGCAAATAGACTCTTCTGTTGCTATTCATCAGTATTTTACAGAAGGAAGAGCCACGCAAAATTATATCAAAACAAGACAAAAGCTGTGCTTTTCAAGAATAAATAGAAGCAAAACATGCAGATGTTAGTTTGCGTTCACTTATACACTTCCCATGATGCTCGAACCACATCAGCTGACCAATCAGAAGCCTTTCCACATTCACAGCATAATCAAGTGCAGCTGTTCCCAATCAGGACATTTGCTTTAAATAATTCTCCAGTGGCATGTGAAGGCTTGCTGCTAAAATTCTGACAGTATGCAGCCTTAATTTTTTATGTTTACTGAGGTGGTTTGCACTTTAGCTAGCGGTTTGATTTTAGCTGGTGGTTTGATTTTGACATTGGTCCTTATTTATTTATTTGTGCAATCATGTCTTCATTTTGCTAAAAAGAATTTAGGGGTTTAAAAATATCTTAAACTGTTGACAACTGGGAGCTTTAGAAGATTAATAATATAACAATTAAACCTTCAAATAAATTCTCTGTGGTAGGACAAATCAGGGAGCATGTAGTTTGTTAATTAATTAAAGACATTTGCCTTCAATTAATCTGGATTGCTCTTGAGCAAACATTGCCATTACCAAACATGTCTTCATGGTCAGGATCTTTATCATTGACTTATTAAAAAAAAAAAAGTCCAAATCAACTGAATAAAGCAGGCCCAATTAACTAGATAATGAATTGAGACAAATGCCAAACTATAGAGTCCCTATTCAAGGTAGCAAACTTGATCTATGTATATGCAAAAATGAAAGCTAGCTAAAGTGCAATTGTTAATATAGCAATTTAACCTGGGCTAGCATTCTAAATCTGCATCAAAGTGCTAATCTGTGCTTCCAATCTGTGTTTTTTTTTTTTTGGACTAATGCGCTAAAGCTAACTAATGTTACAAGAGGTAACAAACTCTTCAGTAAATGAATACTGATATTGGGGAGTGCACACAACTTAATGTAGCCATGAGGAGAAACGTTGTATTTAGTGCATGCAATTTACTTTATTCATGCTTTCAATCTGCTTTATATACAATAGATTTATGCCAACCCTCATGTGTGTGCTCATCTGAAGATAACCATGGCAATGGTTTAGCCTGAATAATAGTTCAATGGAGTCTGCTAAGGATAGAGATCATTTAATTAAAGTATTCTTCTTCATTAGGATGTGTTGGAGACACACTGAGTCAATTACAAGGCAATAAGAAAGCCCAGGGACATGTTTGTCTTTAGAAGAAATTTTTTGGCAAACTAATATGTTGGCACAATTTTATTAATTCAAGGAATCAATACAAAAAAGTTGAGAAACTAAATCATGTGGAAAAAAATAAAGGTTCTTTTTCTGGCTGCTCCATAGCTAGTCTATATTTTTATTCATGGATTTTTTTTTTTCTCATTTGCTCACCCATACATTTGGTGAGTAATGGAAAGTGTAAAGTTGTTTTTAGACAGCCCTAAAAATTCAGTGCATTTCAATTACTTACAATCGTAAACTGTTCTCCCTGAAGACCACCACTGCATTTTATACACACATGCACGCACGCGCACACACAAGTCATATGCCTCAGATACTAAGTCATTTTTAGGGAGGTCAGGTGGAAAGGCTGCAAGCTCCACTGGGTGTGTGGGAGTGACTGAGTGGGGTTAGATAAATGACCCAGGCCCAGAGTAGTGCTTTGGGACACAGCCTGAGTCTACCCCCCTGCTTCTGCCCTGCTAAGTGGGGCATTACTGGGCTGCCAGGGGCAGCAGCATATGCCACCAAATCCCCAGTGAAGTCTAGCGCCAAGTAAACAGAGACCCAGCTAATGGAAGACTGCCTGCTTGTGACCTTCAACTGCTTCCGCTGCCTCCTTCATTCTCTCTCCATTATCTCTGTCTCTCTCTCCACTGCTCAACCCTGGTCTCCCTCCCTTTCCCCCCTCGAACATGTTAATATTGCTGTTAATACTAGCCTGTAGTACTAGTTGTGCTGCAACTGATATGCATCCTCAGAGACATGAAAGTACATTCTGTACCCCGAAAGAACACGGACACTCCCGCTCACACACACACACATGCACTCTCCTACCACACTTTGGAAGTTTGGTTCATGCATTGATATTGCACTTATCAGTTATTACTGGGAATCCATTACGGTTGAGCTTGGAGCATGGGGTCTCATTATAGGAATAACACTGATGTGTACACATAAGAACATACTCATTGAAAGACAAATGAGCAATACCATTCACAATTTTTTTTATTTAATCCAAATGTTTCAATGCTGTGTTTCATCTGATTAGTAAGCATGGTAAATGGAAATGCTACACTTACAATTAGCCAGCTCATTCATTCAAAGCAACCAAAACTTCCATGTATCGCTTTGTGTAACTTGTCCTTTAATTTGTCAAAGTTTGCTTAGACTATTTACTTCTAATTTCCCAAAAAGCAATTTTGAAAAATTGATGATCAAGGAAGTAATCTCATTTTATATTTATTACGCACGCTTTCTTTTTTCATGTACACCTTCATAATCACTGTTCATCATGTGTTCCGGATGTTTCAGTGAAGCAGGCTTGACTGCATGAATCTACAGTCTGGGTGGAAAAGAAATCAGCCCCAGCCTCTACTTAACACCATCCTGTAGATCTTTTAGTTGTGCCCACTTGTGCTGTTCTGGTTTCCAAAAAAAAAATAATAATAAAAAATCAACAGTAGCAGCAAATTTGTTAAATGCAAATGAGATGATGTGGATGCCAAAATTGCCCCTTACTGTATTTTTTTTTCCCCAAAGGAAAGAGAAAACAGCCAAAACATTGGTGTTCCCCCATGGTATTAAACCTCCTTTGCTCTCAAAATTACAACCTTTCCACTTTAACAGCTGCATGCAGAGCAGATAAAACTGCCATTACTGAAGCCATTGTCCACTGAAGAGCTCTTCAGTGGTGCTACACAATCATTCCGGCACATTTATCTCCCTGCTACATGTCTATAATTAGCCTTTCTCTTGTTCCGGAGATGGCATATGTTTCAAAAATGACAAAAAGAGAAGGATTTATGAAAATTTTTGAAAACTCCTTTCTCTTTCCCTCTGATGGTGTCGTACTGGCGAAATGACAGTGATACGATACCATCAGAGTTGTTTTGAAGTGCCAAAGAATAAAAAGACCATGTAATTTATGGTATTTTTCATGCACTCGGTGTCTGTGAAGAGAGAGATCCTGTTTAGAGATTTGTTTAATTTTCCTAGACAGAAAAGTTGGGATGAAAAGATGATCCAGGCTTGAGTTGACAACCATCATGTCAAATGTAATTTTAGCCATTTTACCAACACACATGCTGTCTTGTCATAGGGTTTTGGAGCAAATCTGCATTAACACTGCATAAGTCTGCTCAAAAGCTAGTCATGATGTTCCAATACACAGAGGGTACGCCATGACCAGAGTTTGAGTACCTGTTTTTTTAATATAATCCAGCCCACAGAGTATCATAGCACAGCCACACATTCGTTCATTTATTCACCTTCAGGAAACACTTCGTCCTGGTCAGGGTTGCAGTGGAGCCAAAGCACTGGGTGTAAAGATATACATATATATATATATATATATACACAGATACACAATATAGATGGGACGCAAATCCGTTGCAGGCCACCATGCACACATGCATTCACATGCATTCACACACAATCACACCAATGGGCAATTTAAAGTAATCCACTGGCATATTTTCAGGAGTAGGGAAGAAACTGGGGAGCCCAGAAGAAACCCAAACAGACTCAGGGAGGACATGCAAACCGCTCGAATCTTATGTCAGCAAATGCATACATGATTTTGATATGGGTAGCTTATGTCACTAGACCTTATCATGTTGACAGCTGATGCATATTTATTAATTAAACAGTTCTCTTGAACAGTTTATACAGGAGTTATGTAGCCCTATGAATGCCCAGTCAAGTGTAATCAAGCTTTCTCTTGTCTACTCTACCAGGAGTTCTATTGAAGTCCAGTGAAGCATTCATAAAATGTAAGTTGCTAAATGTAATTATGATGGGGTGGGGCGGGTGAGATTAAGTATCTTTATGGACGGACATAGTGATCTTTTCATTCAGGTTGGGAAATGGACTAGTTTGGCTTGCCCACTGGGTGAGTCTCAACTGCCAAGTCACATGTTCACTCTGATTTTGAGCCTCTTCTGATGAAACCATTAGTTAATACAGCAATAAGATTAATTCATATTGTTGCTAATGTTATAAAGAACCTCTGGCATTTATTTCTGACATTCCTCAGGTCAACTCCATTGTCTTTCACTCTTATTTGTTCTTTCTTCCTGCCTTCCTTTATCCAGTCCATCTCTCTCTCTCTCTGACTTGAAAGTCATAAGAGTTTAATGGGTCAATCCTCTGAGTGATGGTAGCAGAGATTCATCCAGGTAGAAACTGATGAGCTTCCTGCATGAAGAAGAGGTTACCAAGGAAGGAGAAAAGGAGGAAAACATTTTTAATTGTAGAACAAAATCTGTTTTTCCCTTTTTTTTTAAATTATGTAATGAGGAACAAGTGGACTGAGAGCTGACCCACTCTTAATGAGACTAGAAGATCTGGAGACTTGGAGCAAAAAAAAACACACACATAAATGCAGGAATGTCTTCCCTAGGGCTAAGGTGGGGTAGTTCGCTAGGCTCAAATACTACTTTTAAAATTATATGCACATCTTGTCGCTTGCATGAATTTTCTTATCCAAACAAAATAAAACATTTCATCAGAACATGTTATAGTAAAATCTACAGAAACAGTGTTTGAGTAGGAATGTCATGTTTGAAGATGGAGCTCTATTATAATATTCAGACCTGCATGTTCTTGATTCTGAATGCATAGACGTTAATCTGTCTCCCCATTACAAATCATTCTACTATTAGCCAGATCATTGGTCAACATGTTATGCAGCAGACAGCAGGATTAGGAAGTATGTTAATTACAGCATTGAGGTGCATCACAACACCATGAAGGACCTTATGTTTAAACATGTCTGTTTTGCAAAAGTTAATTAAGAAGTGTTTTTTTTTTTTTTTTTTTTTTTTTTTTCCATTTGAGTACTCATACATGCCTGGGCAATTATAAATAACAAATTATTATTATTATTATTATTATTATTATTATTATTATTATTATTATTATTATTATTATTATTATTATT
>CM075027.1:4833653-4864604 GCA_037576675.1 Pangasius sanitwongsei
TATATATATATATATATATATATTACACTAATGATTGTTGCAAAAAGAAATGGGTTTACCATTTACTGAAAGCATTCTTGCACTTTTTAAGTTGTATGAAATCAAATTAGACTACTCACTTGGTACAATTTCTGTGAATTTGTAGTTAGACGTTTTCCATGAAAGATTTTCTTTATTAATTTTTGTTCCTGCTTTTTTGAATATCCTTATCTTGCCCTCTGTAGCCTATAACAGAGCTTTCAGGGGCAGGACTATATAATCAATAATGTAGCTCCTGATCTACTGGAACCACACTTCCTGTCTGCATTACAACATACCGAACTCATTAGGATGTATATTGGAAAGTGGGGCCGATATACAAAGATTGCCAACTAAAACACTGTCCTGTCTCATCTTCAAATCTCTTTAAAGCAGAGATACTTTGAATTTGAAATCCATAATTTCAGCCTCAACTTGGATATTCAAAAAGATTTTTTCATGGCCCACGAGCTCCGTTACTAACTAGGATCCACTAGGGGATGAAATAGATGCCTATACTAGAGGTTTGAGTCAATTTATTTTGCCTGGTTTATTAGAGTTATAAAGGTCTGAGTTGAAGGTGGGCTGTGAAGATTTTATTTATGAAAGAGCTGCACGGTAGACAATAGTCATAAAGCAGGTTTACAGAAATCTGTATGTAGATTTAGATCCCTAATGAACAAGCCAGTAGTGAGGAAAAACTCTGAGATGACATGAAGAAACCCCGAGAGGAACCAGACTCAAAACAGAACCATCTTCTTGTGGGTGACACTGGATAGTCGAATTATAAACCATTACGATGTCGAAAAATAGTCTAACAGTACTAATAGTGTTGAAAGGATGTTCAGTATGAGCAGATTGTTTGAGTCCTAAGATAAGCACAGGATAAGTTTTATGGTTATAGCAGCAGGTATCTACAGTATCTACAGTATCCAGGTGACCTCTGATGAATCAAGGGTGAAATTTGGGATAAACTGTTTTTGGGAGGTGAAAATCTTTAGGGTGTCCATGTGGGACCATGTAAAGCAGCACAAAGTGAATCATGAGTGAAGGAAGCTCAGAGTGGAAGTAGAACATCTAACATACACAACATTTATTCATTCAATCAAGCATGGGTTCCTAATTCCACTTATTTAGAAAAAAAAAAATGCTACATATTGCTAATGGGTTCTTTGGTTAGCTCCTCTGAAAGAACCCTAAATAGAAAGGTACTATGTAGAACCCTACAACTGATGGCTCCTCCGTGAGCGAGGATTCCATGTAGAACCCATTTAAGAAGCTACAAACCCTATTTTAAATAATCCTTAAGCAACCATCTCTCTTACACACGTTTGTTTTATTCTCTTTGTAAGCACCTTCCATTGACATAATTATTAATTCTATGCCTACACCTAAATCTAACCTAACCTTGAACTTAGTAATCAGAAGCCAAATGTGTCCCCACAAGGTCAAAATGGTCAGATATTCCAATCCTTGTGGGGCATTTGTTCCCCACCAAGATATAAAAACCTACTCGTCAAAACACACACACACATGGGGGAAAAAATAATTAAAATAAACACATCAGCACACCATATCAATGACACCCTCAGTCTTTTCAGGTTTGTCTCACAGCAAAAGCCTGTTGTGACACAATCATTACAAATTGATTGCAAAATAGCTAACAATCCTGATTAAATCATTAAATTCTTGTGTATGCTTCAGAGAACGGGACAAAATTAACTTCCCACCAACCTCATTTTTTTCCCCTTTACCCCAATACGAAATAATGATTTTCTGCCAGTCTAATTACAAAGCCAACATCTGATCAAGCCGGCATCCAGAGGGGATTATCACATGCGCCAGTATTAGAGCTCATTACCAGCTTGAGTGCAGAATTATTACATCTTGTAATTGGATGGTGAGATTTATATACAGATCAGACCAGTTTCTGTAAGATTGTAATTACAGGCTCCATTGGTTAGCTACTTATCACTCTGCTGCGGGGAGAGGAAGAGAGGCAGAGACAGAGGGAGTGTTTCATTAACCCTTAACCCCACATAGGGAAAACCCTGTACCAAACACACGGCTGTGATAAGAACAACAGTTCAACGCGCACATGAAACTGTTTATTACCCTCTACCCAATACCCAGTGACCTCCACTCCCCGCCCAAATGGGTGTTCGTTTAATGTAGACACTGCTGGGCAATTTTGGTTCATGTTGAAATGGCTTGTGCATTTTTCCGCTTGGCTGGGATCCATTCTGTAATTAGCAGGAGTAACAGTGTGGAATAAGCACTCATTTGCTTACTGTGGCTTTTATAAAGGGCTGAGCTCTTTACAGTCATGTCCTGGAGTGCATACTCCCCTCTCTCAGTTTCTCAATATATCAGTCTTCAGAAATGTAAGCGTATGATGGCTAAGTTTCTTACATAAGCAATAAAATATCATGGGGCATGCGGTTATGGGGAAATAATCAACGATGGGGTGGTGTGATGCAGCCATTCCGAAGTGTTCTATTCCCCCATAGCAATTTGCCAACATTAACAATATTATATATTAAAGAACAGCATGGAATACTTTATCTCTTTATAGTTACATTTAATGTTTTGTAACAGCCCTGAAACTACTCAGTTCCTGTTCTATAGCAGCTTGCCATGTTACAGAAAATCCCTTCCACCATGAAGACTTTCCCAGAACATGGTTACGACTGTTACGAAGCACTAACACTGGAGACTCCTTCCAAAAATGATAAAATTCTCACAGAAAGCTTCAATTAACAATAACATATATAGAAATTTTAACATATGCTGTTATACAGTTAATCAACCTCCTGAATGAATCAGAATCAGGCATTCTGTGTTATGGTATAAACTATAAAATAACACAAATAACACACCAAACAAGCAATGCCTTGGTCAAAATGTACGTTTTACAGAAGTGTAGTTCTTGATAATGTAATACATAAACAATATTCGCTATGAGGAATAGTGGTATAGAAGAAAGCAGGAAAAAAAATAAACTAAAGAGTTGCCGTATTCAAGCTGGAGCACAAACTTATTTATCTTTTCCTATAAGTCAGCAAGATACCATTCTAGCCGTTGCTGAGAGAAATGGAAAGAAGGAAATAACATCTATTCAAGTCTGTACAACTTTACAAGTTTCTTTCTCTGTGCATGAAAACCAGACCGCTCTGAATCGATACAGGCTTCCATTTTATGAGACAAGGAGTTAACTTGTTCAATTATGGTACAGACAGCTCTATTCTTTTGTAACAAGTAATGTGGGTAGGGAAATCGATACTGACAGGCTGCCTGCACACTGCCTAATTTCATATTACCTCCAGCCAATGGCAGCTTGGCTCCATAATGAAGCTGTGCTGAGCACTTCATTATGGAGAAGGAGGGGGGATCGATACACACATGGCTACACGCATACACACAGCCTGGGGAAAGGGGTATCGCAGGCTTACAGAGTGTGTCTGGAGGCACAGGATGAGGCTCAAAGATGCATTAAAGATGAGCTAGAGGTAACGGATCAGGGTGTGTATAAGCGTGTGTGCGGAGGGTGTATGTGACTGATGTTTTGGGAATTACACTGTAGGGTTATGCTTAGGATCAGTGGTCAGGATCATAACATGCTCAAAGACTGCATGCTACACTGATTAAGTTCATCATCATGGTCAAAATTGAAGTTATAGTAAGTTAGTTGTTGATGATCTTTAAGGTGACAATAAGACAAATTATTCTTGGATTTAATGGTGCTGGTTACACTGTGTGCAAATTTAACTGTAGCATATTTTTAATAAAATGTTATATGTAAATGTAGGAAGCTACTGCGTTGCTGATGGTACAAACCCCCTTCTTACGAGTAAGACTATGCACACCATTTAACAGTATTAATGTAGGAGCAGGAAATAAATAAATAAGTAAATAAAGGTATGTATATTGTGCGTGTTAGTATGTTTATTTTTCAAATTTATTTACAGTGTATGGTTTTAATAATTTGTCTAAAATGTAAATATGATTATATAATAAATATAGAATAATTAAAGAAATAAAAAAAAAAATTTGTAGTGTAAGGTTCTAAAAAAAAACAAATAACAAAAATGATATTAAAAAATTAAATGTAATTACTGAATACAAATATAAATTCATTACTGAAGTTGAATGACTCAATCATTTTATCCTGGTCAGGGTTGCATGGATCCAGAGTCTATCTCAGGAAAACTGGGCAGGGAGTAGGCAGCAATACCCCTTGATTTGGATGCTAGTGCAACACACACACACACATACACGCCAATTTAGTATAGGCAATCTATCTGCTTGCATGTTTATGGGCTATAGGAGGAAGCCAGAGAACCCTGAGGAAACCCACATGAGCTCAGGCTCAGATCAGGGACCCTGGTGCTGTGAGGCACTGCTACCTACCCAGTGCACCGTTATAAATATATAAATGTAAAAACAAAATTAGAATAAAAGGAGGGGGGGGAGCAAAATCCAGTTTTAAAGTAGTACAATTTAAAGTTGGCAAGGACATGGAGTTTGGTGAGTAATTGGAAAAAACAAACATATAAACAAAATACGCATTGAGACTGAAGA
Organism: Pangasius sanitwongsei; assembly: GCA_037576675.1. Taxonomy (NCBI): domain Eukaryota; kingdom Metazoa; phylum Chordata; class Actinopteri; order Siluriformes; family Pangasiidae; genus Pangasius; species Pangasius sanitwongsei. The sequence goes on from CM075027.1 coordinate 4,838,253, forward strand.
TATTTATTTTTTCATAACTTTCCACTAAGTAATCCGTTCTTTATTACTCCCATTAATAATCATTACCGGGTTAATCTTAGCAAGCTGTGACAGGCATCATTTAGCACCGCATACAGCACTGGAGAATAGGCAATTCATAAGAGGGCAAGCTGTACTGTAATATGTAAAAATTCCATTTAGTGCGGTTTAATCTAAATAACCCAGCCACAGCGCTGCATTTATTTTCTGTCTTCACTACAGAGTCACAGTTATTGAGCAAATCTGACTTTTATGAGGAGGATGCAGAATTTGGAGGAAGAGTATCATCAGTTATGTAGCAATAAAGTCCATGAATTTATAATGTTTGGTACAAGTGAGAAGATATGACATAAGCCTATCTAAGTAAAACAGTTCCATCATAGAGCTGAAGTGATGTAATAATATTGTCTTTCTTTTATTTATAATCTTTCATATACAGTAACATAAATAGAATGTCGATAATTATATAGAATAAAATTAAAACTAGCCCACTGCTTCACAGTGCACAGTGAAATCATCTGGACTACATCATCCAGCACATGCTGTTCATTAAACATTGGGTTCTTGATCTCAATGGGTTTGATTTTTTTTTTTTTCCCCAAAATAATAGTGAAGCAGGAGAGGTGCAGGCAGTTCTCGCCGGACACAGGCTGCTCACAAAGCTCAGACAACTTCAAAACCGAGGCCCTTTGATCAATACAGGATCGCGTCTACTTTTTTTGATGTGCTTCACGAGCCTGTCTCATTCCCTGATGGGACACTTGATCTTAGACACTTTATATTTATGCCTGCTAAACCAGGGAGCAAGAGAAAGCATTAGGGATAAAGGAAAAGGAAAGTAAATAGAGCAAGTGTAGAGAAAGATGGGGCTAGACTGGGGATTCAGATGGATGTCTGGACGCTGGAGGATGGGAGCTCTGCAGTGCAAGGCCTGCCGTGGGAGCAGTCAAGAATCCACTTATAGCCTGCCAAATCATTATAGCACAGGAAATATTGGACCGAGTGCTATAACGAAATTTCAGTCAGGTTATAGAAATGTAAGGATCTATAGTGTTTTCGGGTTCACCCAGCTTTCCCGGTTATCCTTTCCATTTATCGCTATATGCAGTATAGTAAGAACATTAGGTCAGTTCAGACTTTTTTTGCAATATATAAACTGCTAGGTGTAAATGTATAAACCCAGTAAAACCATTTGGAAAATACAGTATAAGTGTAAATGCAGTTTCTATACTGGCCAGCCTGTGGGAGTGTTGATAATATACATGGATACAATCTTAAAAAGAAAAAAAAAATGACCATCACTGCTACCCCCTTACTTAGGTTTTGTGTCAACATATTTTTTCTATCAGTGCAAAAAAAAAAAAAAAAAAAAAAAAAAGGTAAAGAAAGAACAATACTAGGCCTCTGGAGTGACGTGGTGGCCATTTTTAAGGAGGTCATAAATACGTTGAGGCAATGAACTTTTGTTTCTTGATTTATTTCATAGCCATTAAGTACTTGACTCATGGCCATTAATATTGGAATGATGCATAAAGACATACCGGACTCACTGGTGTTGTGGCATGGATATACCAGTAGTTTGTCATCTTATGCAAATTCTCAAAGTGAAAACAATTTTTTTTCCCTCCTTTGGATTCCAGCCAGATTTCCAGATTTTATTTGTGTTAAAAAGGTTCGTTACAAAAAGCTCATTGCTGTGTCCATGACAAAGCAAGCCTAAAATTAGCTACCTGGCTTCTATGAAAAAAATAAATAAATAAACCAGCTAAGTAGTTGTCACTAGCTTTAATTCATTTGTGTAAACAAATAATTGACTGGTGTTTGATATTTGGTTAGGTACATAAAGCTAACATTGTTGTGTCCAAGACAAAGCAGGCCTAATATTTGCTAGCTAGCTTCCATGAAAATATAAATCCTATCAGCTACCTGGTTACCACTAGTAGAAACAGTTTTAATAAAGTCACATTAGAGATTGTAGAAAATGCATTATCAGTGAGAGACATCTAGACCACGTTACTATAATCAAAAATACTCTTTTTAAAATGCACCTATTACCTGGTAGTATAACAATAAAAACAATCAATAATTAAATAGTTAGTTAATCATGCATGCTTATTATTATTATTATTTATTTATTTTTTTTATGTTTTTCCATCATATAGCCCTTGGCTACATGGCCCATTAAATTCTCCTATACAGCTTAATGGAATGGATGGATAAGCCCTGGCTCCACTCAGAGTTGGTGTCAAGATGATCATTTGGTAGTGTATGCATTCCACACAGGAGAGTTGCTGGTTTGCTTTACAGTGCAGGGATAAACATGCTGAGGAAGGTTCCAGTGTCCCTGCTGGTCCTGTATCCTGGTCCTGTCACAATGTCCTTGAGCAAGAGCCTTGAGGTTCTTGAACTCCGGGTATTAAACACCATGACTGTATGTCCTATGATTCTGTTGTCCAGCATCTGTGCAAAAGCAGGGACAGCTTAATGTTCTAACCAAGGTCATATAAAGGATGTTATATTCCTGCAAAAGATACCCAAGAGATTGCCTACTTCTGCAGTAGATTTAGCCACATATGCAATACAGCCAAAATACATCCAAACACTAAATCTATACCATGACAAAACAGGTTAATGTGTAGTCTACTTGATTAGCCCAAACCGCTACGATCTGACAAGACACACCAAGACCTCACTTAGCACAAACCAGAAGGCTCACTCCATGGTTCCAGGGATGACCTCTGACCTGGGGATCTGACAGTGGTGTCATCTGAAAGGCCAATCACTTCAAACCAGCACCCCCACCCTCCTCTCTTTACTCCTCATCGCTTTGGGGACCCCCAGTCACTTATGACTTATTCATGCAGGTCTCGCATTACACCGATAAATAACAAATATGATACCCTCTTAACCCCCATTCACTTTCCATAGCCACCTCACCCCATAATAGCATCATCCCTCATATTTGCTTTATGATCCAGAAAGCACTCTTGAGGCTCAGTCCTAGCTGTAGCTATCCTTTTAAAAGCATTCAGACGGAGAAAACAAATACCGAGCAGTCTGATCTTTTCTGTCTTTCTTGGTTATGCTGGTGTGTTTCAAGTCTGAATATTTTCATCAGCATCACTCGGTCCCTGCGGAGTCCTGTGCTTTAAACACTTAACGGCTAAATAAATAATGACAGAGGCAGCACACTCAATGGAGCAGAGAGAAAGGGAGAGAGATTGAGCTTTCTCTCCATCTAGCCAGGCATCAGGCTCTGCCCAAACCCCCTGGTGCCCATTCACAGCTGGATTATGGGTCTTTAACTACCACCCAACCCTGAAATGGTACTCTGTAGAAGTACAGTGCAAGACTGAGACCGAATATCTCAGCAAAAAACTTACCTAGGTAGTCATTTATGGTCAATTTTCCACTTCATATTTAAACAAGAACAGACCCAAGTAGGAACCAGTGAATCTTTTGGGTTCTAGCTTTAGTTTATTTACCATCAATGTAATGAAGGAGTCATAGATATAACAGTAAAATAACTCTTTGTTATGCAACAATAGCATTGGATTAGCATTGTTCTTTTGTCTGCTTGGCTGTGTGGTTTCATCTCATTGAACATGTGCTGGCTAATCAGTCATGAGAAGGTTCATATTTTACTGATGAAAAATCTATGACAAAATTAAAATACTTTTACTTAAAATAATCAGCCATTGCTGATTATAATAAGGACAAAAAACTCTATACAGGGTGCCAACTTAATCAGAAACTGAGTGCATGTAATAGGTTTATTGCAATTTTTGTTGTAAAAATGCTTGTTTTTGCTGGTGCAAGTTTTTTCAGAAATTTAATAAAATAACCCAGTCATGCTTTTAATGGCACAAACAATACCAATGAATCAGGCTACACTGAGTATTGTTTTGCTGTTTGGTGAATGATGCTGCTAGTCCGACCCACCCTTGACGACCATAAGGTCCTATGGATAGACAGAAGGGTTCTTCAAGGATTCTTTGGCTAGTTAGCGATCCTTAGCTACCATGTAGAACCCTGTAACTCTACCATGTAGAGTGTTGAATCAGAAAGGATTCCAATCTAGAACCATTTTGGGAAGCTACGAACCCCAATTATACAAAAACCCATTGAAGAACTCTTGAGAAGAGTTCTAAGAGTGAGTGGACAAATCTAGAGCAGATGCCAAAAACCATACAATTGCAACCTTGACTGAACCACTGGCCAATACATAAAGCACAGTTCCAGTTTTCTGGTGCCAAAAGTTCTGGGTCTTTGTGCAGGTTATCACCTCCAAAATTGCATTTAATAAGAGAAAAGATCAACAAACTTCATAATGAGAGCATTAAAAGTCTGCAGTTGTCTCCTGAAAAGAAAAGAGCAAGAGCATCTTTTCACACTTTTTCTGTAAATAATGGACTCAAACTTTCAGAACACAATGCATCTTTGACACATTTGCACTGAGACACTCAGCTAGGCTAATTAGCAATCTATTAGTTGATGAGTATGAGGCACTTTTTTAGGCAGAGATGAAGCAAGGGCTAAATCTTTAAACTAAAAACATCAGTTAAAATTTCATTAGAAAATGAATCTCGGATGCCATTGAAGCATTCATTATAAAGATTATGCAAATTATTCCTTGTGGACTTTACTGTATCCCAGTGCAATCATTTTTGGTTAGAATTTGTTTGAAATGGATTCCTCCAGCGTCTACCATAATGCACAGATAAATTAACTTGCTTGCATTTAGTAGTGGAAGGTAAGAGTGAACTTTTCAGATCCAAGATCAGTGGAAAAAGTGAGTGAGAGCGAGACAGAGAGAGAATGATTAATCACAGGACCAAAGTTGGGATTTCTTTGGGCTTTGCACTCTGCTATCTGTCATCACTCAATATGACTCCATCCCTTTATCCATCTTTCTCTTTATGTCTTTATCACCTGCTCATCTCAGATTAGGTCTGGTATCCTCTCCTATTTCTCTTCCTCCTTCCCTTCTCCCTCTCTCTCTCTCTCTCTCTCTCCCTCCCTCTCACTCTCCTTCCCCTATCCAGCTCTGTGGGGATCCTGCTTTATTGAATCATGTTTAATTCTACCTCTTTTGATTGATAAATTGCCTTCACCTTGCGCTGGCCAAGCTCATGTAGGAGCTTACAGTGATAACGCATTAAGATTCATTTAAGGAGCTTTGTTTGAGAATTGAATCAATAACCGGCTTTAAAATAAAGCCTGTTGTATAAACCGGGCACGTCGGACCAAACACCCCATAAACGCCAAGGACGGACAGAAGGCTGTATAGGCTTCTAAAATCACACAATGATCTAGGAGAGGCGAGCAGGAGGATTCCAGTCCACCTCTGAATGACATCTGGACATCAATATGGCTCCCTTTCCATGTGATGCGATGGTAAAAGTGTTATTGATTTTAGACGGCTTTAAAAGCACTGTTGGGAGCAATTGAAGCTAAACTTACTGCCCAGTGTGTCCACAGCCTTCGTGACGGATGAGTCCTGAGCTACATCACCAGAAGCACCTAGGAATGAGGAGTTGAATTTTCTTTTATTTTTCTATGCACAAGCCTGGCAGAAATTTTCTGCAAGACATAATTTGGCGTGTTTACACATGAAACTTGATATAATGAAGATATTTTTGCTTATCCGAGGTTTTGAAAGATGAACAAAATAAATACACGTGTGCATGCTCACACACGCGCGCACACACTTACAGCTTCTATACTTCATTTTAATCAAGTAACAATGTGTTTACCTACATGTGTTTTTTTATGGTTTTTATTTCTGATTTGACGTTGTGACATAAATCTGAAAGACTATAAGAACCAGCATGAAGGCACACCCAGCTACACCCTCATATACACATGTACAAAAAGATGGAGAAAGAAAAGCATACGCACTTTTTCCATCTTGGTCACACACCTCACTTACATAATATTGATTAACCTGTCCACTTTCTGTGTCGACCTTCAGGGAGAAAGATTTTTCAGTCCCCTTTGTAACTACAGCACATTATGCATATGAGCATGAGGCGTTGAGATGTCTGTGTCTTTATGTTATAATTAAGATTATGTCTAAAGGAAAGGAGAAAAAATACTGTATGCCTAGCCTAGTAAATAAATATAGTACATCTAGTACAATTGGGTATTAGAAAACAAATGTACATATACACATAATTGTAGCCTATAAATATGTTTAAAATGATCAATATCTTTTTTGACGTTCAATAATTATTGTTGTGGTTTATTGCTGAGCCAAACACAGTATTTATCCACCGATCATTATACACAATTTAAGACAGTACCATTAAAGATATTTGAACGTTTATATCTAATCAATGCATGGCATGGTGATGTTGAAAACGTAAAACAAAAGAAGTCAATAAAAGATAAATGCATGAAATCATGCAATTGATTACCCAAATATCAATATTGCTGCCGGTAAAATGAGCATTGCGTCACTGTAAAGCATTAACACTAAAAAGAGCAGAAAATACACTATGCTTTTAAAATGGAGCAAAAGAAAAAAATAAATTGTTAGTTGTAAGCTTTTTTATAAAGTCTTATAATGCCTCGTAAATGTTCTATAAGCTTATGTTGTAATGCAAGTGTCAATATTCATTATAATGCCATGTAATGTATTTGTAACAAACTTTATTCCAGTTTAATTACAAAAATGTCCAGGACACATGTGTAGCATGTACTTCAGCTGGAAGGGACAGGAAGCTAGGTGCTATGTCATTTTGTCATTGTGTCATTTTATCTTGTCATTTTTGGTTGGTTTAGAACAAAGAACCCATAATTGTTTGTAATATTCTAACTGTTTTTGTAATTAATCTGGAAATGGTCGAATGGTTAGTCTTTGGAATGTTCATAGTGTTTTTGTAATTGTTAATAAATTGCAGTTGCTTTATAATTATTCACACTTCCCTATTAGTTATAAAAGTTGTGCAGTACAGGTTATGGCATTCTAATAAATGGTGACATTCTATTATAATATGATTATAAACTTTCCAGGAATTACTTTACATTATTAGAGCTTTTAATTATTCCTTTATAAGGAATCATTGCCAGTGCAGTTATAATGGTTAATGAATAAGTAACACTTTCTATGAAGCCTATAAACACTCTGCACAAAGTTTTAGACAGGACAATGTTCACTTAAAAAAATAAATAAATAAATACTGCAGGTGTAAATGTTTCAGTTAATATAAGCTACGTCAGGCAATACAGAGAAAATGACCGTGTGCCAAAAATGCACAGCATGTTTGTTGTTGGTCTGTTTACTTCATATTAATTGAGCAAAAAGGGCAAATTGATCAGTTATGCTGAGATCAAACAAGACGTGCAGGTATCTGAGCTGCAGAGCGGCTATAGGATCAAAGAACTGCCTCGACCTGAGCAGGTGTTTGAAGGAGCATAAAAACAGCAAATGGAGGTGTGTTGGTTCGAGAGATCTAGGGCAAAAACATCCCATTAGAAACCAAGCAGGTAAACAAAACAGGGCTCCTCAGGGACCCGGCCTCCAGAAGAGGGGTTACACACACTTTGAAGTGGCTAGAGGTATTCCCTTGGCTGTGTAGAGGCGTCTATTTGAATAACTAACACACACACACACACATGTAGAGGGAGTGCAATATTAAGGTAGGAGAAGACAGGTTATTTTTATTTATTTATTTTTTTAATAAAAAATGATCATTGGGAGAAGCAAAAACACAGTTGAGATGATTGAGGAACACATTAAAGATACCGCAGCACTGAATCATTCAATCTCATTGCTCAGTGTTGATTTAATTTTCTTTAACGGCATATTGTCTTTCCATTAATGCCCTTGTTGTAATGTTATTGTTTCTACAGTAACAACTTTCACAGGGACTTTTATGGTGGATACGCCATAATAAGCTAATATCAAATAAATAAAATAAATAAATAAATAAAGTGGTGTTTATAGGTTTCCTTTGTTAATCACTGATGCGGTGAAGGTTTTTGTAAGGAGATGTTTAACATTTATGGAGGGAGTCTCCAGTGTCAGCACTTTGTAAAAGTCAGACTGTTTTGGCTTATTAACTTCATGAGAGAAAAACAAATCAGATGCAGGTGTTTATAGCTGCTATAATGTAAGTGATAACAGATACCTTGTTTCGTGGATGTTCCACAACATTAAATGCCACTACAAATGACTTGTTGCTCATTAATAAATTAAAAATTGTAATTGCCTGCAAAATACTATGGTATAAGAGGAATAAAACACTTTGGGATGTGCTGTTTATAGAAAATAATCAATTTTGGGCTGCACTTCTAAATATATTTTGACCAAAAATATTTCTTAATCTCTTTTTTTTTTTTTTTTTTTTTTTAATTTGTACAGTATTAGAAGTATTAGAGATCAATTTTTCCCTGCTTTTCACCTGGTATATGTTACCCTGTGATTAACAGTATAATTTTATTATTATTATTATTATTATTATTATTATTATTATTATTATTAGAGTCAAGTAACATAGTGTACATGTCATACCATTATGCTATCACTTCACACTTAATAGAGCAAAATGACCCGAGAAATGACTCAGTGAGATGCCTGGAAACATCTACAGATGTAGAAATATGTTCTGGAGAGCCAGAGGCAAAAAAAAGGGAGTGTTGGATTGAAGGAGAGCTGAATCGAGACAGGGAATAGAGTGTGTATCGGCTTCCTAAAAACATTTTGACACTTTAAACCTACAGCCGCTTCCAGCTCGTAAATACTCAATACAGGATCAATAGCAGTCAGCTTTAAGGAGCAGAAACAGAGCCATGTGAAATACAGCCGTGCAGAGAGCTATGGATTTTATGACACCAGATACTTTGAAATGCAAATATTAACTCACGCTCACTGTCCTTCTCTCTTGCTGCACCTATTGATCGGCGCACGCTGACGCTATTGATCATTGAATATTTCATGGTGATAATTAAATTTGAGAAGCACTGTACTTGGAGCCATTTCTGCAGTCCTCCGACAGACACTCGAGAGGACTTGCATGACTTTGAGGTTTAATTATGCTCTAATGTAGTATCAGTCACTGAATGATGTGCAATTAGGATCATACAGAAACCCAAATGTAGAGTCAGAACACTGAATCATTTAAAGACTGAGACTGAACACATATTTTAACATAATTAATCTAAATGAGTGCAAAATGGTCTGAAATAACTGGAATTAAAAATTTCTACTAATAATATACAGCAAATGTTGTGCTCAAGCTAAAATGTGCATGCATTTTTACACTAATGATTTTCATACCAAGCTAAGATAAATTTGATGAAAAATGTTATCCTGCTTAGAGTGACATTACTAGAGAAGATGTTGCAAAAAAAGATCAGTGAAAATTCACATTTTGGATGTCCCTCATGTGCACACGCACTGATCCAATTCCTTCCGGCTAATCTTCAGTAGCTTTACCCCCTTCGAGTGTTTTAAAAATGGGAAGGAAGGGGAAAAATCTCCCTAATCGACATCATAATTTATGACATTAAAGAGCGGGGGGAAACGGGGAGAGGTTGCTGTAGGGATTGCATTAAAGGGCATCGTGCACTGCACAGGCCAATGTTAAACAAAGTGTCAATCAATAGCTCTTTTATTGGTGACCACAATCAATGCATTACTGACGGAGGAGGCCAATTAAGACCATCGACCGTGGGAGGGGCAAAGACAGGAGGACAGGAGGACAGGAGAGAAGAGGAAAAACGAAACGCGACTGCAGGAAAAGAAGTGTGCAGATAAAATGAGAGCATGAAAGAGACAACAGGGAGACCAAGAGACAGCACTTAAAAAAATAATCACCCCCTCATCCTCTCCACCAGCTTGATTTCCTTTCCTGAGTGTCAAGATTTCAAACACCATGTTCCCACATCAGCAGCTCCCCCAGGGTGCAGGCTGGACAACACGCTGATAGAGAGCAGAGGCCGCCTATCTCCCAGGAGGAAGAGCGGGTCAGGGGTCAACCGGCCCCTGTCTGCAGCCGCTGCCTGCTTGTGACGTGGAGCTGCCAGTGGGAAAGCTGCTCCTCCTCTCTTCTCACCACACACATGGCATCTTAATGAGGCAAGGTACGCTCTTCATGCTGCCCACTTTGGAAAGATGTGTATAGGGTGTGCATGTGTAGACCTCAATATTTTCCACATTTCTTTAGCATCATATTGGTGCATAATGTTATAATAAATACACTAAAAGCATTAATTATTATTATTACCTTTTCTATGTAAGTAAGAAATAATTGGGTGTGCTGTTATAGGAAAATAATCAATTATTGGGTGGTGTGATGCGGCCTGACATTGAACATGGCAAATTTTTGTAGTCCTCCTATACCCTGGCAATTTGCTAGCTATTACATTTTATTACTAAAGAGAAGGCACATCGTGTTTTTATCTATTTATAGTTAAATTTTAATGTTGTGGAATGTTTGCAAAACAAGTTTCTGTTATCATGTCATGTTATAGCAGTTCCCTCACCAGCCTCTCTTTTTTTTCACTCTTTTGAAGTTAATAAGACAAAAAAAAAACAGCTTGTCATGTTACTGAAAAATCACAAAGTGCAAAATCCTCTGAACTGAAAACTTTCTGTAGTTAAAAAAAAAAAAAGCTCTGACACTGGAGATTCATTCTATAAATGTTAAATAAACACTTCCTTCCTTTCCTTAATAGGCTTGGATTATGTGATGTGTCCATCATACAATTCCCTGTGCAGGAGTTGTTACTATAGAAACTATAACATTACAATAAGCACATCGATATGTGATTTGTGAACATGTGATATGTGACATGTGAACATGTGATTTGCCTTGCAGCCAGAGCTACTGTCAGATCTGCTGTTCTAGAAAATGAATCAACAATGGACCAATCATACTCAAGAATGTATGCTGTGATTGTCTATCTATCAATCAATCTATTGTATCTATATCTTATTATTTTTGGATTGAGAGACATCAAGTCTGACCTATAAAACATGTTAAGCCTGTTCTCTTGTACTGGTGTTTACACTAGGTGAGAGACCAAGGGAAAAAAAAAAGAGTCAGCACCGAACTCTTGCTGTACATGTAATCCATGCTGCTGTCAGTGATTCCTCCAAGTGTTCCTTTACATATACTTTCCATTCTTATCAACTCATGTGACTACACTAGACCAAAAAAAAACGATTCCTTCCTGTGTAGCTTTACGTCCTGTTCCCAAGGACAGAGGGTCATAGAGGCCATCTGTTTAATGTCAGTGGTGCTTGCTGATCTACTGAGGGGTTATCGGCACTCTGAGCTATCTGACCCTTCTCCTCCAGCTCCAACACTCCAACACCACACACACACACTTCCAGGCCCAGGACTCAAAGTCTTCCATGTGTGATGTGATGATCCCCATTCTCCCTTTACTGTTTTTTTTTTTTCTCGCATTGCTAGATTAGGTGTGTCCCATTTTCATATCTTCTCAAATGATTTGTTACAATTTTCCTCATATTTGCAAATATGAGATGTTCCTTGAATGTAACCCGGCCACAAGTTCTCTGTGGTTCTCTAGGCTCTCAGTTCTCTGCGTTTTAGAAAACAGTTGTGCTTGATCCCTCTTACATAAACCTTGAATGTGACCGACCAAGATTACTGAGTGTAAAGTAATAAAAGTGTCACTCTGAGAAATGGATAGATGTAACTACACAATAAGTTAAAGCTGTATTTGGAGCCGAGAGCTACACTCTTTCAGGTAGATCTGACATGGCAGAGAGCAGAGCTTGTCAGAAAAGCATTTGAAGAACGACCATGTGGTGGGAGAGAACACACAGAAAAAGCACCAATCATGAGGAGAATGACATGAACCTCTGCAAATTATGGGGTTACCTTTCCAACCTTTCCATCTGCTGAAAGAGAACAGTTTCTCTCTCTCTCTCTCTCTCTCTCTCTCTCATGGTTGATGGCTTTTAAAACCATAATGAATCACACACTGCCATATTAGGAGAGGAAATACAAAAAAGACATTCAGTGTTTTCTTGCTGTATGAAAAAGTGTCCGCATTGTTCACTCTCCAAACAAAGAGATAATTCCAAGTTGAAATATAATGGTCTCATAATTTAAATAAGTTCATTAATATTTTGCATCACTACATTACATCCCTGTTTATTTTATTCACTTATTTGTGTTTCACATGCCTTTCTTGGTCCAGAGTCTTATTCCCTCCACAAAGAAAGAACCAGACACACTACATGCCTCAGACCAGACAGATATAATATTTCAAATTGAATCCCATCTCTTTGATTTCTCATCTCACTTGACTTGATGCAATCACCATAAGCACTCAGAGGTCAGCATAGTGTAAGAACACAACACGTATTACAGACTATAAAACAAAGCTGTTTCCAGCTTTTGAGTTTTAGCTGGAGACTCGTAGTGTGGGACTGTTTTGATTCAGCTGGTTAAAGTGTGCTACAGGACCATACTGCCCAGCAGACCTCTGAATGCTGCTCCAGATGAAGCTCTGTGGGGGGAAAAAAGAAAATTATGCATTTCATGCACACAAAAGCAGATCTTTTTTCATGTAAAATTTATGTTCATATGAATTCAGTCTGCAGAAAAGCCAGGACTGCTATCCCACCTTCCTCAACCTTAAACATCCTGTATTTGCTTCTGTAATTTCTGCAAAACAATTTAAGATTGCCAGTAAAGGGGAATTCATGATACCTATATTTTAAGGTAGTGACCTCTAATCCCACCCAGTGTTTAGTCCAGATTATAAATGTATTTTTTTTTCTTTATGTCCAACTTTTTGCAAAAGATTTTTTTTTTTTTTATGTTTTGATTGATTTCCTCCAAGAAGGAGCTATTTTTATAGCATGGCTATAAAACTGAGTAAATTCTAAGAGGACATCAATGAATCACATGAATGATTTAAAATGGCACCTTCACATCAGTTAAATTACATTTACATTTGCCATTAAATTTTACCTTCATCAGTGAAGGTGCCATTTTAAAGCTGTATGCCAGGAATAGGCCGGGACGATTAAAACACCACATGCTGAATACAAACATTTTATTACAAATAGACAATACTGACACTTTATTTTCAATAATTACTGTCCATCATGCCATTTTAATGATACGATTACACTTCTGTTTATGTCATTCAAATCTGTCATTATGGTCATGTTTATTCTACATTCTTAAATCCAGAACCACAAAAGAACCTCTGGGGAACTATGAGATTCTATCCAAAAACCATACAACAGCCTGTTTTCCTATCAGAAAGTGATCCATGTAGATCCCTTTCAGAAAGCGAACGGCCCTTCTGAAGAACACTGAACACTGTCACACTAACAGCAGCTTGAATACAATGTGGAATATCGCCCGTCATCCACAGTGCTCTTGAATTCTTGAACTATTTTGTGTAGTGCCTTTAACAATTGCTTTCTCAAAGCGCTTTACAAACAAAAAACACAACGAAATGTATAGAAATGATCGTTTCTATAGTAACGACTTGCGCAGGGACTTGTAAGGTGGATGCTCCCCATAGACAGAGTCAAATCTGTGTGTAAGTGTCGATGTGGTTAGGGTTTCAGTGATGTTTATTTAGCATTTTTGGAAGGACTCTCCAGTGTCAGCGCTTTGTAACAGTCAGATGTAAAGCTGCAACTTTGACTTATCCAACATTGTTGTTTTGTTTTTGTTTTTTTCTTTTGGCAAAAAAAAACTTTTTTGTCTTAACAAGAAAGAGAAAAATGAGAAGCTGGTGAGGAAATGACCTTTTATAGCTGGCTATAATGCAAATGATAACAGGAACGAACTTGTTTTACAGATGTTCCACAACAATGTACAATATGTTTGTATTTAATAAATAATAAAATAAAATTGTAATCAGTGGCAAACCACTTTAGGACATTCTGTTGAAGGAAAATGATCAAGTTCGGGGTGGTAAGTCATTCTGCTTCACGTCTGCTGTATCACACCATCCCCGTTGTTGATTAGTTTATTAATCATCTTAAAAAATCACACCCCAAAGCCAGACTCAGCCAAGCTACTTAACACTCCACATAATCATAACCTGCAACAATCTAGTGATAGTCTGTTTCAGTAAATGCTATATTAAAGCAGTGAATATAGTGATGTGAATAAAAAGGAACTACCTACTGTAAAATGCTAAAGGAAATTCTATTTCAAATAAATAATACATCAGCAAAAATAATGTGGTGGTATAAATTTGGTAATTATGGAGCTTCAGTGTTGCACCGAACAGATTACTTAATGGAATGTGCTTTTTAGTGCTGTTTCATTATTGAGACATGGTACCACTAGAGGCTACTGTTTCTCCCTACTGATTAAGATTTATGAGGCTGTAATACATGTCTGCAGTGTACGTTTTGTATTTTTAGTCCAAATTTAAGCTTGTGTTTGGTTAAGCTCATGTCTATATTTACTTTCAGCACCTTGTGGTAGCACTGCAATAACTGACACTTTAAATTTAAAGCCTCGCTCACTCCATAACACAGTTTAACAACTTTTTCTGACTGTATCTCTATGGGTTTATTTTATCACGTTTAAAGTAAATAACAAACTTGCTGAAGGGATTTCATTCACTACATTTTTAAGAAAATAAAGCTAAACCATGCACAGACTGCCTAACAGAATCTAGTATCCTGGAGATCTTGAACACCCTATATCAGAAAGAACAGCAAGGGGAACAACTATCTTAAAAGTTGTGTATTGCATTTCAAGGACGTAACCCACTACTGGAGCTCTCCTTTAGTTCGAAGAGCCGCATCTAAATCAATAAAGGAAAAACCCTTGAGATCTGATCCAAGCTCCTTGATCTCCAAATTAAGTTTGACAGTCTGCAAATCAAAAATTAGCACTAACCCCGGCAAGCTGTTGCTGTGTTTGAAATCGGATGACGTATGCTCATCTGAGCCAAGGTCAAACACTGTGTAAAAGTGATGTTCAGGTCCACTTTACGATAACCAACGAATCTGCCAATCAAAGGTATTTAATTTCACCTTCTGTACAGTTAACAACACCGTTTGATGTTGGCAGATATACAACATCTGCTGTAGATAAATAGAGATTCTTGTATAAGGGAAATAACCTTGTTCAGGACTCATGGTATGCTACATAACTCAAGGAATTTAAAAGGAGAAAAAGAGATGAAATGGTTGTACTTGAATGGCGTTCTCCTGTAACTGTGGTGTGCTAACTGCAAAAAATGCATGACATCGATTTTAGAGAGCAGGGTGACATTCCTGGTGTCTTACACAATAGTATAACGAAGCCAAATCTCTGTTTGGAATTAAACGGCATTGTCTTTTTTTCTTTTTTTTTCCACGGAGCTCTTGCTTTGATCATTTATATAACAAAAGCCGTTGAACTTTTTGCTTTAGGCTGGATAGGACATGTGAGATTTAGGAGGATCCTTTGAATGTGTCAGTATAATGCTTTGGCAATAAACTTTATACCGTTTTATGTCTTTCTATCATCTCGGTAACTTTGAGAAGCAAGGTGTGGTAAGCTCATATTAACTCATGTAACATATGTGTCCCGGAGGGAAGTGTGTGTTTTTAGTGCTTAAAGATGATCCTGTCAAGATAAAGTAGGTAAATCCCAGACACATCAGCACAGGACATGAGTAGAACTGTTGTTTTTTTTTTCCATCTGAAAACATGGGTATAAAGCGTCTTTAAGCCCCGAGGCATGATACCACACAGCCACGGAATGGCAGATGAAAACCAAAACGTGTGGAGGAAATATTTTTAGAGGCATCTGGCTTGCGTTTGGAGGCCGACCATGGAGGAGAAAAGCTTGGGCCGCAAATGAGGTCCAGAGGCCCTTGCAATTGAACTGTCACCAGTGGAAATGCCGCTTTATCCCACTGAGGCACGGCTAGACAGCGGGGTATGCGGGCAGGCTTCCACGGTGCAGGCCTGTCTGTTCTTAGTTACCTCCAGCACAGCGCACTTACCTGAAGATGAAAGCAGTCAGGTCAATTTTGCTAAACCAGCAGAATAACCGCAGATAAGTGATGATGACTACCAATTGGTCACTTTCGCTTTTGCCCAAATCCCTGGGATGAGAACCCGAAACATAAACGTGCCAGCGATAATGGAGCGAAAATGAGTATTCTTTGGGTTTTTTTGTGCATGTAACCCAAGCTCGAACTCTCCCGCCCCTACATGCCTCTGCGTTTTTCTCCTCCTCTGGAGTCACCACAGTTGAGGAGCTGAATCAAAAGGGAAAGGCAAAACCTTGCTTCTCAATTAGGACAACTTCTCTTTACTAATGCTGCATGGTACCCAGAGCGAGGCTTTGAAGTGACGGCAAGTGGAAAAGTAAATTTGACATTACTACGCCCTGTGTTTCTTTAATGCTCACAGAAAATGAGACATAGCCCTCTGTCCTTCCCCATGTAACTTAACCACAGAAGCCAGACTGCTGCAGAGAAGATCTGCTGGGACCCTGAGATGAACCTGAACAAAAAAAAAAATCCTTAGAAAAAGAGAAAGAGGGTAAGAAAACAAATAGAATCAAACATCAATGCTTGGGTAAGCATTATGTTCCCTAGCTTAGTCATGGCCCCTCAACCTCATACCAACTCCGGCTTTAAAAAGAGCAAGCAAGAGGAAAAAAAGTGGTGCTACCTCTCAAAACAGTTTATGCAAACAAACATCAAGCACTGCTATTTGTATTGGCACCACTTTTCGCTTAACCGCCATCAACCAGCTGCAGATGGGACTTCTCCCAGGGGACAGAGAGAAAGAGAGAGAGAGACTACAGACTGAAGGAATAGAGGACACTATGAAGCAGAGGATGAAGAGCATTTATAAAAGTAGGGAAAATATCCGGAATAAACAAATTCACTAAGCTTATTACATTTATGGCATTTAGCAGATGCCCTTATCCAGAGCAACTTACATTTATCCAACTTGAGCAGTTAAGGGCCTTGCTCAAGGGCCCAGTAGTGACAGCTTGGCAGTGCTGGGGACTGAACTTATGACTGAACTTCCGATTAGTAGGCCAACGTCTTAACCACTGAGCTACCGCTGACTTATTGCAATTTGAAACATGTACAATGCCACTACTGATGTAAACTATGGTACAATACGATCATAATTAGTTTGGAAGTAATACAACACTGAAGTAAACAGTTTGGTTACACTCGTTTATGTTTCTTGAAGAAGCAAATGTCCTGAAGCAATTTTCCAAAGGATGAACCATGGGCTTTTGTGGGCACATGTGTTACAAAGTGCATTCATGAGAACATTTAAACAAGAAACATGCTAAACAAATGTACATGTGGCAAAGTACGCAAGATTAGCCACAGGCATCATGCAACATACAACAGCCTACTTCTGCCATACACACACACACACACAATAATTTCCCCCTGTCAATGCCAGGCCACTCTGTGTGTGACAAGTTACAAATCTCAGACAGCACCACTGATGATAGGTTTACAGCAGACTGCAGTGGTATCTGCCAGCTATTGAAGTCAGTCTACACACACACACACACACACACACATGCATGCACATGCTCACACACTTCAACGGACTTATGTATTACTGTCACTACATAATGCTCTACAATGTACACTAGATATTAATCATTTGGCTTTTTTTAGTTATCCGAAAAACTAAACAAAAGCCAAACGATTAATGTCTAGTGTACGTTGTAGAGCATTATGTAGTGACAGTAATACATAAGTCAGTTTTAATCATTTTAAAATGATTTTTTTTTTAGGATTTTAAAAGGATTTTTTTTTTTTTTTTTGCATTTGTTCATTTTCACTAACACACACAAGAACACTCAAGGAGTCTCCAGTGTCACTGCTTTGTAAATTTTCCAACATGGGAAGATCTTCAAGACAGAAAATGTTCCTGTTTATCTGTAACATTTTTTTGTCTTATGAACTTCAAAAGAGAGAAAAAAAAGGCTGGTGAGGGAACAACTGGTTACAGCTGTTAAAACACAGGAACTAATTTGTTTCATGGATGTTTCACAACATTAAAAATAACTATAGATCAAAAGTGTGATGCTTTCAGACATTTTTAATAAATAAACTGTTCGACTTGGCAAATTGCTGTGGTATAAGGGGAATAAAACACAATGTAACATGCAGTAATTTCGCACAGTCACTGATTAATTTCCAATAACAGCATGCCCCATTCTGCTTTATTGCTTGCTTATTGTATTTAATTGTTTCACTGTGACAAAAGGTTGGAATGTTGTCCTTTTCAGCAGACTGTGCTTCTGTCCAACTCATAAACCACACACATGAGCACTTAATGAGCACCTATTATTAAAAATATGTCAGTGAATAAACCCCAACTCATTACTATTCTCCAGAGACTTTATTAGAAAAACTAGAGTGATAACTTTTTCATTGTGATTGTTTTAATAACGCTGCTAAAGTCTCTCTGTGGTCAATTTAATCTGCAGCTCAGACAAAGTTTATTTTGGGCTTTACTGGGCACTCCTATGACCACATTCATTATCATTTGAGCACTTCTCATTTAAATATTTATTACTTTCTTTTCAATTTTTAGATAATTTAGCAGTATTAATACCTGGCCAGAGATGAAGGCACATAATGGTGTGTGTGTGTGAGTGTGTGTGTGTACAATAATTCAGGACCTTGTGTGTCGAGGATTCATAGGAATATATCAATATCAGCTATATCGGCTTTGCCTAATGAGATCAGTCTTCCATATTTCTGAATGTCCCCTCCCCTTCATTATTCTTTACTTTTATTATTATTTAATAAAATAAGCTATGATCAGTCATAAAAAAAAAATAGAAAGCTTTGTGAAATTCATTAAAGCAGCATGAGAAATGTATTAAATGTGAAGTCGAAGC
Source organism: Pangasius sanitwongsei (assembly GCA_037576675.1). Lineage (NCBI taxonomy): Eukaryota > Metazoa > Chordata > Actinopteri > Siluriformes > Pangasiidae > Pangasius > Pangasius sanitwongsei. The sequence continues at coordinate 4,857,125 of CM075027.1, forward strand.
CAGCTGTTGGTTTAACCTTTCTGAATCCTAATAATCCATATGCAAGGCTAACAGCGGAGCTAGCGAGCACACACAATAGTAACCAAAGAGCAAACCTGTGTTATAGTGAACTCAGCACATTCTTTGTGTTAACTATACACTAGGGTTTAACTAGCAAAGTGCCTTTGCAAAACAGGCTTTAAAAAACGTCAACTCTATTTTGCTGAATGTTATATTATAGCTCTTATAAAGTGATATAAGTAAGGAATAAAACAAGACAGAACATGCTCTTTTAGGAAAATACTAAACACTGGGGTGGTATGATCTGATTAAGCGGTGTGAAGTTGATTATTTTCCAGTAACACCATGTTATGGCGTCTGTTAGGCATATTTAAGGTTGTGGAACTTTCAAAGGACATATTAGTTCCTGTTATCACTTGCGTTAGAAAAGCCACCAAAAACGAAAATGTTTTTGGGTTGTCTGCACATCCGTCCATTCATCTGTGTGTCGATCCAAGATCCTCGTTAGTGCAATATCTCAAGAACGTGTAGCTGAATGTTTCTAGGATTTATATGGAATTAACCTTGTAACCAGCAGATGAACTGATTAGATTTTACGTTAGATCCAAACAGGGTCAAGGTCACAGTTGGTGTCGAGTTCTACTTGTTCTCTCTTTCTTGAAGTTAAAGATTAAAAAAAATCCAGCTTGTCATGTTACAGAGAAGCCAAAAAGCACAAACTCCTTTGTCCTGAAGACTTTCCTGTGGTGGAAAACTTTCTCACTGTTACAAAGTGCTGACACTGGAGACTCCTTACATAAATGTCAAACCTCTTACATAAACCTTCACCATTTTAATGATTTCAGTGTTTTTCGTTGTTAAATAACAGCATAGGTGCTCCTGAGTAGCACAACAGAAAAGTGTTCGCCCTACTGTCCAGAGATCGTGAGTTTGATTCCCAACAATAGCACAGCGATTCATGACCGGGAGTCCAAGAGAGTAAAATTGGCTGTGCTTTCTGGGTGGCAGGGATGGCATACTCCCTCTCTCCTGTCAATCATAGCAACACTAGCCAATAGTGGGCATGTGTAAGTTCACCCTGTGCAGGAGATAATGCAGTCAGCAGCTTCATGTGTCTTGGAGGAAGCAGTTGTTAGCCCTGGTTGGTAGCAGTCATGTGATAGGTGAGCGCTGGCTGATGGCTGAGAAATGTCCGAGACTATATTAGGGAGAAAATCAGGGGAAAATAAATAATAGCATGGTTTTTATTCATTCATTAGAAGTCTGAGATTACACTGAACATCTGTCATACAAGTCCCTGTAAAATAGCTGTTACTATAGAAATTATAGATGACTTTTTCTAATAATTATAGATTATTGTTTCTAATATAAATCTGTGATTTTAAATTATAGCCAGCAGTGAATTACTACTACTATTACAGAAAATACAGAAAATCAACACCTTCTGATGAATCAGAGTATTCAACAGAGAGCACTGTGCTATAAATCTAGTTAATCCATGTTAAAATCTCCAAGGGCCTTCACGTTGGCCACAAAATTAGCTACCAAAACATGTTAGATCTATAATAATTGTTCATTAAAAACTTGCAAGATTGTCCACTTTTAAGCACTACCAGTATATGTTCAGTATCTGATTTCTATCTTAACTGCAAGTTCAGTAACGCCAAACCAAAAATTCACACTGCAGCCTCGATAGCTGCTAGAGGACAAGGGACACGTTGATGTCTCTGACTTTAGACCGACTGGCTCCTTGGATCTAGTGAGTGTGAAAAATGATATGGGCGAATGAAGGAGCTGGTCAGCGCACCCTGCCTCTTCAATTAAAGCTGCTTTGAGTTTCACCCTCCCCTCCTCGAACTGCTGCTTATACATAATGCATGAGTGGGTCCATATGCACTTGGGCTATCATGCACGCCCTTGTGAGAGGCTCGGGATCCTGTAAGCTATTCTGAAAGTGCATGAGAGAGCCTGACCTTCCTCTGCACCACTCTCCTCGGCCTCAGGTGTGTCTCATGTTCTCGCGAGGCGAATAGTCTAAATAGGCCTAAATGTATGTGGGCTTTGATCAACGGATTTTCATAGCTGTTAGAGAACAACTGCCCAACGTCAAGATTTATGTCAAGTTCCGTGTTCATAGACTAGATCTTAGTCCATCTGGAGAAAAAGAAACCCTGAGTTCATTCAAGATTAGAGTTATGATATTGCACTAGTTAACAAAGCATGCTAACTACTACACTATAGTGAATATATTAAGGTTTTGGACCTACAGTATGCCATTTTTAGCTTTCCAAAATAACCTTTGCTTCTTGGGAAACCATTTTTGTGCCATATTAAACCAAAAAATTTAACTCCTACCGTAAGGAACCATCCATATTATGGTATGAAATGACTTTTCTACCACCTTACTTTTTAATAGTTTACTAAATATTGAATTCATATTTTCAAAAACCATGTTTATATATGAATGAATGTTCATTTATGTTTGTTAATGAACATGTTTGTTCCTGAATGTTTCTTTCTTATATTCATATTCATTAAATATTCTGCTAACTCAAATGTATAATTTGGCTTGCTGGTTAGCTAATGTTTAATTAATAACCCTGTTGTAATGAATAAGATGGCATTAGCAATGAGAACAATAATACCTAGCAAATTTATATTAAAGCCGATTTGGATCAAGATTTTTGTTTGTTTGTTTAGATTTAATGGCAGTTGTTTTATTTTTTATGTCAGATGAAAGGCAGACATGTCATCCTGTTAAAAAAAAATCTCAAAGACCATTTAGCTCATTTGTCCACAGTTTCATATGACACTGATGTAAATTTGGATGCTTATAAAAAATGCACCTTTGGTGCTTGGCCCCCTAAATAAGTGAGGACACAACTGAGTGGTGAAACAACTGAGCAGGAAAAATCTCAGAGTACTTTAAAGGTCCAAATGCAAAATGTAAAGGAATGTACTTGAGTAAGCATACAAGTAATTCAACAGTATTTGAATAAAGTATAAATATTCCAAAATAGTACTTAAGTACAGTGCTTAATTGGTCAAGTATTTGTCATGCGGGGTTACTGTAGCAAATTTTTTATTTATTTATTTTTTTTGGGGTATACTCAAAACATATGACAATAAAGCTGACTTGAGTAGTATGTAGCCTATTGTAATCTATGGAAGCGTCCTATTTTTAGCGTGTGGTTTAGACGTAACTCTAGTAACTATGATACTATTTGTTACATGGTGTACGTCCTGAACATAGCCACACTCACTCTTAACATTATTTGTGGCGCTGGCATGCGGTTTGGGGCATTTAAGTTTCTTCCCCATGCTTATCCCAGGTTCTTGTCATGACTGCGGTGTGTCCAGGTGGACCATGGCGCTATAAAGTATTCATGGGCCATAGGCAGTTATTGTAGGTCCTACTCGTGTTTTTCTTTGTGGCGTTATCTTCTGGACACGGGAGCGCGCTTTACTCGCGGCTCTTTGGCGCCACTCGAAGAGAACGCGCGTAATCGCAGTGGGATCTGCGGCCAAAGAGCGCTCGACCCTTGTAAAGCAGGAGCAGTGAAATCTACTCCTCATATTATCCGGGGCAGTGATGAGAGAGAGAGAGAGAGAGAGGCGTTAGGATAAGGGGTGGAGTGGATGAAGGGAACGTTAACGTCATTGTGTTTTTTGCATGATGCGTTACTCCAAGGAAAAAAAAAAAAAAAAAAACGGGAAATGATTATCCAAGGTGATGAGAGCACCAGATTCCATAAAGCCACTGTGATGCAATGAAGATATATTGAGGAAATTCTAACTGCATTGTTTAGAAGACATTAAATAAAACTTCCTATCATCATTCAATCCCATCATTCAATGCAATGCAAGTCTAATCCCACTGCTGTTTTATAATTAGACACGGAATATTATAGTTTCAGTTCTTTTTTTTCTTTTTCTCCCCATTTTTTTATTCGCTCTAGGAATTTCCCCATAACTGCGCATTTTGAGGGAATTGCTCGGCAGGTTACACAAGGCCATTTCCATCTGTTAATTGATGTGATTACGCATTTGTGCGTAATGGTCGCGGAGGTCTCGAGCTCCACATCAATCACTCCTGTATTGACCTGACAGAGGCTTGCTCCTGGTTTTCCGCGCATGCCCAGTGGGAGAGCTGAGTCCTTTAATAGAGAGAGATGGAAACAGACAAATGTGGGGTCTGATCATTCCTCATTATCAGCTGGACCGACAGAATTTCAGGAATACTGTAGCTTTGACTAACTAGCTAAATAAATAAATAAATAAATAAATAAATAAATAAATAGTTAGATGACCATGGTGGTAATACGCAATCGTATAATGTATCAAAATGAGACATGACTTAACTTTAAATCATCTATATTAATTATAAGAGTAATTTTATATCAGAGGAGTTATATGGTGTGTATGGAATTTTATTTTAGAATATCATTTTATAATTTTTTTTTTCTAATAAGAAAAATCATAAAGAAGTGATCAGACGTATTTACGCACGTTGCCTGTTAAAAGACCATTTATTTGTTTGCTGTTTTTTCTCAGCCAAACACTGACAGACTGATTCCTTTAAAGCTTCTTTTAAAGATTTAAAATGGTCTAATGCACAGAAAAAAAAAAAAAAAAATCTGAGAGGACGGGGTGAGGGTTGGGGGGGGGGGGTGTGGAGGTGCAAAACACATCTCTGGAAAATCGCACTGTAGATGTGATTGGCAAACACATTATTCTATCCGAGCGTCCCGGGATTATCGTGACGTCACGCCGGTACCCTGCATGGATGAATGCTAAAGAACTATAGAGGCACAAAATAATGGCACAAGCAGAAGTCCATATCTTGCAAGTGTTACGTTATCCTTTAAGCTTTCTTCTGCACTAGCAACAATATTTATTTATTTTATTTTTTTTTTGCACTTGATTAGGATTTACTCTTTGTTCCCTTAGGGGGATTATACTAACATATAAAACTAAGGGGCAGGCGTAAACAGACACAGTTCTTCTTAAGTGCAGCTATCTATTATTGAGAGAAAGGCCGAGTGTGGAAATGCGCGCAAGACGGTGGATTTGAACCAGATTTGGCTCCAATCGATCAGAGGAGAAGAATATTGCTGATGGTAACCAAAGACGCAGCTATGTCTTTCTCTCAATTTGGATATCCTTACAATGCAACTTCTCAGGTAAGCAAAAATGAGTGCCATTTATTATTTTTCTAAAGACTCAACCAAGGCATACCTTCATATTATATTTAGCTCACCTTTTGAGTACATTATAGGTGGTTTTATGTCATGCACTTCAATAAGTTGTTTCCTGCAACATATGTTGTGTTGGATGTGTAATATTAGGAACGTTGCTCAATTTGAATTATGAATGAACTCACGTGTTGTTGTGGGGTGACAAAACCCTGTGTACATTACCTTTAAGGTGTAATTACAGAGACTCGGCTCCTCCCTTTACTCTATAGTGTGCGTTAAATTGATGGAGCCTCCTCAACTTTTAACCATGTGCAAGTTCACGACTATAAACTTCCGCCGCTCTTTTTGTATAGTTATTTCTAACAGTTTTTTTTTTTTTTCTGTCATACATTCTAGTAGGTCAAAACACAAAAAGTAGAAAGGAGTTTTTTCCTCCTAAAAACATGAGGTGCATCAACTTTTAAGCGCATTATTACTGTTATCATTTCCGCCTTCTATTTAAGAACAGTTTTAGAACATTCACAGACAATATATTGGACAATTATTCAAATTTTTTTTTTTAAATAACATGAAGAAAAAATACGTCTTACCTTTTTTATTGTTTATTTTTCTTTATAATTTACCTACAATGTTCTACACAGCTCTACACAAGTGCCTGCAACAACGCATAAAAGTAACGTCTCCTTCCGTGATTTTCTTCATGCAGTTTTTCGTGTCGTCAAAGCCCAGTACGACTTGCTGCGATTCGATTTCCAGGTCGGTACCGGACGGCACGAGCGCTCCCCAGGCCGCCGCCGCTGCTGCCTCCTTCTGCTGCCCGCCCGCCTGTGAGAAGCGGCTGGTGACGGGAGCGCGCGCGGAGCTGAGTGCGGCGCTCGGGGTGTACAGCTCCCCGTACGCGCCGACACACGCTTACGCCAACTACTTCCAGTACGGAGCGGATTCCTCCGCCATCTACTCCACACTGGTACGCCCTGAGCTCAGCACAAAACACTCAGGCATGGCTCCCCGATCGATCAAGCCTGTCCGTGCACTATCGATCACTGTTCGGGGTTTAGAGCTTCAAGCAGTCCAGTACCGAAGTAACAAATGAGTGATAATCATCCAAAAGGACCTGGGACACTTTCTTTTAGTCTGTTAAAAAGAAAAAAGTCACTAGACTGTAACTAATAGTCTAGTTAATAATAATAATAATAATAATAATAATATATATATATATATATATATATATATATATATATATATATATATATATATATAAGCTATACAGTATGAAACTTCGTTAGCGTCTTATTATAGAAAACATTCGAGTTTATTAAGCAACATTCGCTGACTTTGAGGTACTGTGCTGTTATTAACAGGAAAAGAGTTATAATACGCGCTCCTGTTGGGCAAAAAAAGGCAAATATTAAGGTTTTAATGGTCTTAACAACAAATCATTGGTCAGAAAATGAACTGTTTGGGGAAAAGCCAGAAACAGAGAAATTCACTTATATAGTCTTCTTGTACGCAAAGGTAAAATCATGATAATGATTAAAATGTTTGATGTAAAATTCAACCGAACACATGTCTGGGTGTACAAACTTTTAGTCATTAGTCATTATTTGGTTATCTGCTACACCTAGGGCCACAAGAAAAGCTATCCCATACTAACTTCCTTTATCTTTAATTCTTGCTAATTTCCTATACATTTCCTACAATTTGTTGTAAAGACCACTTAAGCTTACTATTTTACCATTTTGGGCTTGGTCCATTTTTTTTCCTTTTTTTTTTTTTTGCCCACGAGTGTAATTTGCATATAAATTATTCATCATGATCACTGGAATATCAAATTGCAAATTAGGGTAAGTGAAGGAGAAAGATTTCTACTAGATTATAGCACCATTGTATAGTGAATATAGAATACAACACAATAGTGCCACCATCAGTCCGATCAGGCTCATATCCCAGCCTGGGGAACAGAAGGGAGTCCTACCTACTGAACAAGTTTCATGTATCTACAGCTTACAGTCTTTGTTCCCCCATTGTGTTTCGGTGCTGAAGAAGGTGTGACCTAAAGTTGTCCCTCAAGAATTCATCTCAATATCTCATTATGTGACTGACTCCAGACATTGGCAGATAATGTAACTAACAGAATTTAGCATATGAAGTTCTTGAATACGTTTTTCATAACATCAAATAAGTAACATATATTAATAAGAATTATTTCAAGTTTCAAGTTTAATTTATTTATATAGCACCATTTATAACAGCAGCAGCTGACCAATGTGCTTTACAGCATA
>CM075027.1:4864704-4927412 GCA_037576675.1 Pangasius sanitwongsei
TATATATATATATATATATATATATATATATATATAATTTTTTTTAAAATTATTATTATTTTCTTTCTTTCTTTCTTTTATTTTTTTTTTAATTTTTTTTTTTTTGGTAGTGGCCTACGCTCGGTGTCTACCTGCCCTCACAAACTGAATTAACACCTACAGTGTGGGAGTTAACTCTTTACTACATTCCTTGGGGTCCATCCAGACTTCCAAACAGCATAAGAGTTAATTCATCACTATAGATGCTGTTGGGCATCCACAAACATCTCAATTACCTGACGAATTGGCTCAGGTGTGTTAAACAGGGAGCGCACACATACATTTAGGGCTTCTCCAGAAACTACTGCTTATGTATAAGTATATGTAGGACTTCTTAGCATAAGAATTCAGGGTATAGTTTCTTCCGGAAAGAAAAGTACCAAACTGTATTTGTATTGGTGTATTGTTTTGTTTAGTATGTACCTTTAATGTAGGAAAGGGTATGTGGTGTACCTTTTGGTGTAGTGATCCTTAAGGTCCAATTACATACCTTAAATTATTTTTCAAGATTTTGCATACTAAAGTACAAATGATGTCCCCTTGATGGTACCATGCCAGAGGCAAGGAACAATACAGTATGATACCTTTATTTCTGGGCATATAGGAAAGTATGCTTTGTTCTGTACTTTATATTATCTGCATAACAATGATCTCTATTTGTTCTTTTGGCAGAATCCTCAGTATGATATTAAAGAAAGCACAGGAAGCCTTCATGGCGGGATCAGCCAGCCCAACGCTTACTACCCATATGACCACTCACTGGGCCAGTATCAGTATGACAGGTAAGAAAGTGACCTAATTATAGAGATGTTCTATTCTCTGAGATAAGATCTGAAATTCTTGTCCTATGCAAAAGTGTGCATTTTCATAATTTACTCATAATTAGTAAGCCCATCTTTCTCAGGTATGGGACTGTCGACTTTAACAGCTCAGCCAGGAGGAAAAATGCCACACGCGAGACGACAAGCACCCTCAAAACATGGCTTTATGAGCACCGCAAGAACCCGTATCCTACCAAGGGTGAGAAGATCATGCTGGCCATCATCACCAAGATGACCCTCACCCAGGTGTCCACCTGGTTTGCCAATGCCCGGAGGAGACTGAAGAAGGAGAACAAGATGACCTGGTCACCCAAGAATAAGGCAGTAGATGACAAGAAGGAGATCCTGGATAAGACAGACCAGCAATCTGTCACCAAAGGTATCTGCTCTTCTTATCTTTTATAAGACACACAGCTTACCATAATGAACCAAAAAAAATATATATGCAGGTCCTTTACATGTCTGAGGACCAATCTTTGCAGTATTTCATTCTTGTCCAGACTCTAAAGACTCCAAGGAGGATCAGGACCTGCATCTTAGTGACCTTGACAACATAGAAGATGAGGATGAGGACTGTGACAAGCTGGACAGTGACTGTGAGAAACCCAGCCAAGATATGGCATCACTCCCTGTGCCCTCCCTGCCCATCTCCAGCCCTCCAAAGAGAGATTGCAACTCTGACCTTCCTTCCCCCTCCAGCTTTCCTGCGTTCCCATGCAAAGTGAAAGGTGTTATGGCACTCATTCCTGACTCGGACACTTCAGGCTCCAAACAGCAACCACAACAGCTTCCGGCTTTACATCCTGCCTCCGCTGGTTCGATTTCCCTGCCTAATTTCCAAGTACTGGATCAGAAGCCAAGGATTTGGTCGCTGGCAAGAACCGCTGCTACTGGAATGACCCAGCACAGACAGGAATTACAAACTGAATGCCAGCTACAAGCTGCTCGGGTGCCAATGGTGAGGAGCGGTGGGCATTGTGCGGGTTCCAAGGGTCTCCAAGACCCCACAAACTTGGGGAACTCTGAGAGCTTGTTTGAAGAAGGAGCACCCGGGCTGAATAAGGTGTACAGTGCGGCAAACTACAGAGGCCTACAACTCCACTGTTCCTCATACCAGGCTGTGACAGACTCCTACCAGTACTCCACTATGGAAGGTAGAGAATCTTGGATTATTCATCTCTGTTCTTAAAGAGATATTTGAGTGATTTTAAGTCTTCAGATCCAGTAACCAGAGTTGGTAGCCTTAAGTGTACACCGTTCGTAACTCAAGTATGTATTTTTTACCTAGAAGGGTGAATGTAGTGTGCCTTTAAAGTGTAACTCTAAAAGGTAATTGCAATTTGATTATGTACCTTAAATCATTTATACATGTACAAAGATTATTAAAGGTACAAAAGATGTACCCTTGAGCATGCCACCCCAGTGACAAGAGAAGGCACAGTTTAGTACTATTTTTATTGAGAGTGTGGCAAATGTATTTTTGTCATATCTAGACAGAACATCTTGTAAGAGCAGCACTATTATGGATAATGGCTTGAAAAATCGATTAAAATTACAATTTTCTCCAGCCAAATTCACCCATGCATTATGGACTGGCCATTTGCCCAGTGTCCAACTTGCACTGTACAGATTGCGGATGTGTCCTGTGTGCTTTGTAGGATTCTGCAGTGGAGGGAAGTCGGAGACAGAGTCGTCTGAGCTCAGTGACACGTGTCTAACGCTGCAGGATGCCAAGACAACCGCTTTCAGACCTGTGATGAAGAGGTGAGGCAGGTGAGCCCTTTGAGGATGCACGAGCACACACACACACACACACACACATTTTTGTCTTACTATCCTTGTGAGGACCTTCCTTCCATTGATACCATTAATTAGCTGTGTTAACTATTATATGTATAAACCTAAACATGACCCTGACTTTAACCTCAGTACCGAAAATGAAACTTTTGGCTCTTTTAGGTTTTATTTTTCATTCATATCGACCAGCCAAATGTCCCCTCAAGTTCAAAACGGTCAATGATTCCTATCCTTGTGGGTACATGTCTTACAACAGGCTTTCTGTGAAACTGTACATATTTCTATGAACATACAAGCGTTTAAATCCAATCAGGTGGGATTACAAAATACAGTGTGGTGTAAACACGTTGTGACTGATGGCATTACAAGCATATGATATAAGCAAATGGATGATATGCAAATCTAGGAACAATCATTGGATCACTCTACCTACCTATCACTTTTGTAGCCCGAGCAAAATCTGCACATATAAGCTACCCATAAAGATTAGACGCATTAAGACATATATCTGAGTATATTTTGCTTCTTGTCCGTAGGCTGACTGAAGCGTTGTCCTTAAGCACCGGCACGTTTCTGTAACTTCATTTATTCACTGTGGACCCGAAATAAAGATGAGGAGGAAGAGGAAGAGAAAAGCGCGTGACCGCCCGGAACTCGCCATGTGCGCGCGACCAGCCAGCCGCTTTGTGAACGCGGAGGTAGCCAGCATTTTGCACAGTATGATTCTTGACGGTGTTAATGACTTTATGCAATGTTTAAAAAAATAATAATACAACTGTTATAAAATATCCGTGAGTTCTGATGTCCGCACCGGCAATCGTAGTTTAGTGCTTTTATTTATTATGTATTTATAATTTTAATATTCACCTGCTATTTATTTCGCACCATCCGTCTCCTCTGTGTTTTGTTGTGAAATTTATTTCCTGTTCTCAATGTTTACCTTGTTTACCTGTCTTTTTTTTTTGCTTTGAGGACAAATGTGAAGCTTATTATTGGTCTTTATTTACTTAATTAATTTGAGAAACTGAATATAGAAGCCTAGAGAGTGTTCTATATTCTCGGGAATAATAATAATAATAATAATAATAATAATAATAATAATAATAATGACCTTGACCCATCAGTATTGCATTTATAAGCTATTTTATAAGAATGCATTTTATCCCAAGCCTGTCATTTCTGTGTCATGATTTCCTTGCTTACTAATGGGCTGATTAAACCTTTTAAAATATTGCAAACTCTTCACTTGATCCAAGTTCACCTTCTTGAATTTTGGAGGGTTAATAATGAACCGGATATAGGTCCCTTGCCAGTATTTAATCTGAAGCACTGAACACAGTTTTCAGGCACAAGTGTATCTGAATGCAGTATTAATTTGTACACTAGATACATTCAGCAGCATGAGCTATAGGTGTGTTAAACGGAGTCATATGCAGGCATCTGCAAACACAAAGCAAAATATCTCATTGTAAAGCTCAGATTGCTATATAAAAAAAAGTGTGAAATACAATCTGGCTACAAAATGTGTTTTTGAACAGCTGGATTAGATAGATTAGATAGATTATATAGACACTGTGAGTGTTCTGCTTCCTGTAATTTTCCTTGTCGCTGGTGTGATACCATCAAGGTTACCACCATCCTCTGCACCTTTACTATGTATAGGTCACCTGTGAAGGTGCATGTAACGTACCATTTGCATGTTAGCATTTGGTGTAAAGCTTTAGGGATACATCAGTGGCTCCTAAGGTCAATCATGTACCGTTAAAATGTTTGAATGTACAGGTGTAGGCTACGTTTGATGGTACCACCCCAGTGACATGGAAAGGTGCAGTTTGGTATCTTTATTTCTGAACGTAGGCCTACAAGGATGCAGTGATTCAAGTTATTTTGAGGGTTCTTCAATAGGTTCTTTGTATAGGTAAGGGCTTTAGCTTCCTAAAATGGTTCATATTTGGAACCTTTCTGAAAGCAAATATTTTCTGCAGGGATCTCCACACCACCTGCACCCAAGAGTGTATTCTCAGAGAAAGTTTAGATGTGTTAACACCAACCAAACTTATATATATATATATATATATATATATATATATATATATATATATATATATATATATATACTGACTATGTAGTTATACTATAAATGCCCCAGAAGGAGCTACAGAAGTCTGTACAGACCTACAGAAGTCTGTAAATTATACGGATAAATGATTAAACTGTATTTCTTGTGGTATTGGGGAGATTAAAGCATGTGATAAAGGCTTTAGCTTGATTCAAAAGTACTGGCTTCACCAGAAAAATTCAATAATACAATAAATATAAAGCCCCTGTTTATGTCATATGCACCTGATAAAACAGAAAAAGTAGACTTCTGTTTATTAGATGATTGCTTGTATTGGGTGTAAAATCAAAACTACTAGATATTGTCCATTGGATTAGTGTCCACAGATATTGGACACTAGCTGTTTCCCTTTTAAGGTTGGTACTTTTTTTGGTCTTGTACTATAAATTCAGAATAAGAACAGAGCCAGTAAAAATGGGTCGGAATCATAAAGCTGTGTAAAGGTGGTGCGCTTAGCCTATTTCCCTCTGCATTTTTTTATTATTTTTATTATTATTATTATTATTATTAAAGGTCAGTTGAGCTTGGTTTAAGATGATCCTCCAGGATCTCCAGTTCTATGCAATCTGTCTAAATATAATCTATACATAATCTCTCAGGGTCGTATTCCGAATACTGTTTTGATTAAGGGAAAGTCGGAGCTGGACATGGTCCATAATGACATGGAAAAGAATTTAAGAGCTCGGTATTAATGTTTAATGAAAAACGGACTCCTCCTGATTTGCAAATTCAGGGATCTGATATTGCAGAGTCACTCTTGATTTTATCCTCGACCTGAATCTCCCAAAGGAGCGCATTTAATCCTCGCAACACACATTTACATAGTAAACAGGCTAGTAAAGTACAATTAAGCAATATTAAACAACGCAAAGACAAAACGCAGACTGAAAGCTGCAGGGCCTGTGCGTCCTCTCACTCACAACCTGTGTAGGTCTCATAAACACGTTTTTTTTTTTTTTTTTTTAGAGAAGGCTATATGAAATATTAAAGAGAGAGTTAATTAAAATGAGGATGTAGAGCAAAGCTGCCAAACCTGATTGAAGGTAGTGATGCATGCGCAGAGGGATTAGAGCTGCACTGCGTTACCGGGGGGAAGCAGCAAAACCGGCATCGGGCTCAAGCAACCACTAATAGAGCAATTAAGAGCCTGTCTTACATCGGCTTAACACAACCTTAAAACAGGGCACGAGAGAGAACAGAGTCATTTTTAAACAGTGTTGTGTGTGTTCATGGGCTTAGAAGTAGTCTAATAAAGTATCACAGCAGTATCATAATAATAATAATAATAATAATAATAATAATAATAATAATAATAATACTTTGTTATAATAATTATATATATATATATATATATATATATATATATATATATTTATTTATTTATTTATTTTTTTATTTTTTTTGGAATGTAATGAATCGTCGCAGGTTCAGCATTATGCCATAATCATAGCACTAATATAATAATATATAATAATAATAATTATAATAATAATAATAAATGTTTTATAGGCTTTTTAACATCCATCCTATAAATGAAAAAAAAAAAAAATCAACAATGAATGCTTGTCATAATCCGGATATCATGTATGTTCCTCATTAGAAACTTCAGCTTCAGTTTCAGTGCATTTAGTGGACGCCATGATTAATTAGACCTGTGGGGGTAAATGCAATTTCCATTTTCGGCTCAATTTACAACTTCACACACTTGTTCCGCTTCTTTTGTAGGCCTACTTCTAACGTAGAGATGCAATTCTCAGATTTTCAGACGTTATTTAGACTTTTTTTTTTTTTTGTGAACTCGCAGGTGAGTGACAGGTTTTGTTAGTGCGCATGCGCGTGCAGAACCCCCGGGCCGCACCATGTGCGATTAGACGGATATTTAATTCACAAGTGCGCACTCACACCACGAGGATATGCAGCACGACAGCCAAAATAAAACATATCGCAGCCATGGAAAATTTTAATGCTAATTGAGTTCTGTGGACGCTCAAAAGTATCTTATTATGCCACAGGGTCTCAATCTTCTTCCTGGAGTACCCCCTGTCCTGCACCTTTTTAGTGTTCTCCCTGCTCTAACACACCCAAATTAAACAAATAAGTTCTTATAATTAACTCATTAGTTGAATCAGATGTGTCGCAGCAGTCAAAACACTAAAATGTGATGGACAATGACTATTCCAGGACCAGCGATGGGAACTTGTGTATAAAGCTATAGAGGACCACGACATGTTTTTGAGCCTTCTAGCTGACACACATCTTTCTAACTTAACTTTGTACTTTTAGATATTTATTCATTTAACCTTACCCTTAATTAGACTATTAAAATGCAGATGTAAATCAGTACCAAATCATATACTAATGTGTGTTAGTTTGCATATTTACAAGCCAGAGTAGTTTGCATATCAATGCATGGTGCTGTCTGTAAGATCCCCTGTCACTGTAAGTTTTGCAAATGATATTGTTAGGCCAGAAAGAAAGCCATTTCACGCCACTGCCTCTGTGCTTGACTTTTACACACTATTCTTATTAGCTTACACACCTGTTGTTCAAATGCAAATCTGTGTAGACACGCTTATAGACATGCTCAGCATCATTCTGATTAGAAATGTGACGACTATTAACTACTTTTAATATATTTCTGCTGTATGAAACAAGTTACACACTTATCATTACTTATCATTTACACACTTATCATTTACACAAACGATCCCGGTGTTTTTGGTCACATACAAGGAAAAAATCTGGCTCTACAGATTAACAGAGAACACCCCATTTGTGTCAAAGGTCAGTGAGAGGCTAACTATTGAAAAGTAGGTTATGAGAGGTTTCCTTCCTTCTCTTCCTCCCTTTTTTCAGTGTGTTTGTTTATTGAGCATACCGCCACATTATATAACCCACTAACTGATTTGGACATGCCAGTAATTGCCAGTTGTACCTAATAAGGCCTGTAATCGCATCATCTCCTACAAGACTTTGCCAAAAGAGCTGCAAAAAGAGGCCTGGTGGAAGGTACCATTTGATTTGCACAAAATAGAGTGCTTGTAAGAGAAGGTCTGTATGAGGATGGCTCCGGGTTCAAATGTTGATGAGTGGGACAAGCAGCACACTTCATTACATTTTGTCAAAGGGTGCAATGAAAAGTGAGCAAGCCTTTGTTCCTGTGCATGTCTCCCTCTGTGGAATTCTGGCTCTCTGATGTCGTTACCAGTGTCTGCGCTAATGAGTTTTGTCAAAGATAATTACAGGCTGTTGGATGAAAGGGTGTCTTTGTGCAGTCCGCTAGTGGACGGTGCATTTTTGACCTTCTCCGTGCACTTTGAGTGACCCATTCCTGATGCCGAGTTTAAAAGTGGTGGGCGTAAAAACAATGGTGTCCTGGATGCCCTCTGTTCAGTCCCACTTATTCATCCACCTAACCAAGTTACACCCTTATGTGCCTGCACTTTTATGTGCCTGTCCTACACTCCTGATCCTAATTCACCAGGCCACAACATGGCTTGGCACAAAAGGAAAAGTATAAAAGAGGAAGATTGAGACTGAGGGGGAAAAAAAACAAATTGAAAAGAATTGATTTCTGAGCAAAAACTTACTATTTAGGTCAGAGCCTCCATGTTAAGGTGTATTGTTGGCTGATTTTCAATTTTTCCTCTCACAAAGAAGACTTTAGATTTCTTCGGACCAAAAAGCACAGCAAATCTGTTAATCTAGGATTAATCTATGTACTAAAAAGCAGACTGCATGATTCCATTATTGCGGTGTCATTTAACCTTGTACATCTCAAAAATGAAACTTCTTTTTTTTTTTTTTACAGTGTGTGTGTGTAATTTTACAACAGTAAACCTAAGAAACATAAAAAAAATATCTTAACCCATGTCAGGCAACAATATCTCTCTCTTTTTTTTTTTCCTTTTCCAAGGTTTCCTGCTGCATTTTGAGTTTCTTGCTGCATTTTGAGTAACAGACAGGGTGAAGGTTTAGCATAGAATTAGCAAATACACAGACTGTGATTAACTAGCATCTGTGTTAATGCCATGAGGACATTACACACCTTCTAATGATTTACTTATGATTATTTTATGAAATGAATCCTTTATGTTTGATCTATAAATTGGGTAATGGGGTTGTAATTTTAAAGTGACTATCGACCATCAGGCTATATAAAAACATCATAGAAAAGAGAATGAGGGCTCTTACTTTTGTTTTTCCCATGATCTTTAAAAAAAATTTTTAATAATGCAACTTCCTGCTGAACTCCAATATTCCAAATATTTCAACTAGTGAACATGTTTAATATTGAGTGAATGCTGTGGAACTAAAATGTTAATTATATATGTATATAGATATACATATATATATATATGTGTGTGTGTGTGTGTGTGTGTGTGTGTCTGTGCAATGTTGTCTGTTTTTCTAACACGTGTATGTTCTCAGGAACATGCACATACATGGGTTGCTGTGAAGGACACCTTCCCAGTGTGTCCCTTTTTTACATACACTTTACATACATACATACATTTACTTTTGCTTTACATACATGTGAGACACAAATGGCACCTCAAATATGGAATCATCTGAATGTGTGTGTGTGTGTGTGTGTGTGTGAGAGAGAGAGAGAGAGAGCAATAATCTATTTCATTTTAATGCTGTCTTCATAATCCATCCAACATTCCATCTATTCATTTAATCTCTTCCTCGACTTCTGATTTTCTTCCTCTTGTTTACCCCATCATCTGTTTGGGGTTTTATCCCTGATGGTTAACACCACATTTCACTCATTCACACATACTCGAACGCACACACATATATATTTCATGATACAGGACAACTGTCTTATGCTCCATGACACCTCAATATGTAAAAAAAAAAAAAAAAAAAAAAAGCTAAAAGCATTCTTATAAATCAAAAGTTATACCCTAAACAATTTTCATTCATGAACTGTTAATAATATACTACTATTGTGAGAAACATTCATAAAGTCTTTGCCATGAAATGAGAGAATATTTCTGATAAAACATTTACATTACATTGGTTATAAGAGTACAAACATTCAAACACTGCTGTACTTGGATATATCATGATATGATTAAAAAAAAAAAAGATGAATAGCCTCATGTGAGTTCTGCATGTGGATTTTAGACACTTCACGTTATGTTCAACTCATTTTTCTCTTATGGACTTTTCAAACGTAGTGCGCGTGTTTTTATTTTTGCCAAATGTAATAGTTGCCCATGATTCTTTAATTTTCACTTTTTTTCCCCCCTTTACCTTCACTTGTTCATTTTAGGGCACACACATGTTCATTTGTGGTTTTATTTTTCACGTGATATCACATTATTCACATTGATTTACTCGAGTTCACGTGTGCAGTTGAAACATTACACACATTACAAACATAATCACATGTGAAATGTATGTGATTTTTCTATAAGGGTATTTTGCATGTGTCCCATGCCATAGAAAGAAATTGAACCTTTTTACAACCCCAGTTTGCACAAACAGGAAGCAAGAACTATCTTCTCTCTCTCACTATAATAATGCAGAACTTCTCAAAGTGCATATTCTGCATTCTTCTGTGCCACGCTTTTCAGCGCAATCAACAGTCCTGGGCATTAAATACCAGAGATTAGAGTGTGTATAACAGTGTTTTTTGAGTATCTCCGTCAGGTTATGATCCATCACCACCTCCGATAAAGCTGGGAGTGTGTGAGTGGGAGGCAACGTTTCACAAGGTGCATGCCTTCATATCAGTGGTGGTCTTCTCAGTACCCTTAGTAGTATTCCTAGACTTTCATATAAATCATGTTTCAACGTTATCACTCCGATATGATATGAGGAAAGTCATGGCGTGGTATATGGAAACACACCTCAAAAAAACTTTCAGCTATTATTCTCGTTTCTGTACTCACAGGTGGAACGGGGCATTACGAGGCGTTACTGCAGTGCCGTGCCAATTATCGCATGCCCTTGGAACCGTGTGTCCCGGAACAGTGCGAGTATCAAAGCAGGGCCGTCCCAACATGCCCAACCCACACATTACACCCTACACAGACTTAAAGCGAGCTCCAGCAGACCTGAAGGGGTTCGACACACAGACCACACATCGTCATAGCTCAATCTGAGCCATAAAGCACAGCTATTATGTGCGTGTGGGATTTTCGGGCCTGTTAAAGAAAAGAACGGCCCTCCGGGAATGACAGAGCATCATAATTACACATTTTATTGAGCATTTCGTTCCAGCTAGGACCGATTCTTTTCCTAAGCGTTTCCATTTGCCCTCTCTTTCATGTGGGGAAAACTCGGAGCGCCGCGGCTTGCCCGTTTCAAAGGTGGGCCTGACAAATATTTACAGCCTGATGTGGAGTCACATCTAATCAGCACTCGCGCACCGGGTTTCAGAGGAATCTGTTCTTGGCACGCGCTTATCTTGTACATAATAAATGATCCTTACAGAAAGACATAGAGCCTTGAAGAGGCTGCCCAAAAATAATAAGTGACACATCTCTGTGGAATCACTTATAATGGAGGAAAGGTAACACACACTGACAAAATGGTGGAAGTAAATCAGGGACTTCCCCCTGCTGGACGGATGAAGAACTGCAGTCAGTGTTTTGTTTTGTTTTTTAATTAAATATTTTCATTGAGAATTCACTGAAGTGGAGGAGTAAAAAAAGCAGGCCGCGCCCATGGCTTTAGGGTGTTTAAGATAAAGACACAGGAAGGTACAAAACTAAAAAAATAAATCCTCTGTCCTGATACAACCCCACCAGAACAGAAGGACTTAAAGAAAGATTAAAAAGGAAGCCAAACAAATGAAGGTGAGAAGGAGAAAATGTAACGCAAAATGTAAAATGTGACTCGAACGACATTATTAAAATATTCTGCCCAAAATATAACTGCCTTTCTATCAAAATAAGTCAAATGTAATTGCCTTTCTACATTTCACCC
Organism: Pangasius sanitwongsei; assembly: GCA_037576675.1. Classification (NCBI taxonomy): domain Eukaryota; kingdom Metazoa; phylum Chordata; class Actinopteri; order Siluriformes; family Pangasiidae; genus Pangasius; species Pangasius sanitwongsei. The sequence goes on from CM075027.1 coordinate 4,876,426, forward strand.
GTTCACAGCCAGTCCTGTTCCTAATGTCCCCATGTGTTTAAACCCAGCGGGTCTGAAATGCAGATTTATGACAGTAATATGTTCTTTTCCATGCTTTAACAATCCATACGGTCTTATAGCTGGCCTGCATTACCCAAAACACACATTTCCCTCTTGTATTAGGAGCTATGGGGATAGCAATCCTTAAAATGAGAGCCATAAATCACACTTGCCAACTATTATTCCATTAACAGAAGCATGGTTCTGTCATTTGGGTCATGCTAATAGTCCACGGATGATGACTGTGACTGTTAACAACGGCAAAGCCGAGTGAAGAAAGAGCGACGGCTTCATTTGTGCCATGGATCAGAGAGACAATCCACTTGTTTGGTGGTCCAGGGGCCTTGTCCTTTTCCTTCCCCCCTCTCTCATCTGTTCCACATTTCCCTTCTTTTGCTTTCCCTCCTCCACAATTGAGTTTCTAAATCCTGCCTCTTTGTGGTCATCCACTGAGCCCCCACGACAAACTGGTGGCACATTTTCACAATCTATAGCCCTCAGGATACCAGGATACCATGGCAGAACATATTAAATTTGTTACCAATTTTAAAACTTGGCCGCAGTTTGTGCCGTCGGCTCACAGGAGGCTGATGGTTCGAGTCGGGCGCGACCGCAACCACAATACAAACAAAGAGCAAGGAAGAGCAGCTACTTGTGTTCACTTTTCTCTGGAAATGTTTAGAGCAAAGACTTGGCAAAAATAACTCTGCATAATGGCATTAGCGTGAAACCAGATCCCTGCCTCAATGTGTGCGTGTTGCTCTCATGATACAGTGAGACAATACAGAGTACTTTTTACTTAAAAGTGAAGCTGAGTCGAGACAAAACAGAAGAATGAGTCAGAGTTTTTCCGAATCAGAGGTCGTCTGCTTTCATCTTTTATCATGTACAGGTGCGGGAAAGATGCTTTTAAACTTTGATCTGGGTCATTTTCATCGTCAGCTGTACTGTGAAGTGAAAAAAGAGAAGCACTACTAAATTTGAGAGCTGTATGCACAAATGAATTTATCTGTTTATGAAAAGTTTTTCATTTTAAATTTAATATGAAATAATGAAAAACACGAAATTATAAAACCTGATCTCATGAGAAATGTGTACAAATTCGAAACAGCAAAATCGCTGTGTTTGGATTTCCTAGATCTATGAACAATGTCATATGGAAAAGTAAAAAAAAAATATATATATATATATATATACATATATATATATATATATATATATATATATATAAAATAAATAATCTAACTCAGCTACTAACTCAGCTACCATAAATGTAACGTTTGTAGCTTTTTATATCATTTAAGGTTATACATTTGTACACAAAAGCATTGTAATATGTAATAAACTGTAATAATGTATCTATGAATGTATGTAACTCTCATATGTGGCATGTAATTTGGATGCCATGTACTGTAGGAAGGTCAAGATGAGGTTAAGGGCACAGTTACATTTGTAGTTTTTATTTAGTATTGTAGTTGTGTGAAATTAAATTAAAAAACCAAAATCTAGCCACATTTAATTTTTCAATTTTTTATACACAATCTTCATGTGCTTTAGTTGATTTATGGTCTCTGCTCAGCTCTCTAACTCAATTCTTAATTCACACAAAGCAAACACACACATGCATATATCCAAATTAGTGACAAGGTCAAACTCGTGCGTGTGTGTGTGTGTTTGTGTGTGTGTATGTAAGTGTATGAGCAAGCACAAGTGTGACAGCATGTCGTGGAAGCATATTTTGATGGTTAATTGTTTTCTCCTCCCTCCAGTCAGCCCCTGATGGAGTGTGTTCAGCCATGTTGGCTGTATGGCAGGGCCATGAGTGCAGCTGTCACTGGTGGAACTGCACTGACCTCTAGAGACTGATCTCTCAACACACAGACTCTCTCTCTCTCTCACTCACTCACACACACACACACACACATATACACACACATGCATACCGTCTCAGCAGACAGCTCCAGCACTGGTGTGACAGTGGGAGATCAGTCTCAGGCCTGGCTGCAGTTAAACACACTCCTGCTTATCCCATTTCCCCTTTACACATATTACACACACACACACATACTGTATGTGTGTAGGAGCTATAGCAGCATGTCCTGAGGTGTTTTACTTCTCTTATACCACAGCAAAGGCCATTTTTTAAAATTAATTAAATAATGACACATCCAACTTTTTTTTTTATCAGTTTATGGTTAGATTTAATTTTCTGTAATGTCCTTGAAACAAGTTCCCAAGAACAAATCACTTACATTATAACAGCAATAACAAGTTGTTTTCTCAAAAGCCTGTCAATTTTTCTCCCTTGAAATTAATAAGACAAGAAAACGCTCCTCAATTAGAAACCGCAAAGCCTCAAAAGCAGACCGCAACAAAACGCAACGCATGTTACAGCTTTACCTCTGACTGTTAACAAAGTGCCAACACTGGTGACTTATTCCAAAAAGGTAAATAAACATATCCTTGGAGAAAACTTCACTACATCAACAATTACACATGTTTTTAAAATTCTGTTTATGCAGCTTCTGCTATACAAGTGTCTATGCAAGTTTGGAAGTTGTTACTATAGAAATGAAAACATATTAGACCGAGAGCATTAATATAAACCTTACAGCCAGAAACATTGTCAGAGCTGCTGTTATAGAAAACTAATCATCATCTTCAGAATCAAGCATTCAACAGCTCTTTGGTACGTATACACACACACACACACACACACACACACACAGAAGAGGGTTGCGACCACCCTGGAGTGTCTGTGCACCCAGTCTCACCCCTGCACTGAGCCTCGCCTGGCCTTAATGTGTTTAGCAAACACTCATCTATTCTCTTCTGCTCTATAACACTGAACACAATCTGTTTTTGCTTCATTATAGGCCAGTTCATCCACAGTTCACACAGCTCGTGTGTATATGAACGTAAACGTGGGTGTATGTGATGTAGTGTAGATTTATAATTCTGACTTTACTCATGCCATTATTCAATGTGAAACTTGGATAATCTGCTGTTTTGTAAAAACTAAGATGGTTTTCTTAAGATGTGACTACTTAAAATGCATAAACCCATGAATAAGTTTGTATTTTTATTTTTTTTATCGTTTCCTTTTAAGTCTCAGGAACAGTTGCCAGGTCTTGTCGTACAGTTCTCATTCTCGTAACTACATACCTCTCTGATTAGTTTTACAGTAGTACCTCAATAATGTGCTTTAAAAATTAATAACTAAATGATAAACTGGGGGTGTAAAGTGTGGTGTCATATTAAATATTCATGCCTAAAAGTGTAACATTTTTATGTATTTTTTTGTTCCATGAACAAAAAGAAGAAGAATACAGAATAACACAAATTATAAAATAACATAAGAAATGCATTACATTTGGTGTGTTCTATTTTTTTTTAACCACAGACTTTTGTACAGATGTTAAAGTACACTTTATCTCATTCAACATGTAAACCACCCATAAGTTATATTTTGCTGTTGCTGTTATCATCATCATCATCATCATCATCATCATCATCATCATTGTCATTTATGACGTGCAATAAAAACATAATGAAAAGCTGAAGCAATAAATATATGAGTGTGAGGCAGGGCCATGAAGCAGTACTCCCCAGAGATAACATAATAAAATAAATAGAAGTAAAGATGTCATTGAAATAACACTGTGCGCTTTTACCACTGTTTAAAGCATTTTTCAGGCAGAGGCTCTCCGTCAGTGTAGGTAATATGTCTCAGTGATGATATCCAGAGACCTGGAGCATTAACGCACTTTTACACACAATGTAGCACATTTCAATTCTCCCCACAGTATAGACAGACAGATTTTAGGAAATCAGATTGTGTGTGTGTGTGTGTGTGTAAACATGCAGATGCACAGATGCCCTGTGCCATAAGGCAGTAAGACTCATTAGGCTAGTGTCTAATGCATGAATCAAAGGGGAGAAGAAGGAAACGATCAATCTAACTAATGGGAATCCCAGGTGAGGAATGTGGGCAGAGCTGGTCCAGCTGTACCCTCTCTCAGTGACCTCCCAACTTAAACACACACACACACACACACAGCATGTTTTAACGCATTATGTCTGTCTACATGCACTTAAACAGCTGGTTTAAAGCACCAGAGCACCAGTCCCAACATTCTCACTCGATAATCGACTTAAAACACTTGAATACTCAAGCTGATGTTGAAGATTCAAATCTGATTGGTCCGAAGGTGTTGTTTTATTATCCATAACAGCACGACAATTGTTCTAATACGTTATCAATTCTACTGTAACAACTTGAACATGGACTTGCTCCACATTTAAAACTGATTTTAAGCAAGACGAGTGTAGTGGTGAAGTTTTCTGTAAGGAAGTGTTTATTTAGCAATTTGTGGAAAGAAGCTCCAGTTTCAGCGCTTTGTAACAATTTTCCACCATGGGACAATCTTCAGGACATGTGAGGTTGTGTGTTCCGGTTTCCCAGGAACTGCATTTATTTTGTTGTATTAACTTCAAGAGAGAGAAAATAGAGGATGGTGAGGGAGCTAACTTGTTTCTGGAATGTTCCACAACAATAAAAGTAGCTAAGAAATGTACATGTAGTTCTTTTATATATATATATATATATATATAGAATGCTGTGGTATAATAGAAATAAAAATGTATGCTGTTATGTGAAAATCTGTTTCAAGGTATCGCACCACACCATCATTTATTATTTCTCTATAAAAGCACACCCTGTCATGTTTTATCCCATTCTTAAAATTGACATATAGGTGTGCACACACTCCCATATGCTGACATGCTTACACAACACCACACTACACCGCACTCTTTCTCAGCTCCTTCTCAGCAGGGCACGAGGGAGCATACAGTAACACATCCCATGTGTCAGCTGTCTGGGTCTCAGTGTGTGTGCTGGTGTCTGCACATGTGTGTGCCATATTTACCCACCCAGGAGGACCTTCTCCACATGGGGCTCCATCAACCAGACAGATAAGACTGGAAGAAAAGTGTCATGTTTTTACAGCATCCATTTATTTCTGTGGTTGTTTATTTTCAGTTTTCATTGTTTCAACAGCAATGAGTGCACCACACAGGCATGGAGAGTGTCCTTTCTCACTCTGCTCGAGGTCTAATACAAACACAGGCATCCTCTCTGTCGCAAAACACAAGGGTATCCGGGTCACCCACAACCGGTTTGCTGACAGACAGCCACTTCTGCTTTAATCTCTTAACCTGAGTCAACATTCTAAATCTCATTCCTCACTAACCGCTACTTATCAGCCAGGCACTCCATTACACACTCACACACTCACACACAGGCAGAGAGAGATCGGTTATGTGAAACACAAGCTGATTTAAACCAGGGAGTGACCTTTGACCCGCCACTTGGAGGATAACACAGAAGTCAAGGAGAGTCCCGATGTGCAGTCAAAGTCAGAGCCTTCTCCTGCCATTCATACGCTATTTCAAAATCGCTTACTTGCATACCTCGATCCTGCACCGCACTTTCATTAAATTGATTTTCAGTGTACATCCTTTTAGCAGCTATAGGCTTGAAATATGAACCCTTCACCAGTGAATGCATTTCTTCTTTCCTTTTCCCCCAGTCTCTATTCCTCGTTATTTTTTTCCCCTCTCCTTCTTCGTCTTCTACTTCTCATGCGCCGTAACTAATGATCTGGGGAGGGAGTGTGTTTGAAATTCTCCACGGTAACCATTTTCATAATTAAACACTTCTAATTTCAGAGCTTTGGCTGGCTCTGAGCAAACAGGCAGCAGGGCAGAGAGAGAGAGAGCAAGAGAGAGCAAGAGACATGCACAGAGGGAGAAAGGAGAGAAAGAGAGCGAGAGAGAGAGAGAGAGAGCACTTCAACGTCTTTCATTAGAGCTCCCTCTTAATGTGGGCGGTAATGAAACAGGAGGACATTCAGCATTTCCCTGCTCATTAGGAGCTAAACTGAGGGCATTTGTTTGTACAGGATCTGGAGAGGGTTATCAAAGCACATGGTCAATCACATTTAATAATGGGGAGGTATTACACACTTAATGAGTTATTTCGAATTATTCAAAATCTGAAAAAAAAAACAAAACCAAGCATCTACGGAGATAATTCATGCATCATAAATGAAAGTTAGTATTGCTATTATTTTTTTTCCTCAACAAGGTTTAAATTACAGAACAAACAAAGACCTCTTTAGAGACCTGGTGCATATGCATGTATGTGTAATTTAGTGCCAATGCTCAATAATTGCCATTGTGGGCCTTGGTCTCGCTATGATATATTACACCTGCGTTCTTTTATAGTGTCAATTTCCTCGTCTTGATGCTATTTGCAAATTCATCACCATCTGACAGCCTGCCATTATATTCAAACATTCAAATTATATCCACAAACAAAGATACATATTGATGATTTTGAATGTCAGCTCGTTTGTTATAAGAGAGACTTGAGAAGTCCCCGAAAGCAATGCTAGTGGAGATTTAAACAGCAAACCCGTGTTTAAATTATTAAAGAGAGCAGAAATAATAATTGCCCGTATATTCCTCTGCTCATTCTTCTCTCTATAAACACGTCGAGCTAGAGGTATTTGACATTCAGCGGAGGTTTGTAATGTAAATGACAGGACTGTATTTCTCCTTCATATCATAACAGCCAATGAAGTGATCGAGTGGAGAAAAAAAAAAAAACAGGCGGCTACAGGTGGGGGTCAATTATCATTTGAATAATCGAGACGGCGGCCGACGGCCTCAGAGCACCCCGTGAAGTGTGACACGTTTCTATCTTCATGCATTTCAATGAAGTCAGACTGGTACATAAAAGGTTATCACCTAGGAAACATATTTGCCTAAGCACAAGTTAAACAGCCGAGCCAGATCGGCATAGATATTCAATTTAGCCAGTCAACCCTGACCTATAAATATTTCAACAAAACCCGGAGAGAACGATTTCTCTTCCTCTCTCTCCCTCTCTCCCTCTCTCTCTCTCTCTCTCTCGCTTCCTCCCTCCCGTCTTTGATCCAATTCCATTTCAGCTGCTAGAGATATGGAGGAGGAGGAGGAGGAGGAGGAGGGGAGAAAAGAAAGAGAGAGGGAGAGAGAGAGAATGTGAGAGAGGGATGCGAAGGGGAAAAGAGAAAAAGATAAACGAAAGGAGGGGTGGTGAAAGAAAAGTCAAGTATACTGCGACTTATCTATTAAATGTATTGTTAAATGCAGCTGGTCCCTCCAGGCCTAGAAGTGGGAGGATAGGGGATAGGGGAGAGAGTGTGCTAGATGTCTCATAAGTTCAAGGGACAGAATGATAGATAATCTATATGGTTTGCTAAGAAACAGGTCTATTTGACACATGGCCTCCTCTCTCTCTAAGCATTAATCAGGTGGAGTTTACTGTGCACTGGGGTAATGTGCATGGGGGCTCCTCAAAGTGAGGCGGAGGTCAAGCAGGACGAGATTAATCAGTGACGCACAGTTAAAGCAGACATTTCTCACAACGATGTAGACTACACACCACACACACTCTATCTGACGTCAGTGTACAATATAGGCAGATAGTGTATAACACCAGAGTCACGTCTATAAGGAAAACAAGTGAACTTAGTGACCCACCTGTACTGACAGATACAGAGACACTGACTTTAGAAAGCTCTCGAGGGAGAATTTTGCAGGCATGAGAATGATACAGTGACACAAACACCTTATTTTTTTCCTCAAATGTATACAGTGAAAATCCCATCTGGGGTCTCGGAGGATTCCGAACATTCAGTTCAATTTAGTTTGATTTTTATAGTACTTTTAACAGTAAAATACTGTCAGAAAGCAGCTTCACAGAAATCTGGATGTAGATTTAGATCCCTAATGAACAAGTCAGAGGTGACAGTGGTGAGGAAAAACTACCCGAGATGACATGAAGAAACCTTGAGAGAAGCCAGATGCAAAAGGGAACTTTTGTCTGACACAGGATAGTGCAATTATAAATCAGTCTCCTACATCAACAGCATACTATAAAGTCAGACAATACTAAGTGTGTTGAATTGGTGTTCATTATGAGCAGCTTGTGAATTAGATTCCTGAGATGAGCACGGGACAGTGTTTACGATTAGAGCAGCAGTTCTTAGGTACGAATCTCTAGTATCTAGGTGAGAAAAATGTTTTTGGGAAGGCTTTCCATGTGGGACCATCAACAGCAGCAGAAACTGAGCACAGTACACTATTTGACCCTGCATTATTTATAGCACCAGGCTTAGGTCCTCATTTGGTACTCTTGTTATTCTGACAGGACAAGTAGAAAAAAAAATACAGCACATGTAGTATTGTGTTTCTGTATGTATGAGCCACTTGGCAATGGCAAACAAATGGGGACTGGGATTTGGGATCAGTCAGAACACAGGAAGAGGCGAAAAATGTTTGCAATATTCAAAAATCAGGATAATATACTCTTTGTGTGATCCAAGCAGAGACAATAGAAAAAAAAAGGGCACAAAGTTGGTCAAAAACAAAGATGGTGGATGAAGACTGATGTATATACAAATCAATAAAGCAAGAAATGCACCAGGCAGCGGGGGTCCAGAGCCTATCCCAGAAACACTGGGTGTCAGGTGGGAATACATCCTGGATGGGACTCTAGTCCATCACAGGGCACCATGCACACACTTTTATCTTAGCCAATTCTCCTACTGGCATGTTTTTGAGAGGTGGGAAGAAACAGAAGAATCCAGAGGAAACCTAGAGGGAGAACATGTGCACAGACTGTAACCCAAGCTCAGGATGGGATACTAGAGATGGCAATGCTACCCCCTGCATCACCATGCCCCCAACAGATGATCGTTTTTTCCCACAAATTTATGGAGTAGTTTGATGGTAGAAAACATCTACATTTTTCACAAGAAAAGCTGGATCTCTTTCATAAAGAATTAAGAGGATCTCATTAGATCCCACTAAAGGAAAATAAACCCAAGGTTCATGTTTGCTTTAGTGGATAATCTCACCTGGATACTCTAAACACCAACTGTAAATTTTGGTCTAAAATGATGCTAAAGAACTCAGTCTCGGTGAAGGAGATCAGTAAAATGTCCAAGATGTATGCTATGATACCAAACTACTATATCATACAATTTTAACATACTATTTATTATAATATATGGTCGTGGAAGACTCTGTGTTTCACACCATTACATACACACTCCTATATCCCAGACTTAAGCACACACACACACACACACACAGAACTGACAACCTGCTCAGCTGGGACTTCTCGAGCTCTCAGCTTCAGTATGTCTTTCAAAGAAAAAAAAACAGAGAGAGAGAAACGATGGAGCGAGAGAGAAACGAGTGCTGTCCAAGCCCCTTCTGTAGGGTTAAGCCACCCGTGGAGCCCCTGATGAGCGCCATGCTGTGACAGAAGACCTGTCAGCAGGGCCACGTTACACTAGCGCTGGCCTGATTTAGCGGCGGGCAGACAGCGTGGCAGCGGGTGAAGGCCCCGGCTATTTGTCACCGCTGTGCCCGTGTCAAAGTGTCAGGCGGCGGGTGCAGCTGGCGCAAAAGACAGGGCCGTATGGCCCGAGAGCCAGGCGCTTGTCAACCTGGGCTGGGGAGAAGCTCTCCCCTCCCTCTCTTCATCTCCCTACATGTCTAGTCTCTCTCTTCTCTCCAAGTCAGTGGCTCTGTCACGTCTCTGAGATGCTGCCGATGTAATCTGCCCTCGTTTAGTTCTTCGTTACACCTCAGTGTGTCTTTCTCCAGTGGGATAGTGGGGTTTTGCAGATACTCTGGACTCCCTTCTTCCCTAACAAGTCTTCCTATCATTCTATTCTCCATTTTTTTTCTTGTATTGGAAGCCATATATTACATGCAAACTTTATACATTTATTCTCTACCAAGTGCCGTGCAAATTTTTTCCTCTGGTACATAAAATGTGTGATTCATGCCATAATTATTCCACAAAGTGCCATAAACCATAAAACGCTCACTTTACCAAGAATAATGCTGAGAAAAATCATTCTGGTGTATTTATTTTGACCAGGATGAAGGTCAGCTCATGATCTTGACTTGTCCTTGGGCTCTTCTTACTTTCTTTGTTTTACCTTTATCTATTTTTCTCAAAATTGGCAGAGATAAATCTTATAGAAACACACTTTATTCCCTTCAGCACATAATTTCCTGCCACAACAACATAGTACAAATTATTCCTAACTATATTCATTTGTTTATTCATTTAACTTCAGTAACTTCTTTTATGCTGGTCAGGGTCACAGTGGATCCAGAGCCTATCCCAGGAAAACTGGTCATGAGCCAGGAATGCAAGGACACCAGGGCACCATACACACATGTTAACGCACTCATTCACTCCTAGGTGAAATTTAGAGTAGCAAATTCACCTACTGGCTTGTTTTGGGAGGTGGGAGGAAACTGGAGAACCCAGAGGAAGCTCTGGAGAAATGCCGCACGGACATTAACCCGAGCGTAGGATCAAACCAGGGACCATGAAGCTGTGAGGGGCAGATGGTACCCACTGGGCCAGCATGATGTCCTTATTAAATATAGATATAAATAAAAATAAATTACAAGTTATAAGCACTAAAAACACCAGACTTAACAATAATTTTCCAATTTATCCTGTGGCGTAAATATTTTCGATTTTTACACCTATTCGAAACGCATAACTTGTTATTGTCCATTTCAATTTCATTAACAATGATATTTCTTTCATTACTGGTGCTACCACAAGGTCTTTGACCATCTTGCTTATCCAGGAAATGTTTAATCTATTGAGATTAATTGGAGAAAAAACACTGAATTAAATAGAGCAGCAAGTAGCAATGACATTAAACATGCACATAAGATGCAAATTCATTTCTGTATTGTTTCTTAAGCTTCTTTTAGTGTGTATTTAGCGACAGGGAGAGGGAAATGTCATCAACACAAACAGGATATTTATGGGTCAAGCGGGGCCTGGGTGGGTTTTATGGCAGATTATGTCTTTCTCCCTGAAAAGAACACTAGCTGCCTTTACCAGGCTGCGTGGCATTCCCTGAGACGGATGGAACGCGTGTGATGGAGTGATGAGGGGATTAGCGGAGAGGAGAAGGAGGAGGGATGAGGGAGTCTGTCCATCTTGGCAGTGATGCGCTTGTTGTTTTTTTCCTCCTCCCTTTGTTGTATCCATCGCTCGTCTCTTTTCTTTTCCGCCTGTTTTCTTGTTTGCCTGTCTTGCTGTGCCCAACTCCCTCCCCCCCAAGTCCATCTGGTACCTTTAGTCGCCCTCAAAACAAGATCTCACTGAATTCCCTGGACTAATTATGGAGATACAAACACAGGCGACCATGGGTTCAAGAGTGTCTTTCTCCACACACACACACACACACACACAGACATGTCCCATGAGAGGGAGTTTTTTTGAAAGGGAAAATTAATTGGATCAACTGGCAAGACACTCCTAATGATAAGCGAACAAAGAAATCTTCATATGTCAGCATTCATTTCAGAAGTTTGACCACGTTGAGTTTGTTGCTTCTGGAATAATGATCAAAATTTCTTGATGACTTAGCCTGTACTCATTGTGTTTGTCTAATAAAACGCTCTGTAGAACATACATACAGACAGGGGCAGTAGTATTACTCCTTAGCATTATCTACAGATACTCTGACTACTTTTGCTGCTAATTCTTTCAATATAAGCCTACCACTCAAATGTGTGACGTGCCTTCCAGTCATGACCTTGCAGCTCTGTCATGATCAGCGCCACTGACAGTTGACAACGGTTCAATCATATACGGCATACCTCCAAAAACGGGGATCGCCAAATGGCAGACAGTGGTTCTGGAGATAGACCCAACAAGGTATATCACCAGAGCAAAAATGGTTTACCTGAAGGCAGCTCATCACATCAAAGACTAGTTACTAGGGCTGTAGGACTCGAGTCCAGTCTTGAGACATTTTCTGTATTGACTTGGACTTATTGGCATCTGTACTCGGTCTATGGTCTTGACTGAGTCTTTGTAAAAATAATGTTTGTGGTGTCTTTTCTTTTTTCATGCAAGTTTGACAAGTTTGACAAGGACTTTTATGTAACTGGATGCTTATGTAACTGGACAAATTTTAGTTAAAGTTTACAGTCATGGGTGGCAGCAGTGGTGAGAAATCCTCCACAGTCGCTGTTCTCCATATTTAGCTAGTTCACTAAGCACCATTAGGTTTCTTTAGAGTCGATGAGGGGCTGGCGTACCTTGAAGGCTGTTGGCTCTTGTGTCAGTCAATCAAGCTCGTCGACATGCCATCACTCCGACTTCCTGATTCAACATACAGAATCAAATCATGACTCTCAAGCTGTTTCATGGGGACTTTAAATGTGCAAATTTGAGTCCTCTGAGTGCTGCACATGCTCCTCACAGAACGTTCAGGCTTAATGGTTTCCATTTCACTGCCACTTATGTTGTTACAAATCAGTTTAATACATCAAAAGCAAATCATTCTCTCAGTTTGACTGCCTGGGCATTGAGTAACTCATACCATCTCATTTTTCACACATGGCATTAAGCGTGTCCAAAACTTCACACCCCCTTCTTCACCTCCTTACATAAACTCCTCTCGTTTTCCATGTCAGATCTGGAATCCATCTTAAACACACACCGTATCGCATATCCTCAACTTTGACTTACTAATTCTTCCTTTGACAATGTTTTCCATTATTTTCAGAACGAATAAGACTGTTTAACAAGGCCTGTGGTAAAAACCTCATACCACGGCTGGTCTTTTTAAAACTTAACACACACCAGAAACATATGGTAGCCTCACATATCCACTAGTGTGTAGACTTGGATATGAAATAGGAAAATGATTTAAAAGACATCGCTGTGTTTGGAGGAGCATAAATTTGTAATTGTCTTTTCTTTACTAATAAGCCTGTGATAAGCAATCATACCTGAGCATTTCATTAAGGAGTTTCTTGAATAACTTCCTAAAAGATGATTGTAGTTTTACCTAAAAGAGATATTGTAGTTTTACTACAGCAATAGACCTATTGGCAACTGATGTCATGATAAATTTGAATAAGCAAGGACATTGTGATTGGATTCTTTTCTATTTTGTTCATGGGTGATTTTGCAATCGCAGTGCTGTTTAGTACTTGCTCTTAAAAATGAAACTTTTTTTTAAATCACTTTTAATGTTAACCATTCAACCCATATTCAATCCATCTCAGGCAACAACAAAAAAAGATTTACAAGCTTTTATTTTCTGAAAATATTTTCATTTTGCTGTAACAGGGTGGGTTTTTAGCCTAGAATTATCAAATACATGAAATATGGTTAACTAGCATCCATGTTAATGTTATAAGGACATACAAGCTAATAATTATATATATATATATTTTAATGATTTTAACTTCATCTATAATTAAGTGTTGTACTTTCAAATTGACCTCCTATATCAATTTCACTGAAAATAAAGAAAAGAGAATGAGAGGACTTACTTTTCTTCTTCCCATGATCTTCTGGAAATTCAGATGATGCAATTCCCTGTTGAACATTTAGCTAGAGGAGTATTCCAAATTCAGTTTGAACATACAAATCTGTTACCCAAATTATAGATTGCTTGCAAGTCCTGTGGTTAATCTTGTCATATGTAACACTCACTGAACGTTTGATATGAAACAAGTCCCATGAGACCATGTTGGGTATTTATTCACCTTTCTAAAAGATATCAAAGATCTTTGTTGAAGGTGTCAAAACACAATCACAGACCGAAACAATGTTGAAAACAACAGACAGAAAACAAATGTTGAGCAACTGGTTATAGAAAGTCCTGCATGGATTTTTCATTCTCCATGCATTAAGGTCATGTGGTGGAACAGACAGTTCTGGGCCGAGTGTCTGAAACATTCAAAGTGCTCCAAGAGCAGGTGGTAAGTCTGAATTGCAGAAACAGACATTCACATTCACACTCACACTCACAAACACACAGCTAATGAGCACACCTGTGAGATGGTTCCACCAAGCCCCCGTCCACTTTCTGCCAATATCCTGCCCTCCTGTCAAAGGGGACTGCAAGGTCTGAACAGGTGGCACAGCAAGGACCAAGCACCTCTGACTGGCACAGAACTAACACACACAACACCAGTGCCATATTAAATTCCCAGTGCTCGTGGCTCGGGCTGAAACCAGTAGCATGAGGCCAGTTCCTCACCTCCTAAGCCGATTAAAAGCAGCAACCTGTTCTTTGAAGAACAGAATGGGAAATCAGCATGCAAAAATTTCCTCCATACAAATGGCTAATACTGATCAGTTTAATCGGCACACTGATAGTTAGGTGTTCTACTTTCTGTTAAATTTCTGTTATAAGCAAAAATCTATCCAGGCATATTCAATTCACTCCAAATGAACAGTTTTTTTTTTTTTTTTTTTTAATACCTAATACATTTTGTGTTCATTGAAAATTATTGAAATATTCAACAATTTCACAAAAACTAAAAAAAAATACTCCGTCATAAAAAATATAGTACTGTAAAAAAAAATTACTTACTAATAATATTTCATTGATCTAAACCTTTGCACTCAACTATGTGTTAGATAGATAGATAGATAGATAGATAGATAGATAGATAGATAGATAGATAGATATTAAAAAATGCAGAAAAACAGTAGGTATGGAGGACACAACACAATCACACACCCCCCACACACAATTAAACAGGACGAGCACCTCACTGGGAAGGCGAAATTTATAGGTGTGTTTAAAGTGTTTGATTTAATAATCAGTGATAAACAAACCAGATATACAGGATATACACATTTATCTTTGTGCTTCAAATACATACGCACATACATGCGTAAGTGATGGGACAGCCTGTGAATATGATCAGTTTTGGGTTAAACTGACCAACACCTAATAATAGCTTTCTTCATTTTTCCTCTTCGCTACATTTCTCTCTCCATGTCTCAGTTCACGCATGGACATCTGACCTTGTGCCCCCCTCCCAAAAAATGGGAATGTAGAGAGAGAGTGGATAAAGGAATCAAAGGCAGGCAGCAGGACAAATTTAAGGAGATAAAATGCTCCTTTATTGCAGGTTGGAGCCCCACTCAGTGAGCACATGAAAGCCTGATCTGTGTCGAGCTAGCCGTCCGCTACGACCAAGACCTCTCACATAGGCAACGCTCCACTAGCCAGGGCCTTCACACACATCACCCACACACACACACACACACACACACAGAAGCAGGCTGTTCAAACTTACCTATACTCACATATAAATCTGAGTGCAAAAGTTTGCACACCCACAATACACATAGAAGACAGATTTGTCCCCATTTGTTACACAGATGTTCCTTGATTATTAAATATTATTATAATTGCCAGTTTTTGTTTACAGTAGTCAAAGAAATCAAAATTATATCATTTAATCTAAGTTACTTCTGAATTTGGTACAAATAATTACAGTAACATGTATGCCCATGCTTTGAGTTCATGACTGAATCCAACATGGAATAGGATTCTGTTGGGTGTAATATTCATCCCCAAATTTTCATGACTATATTATAACTCTGCACTCTGCTAGATTTCACCGTACATCATCCATGGGCTCACTCGTCATCTCCTTCAACACATACATTTGCTAAGCTTTCTTCAATTAGATGTAGGTTTTCTATCCTGATTACTCTGCTAAGATTAAAGAATATCCCACAAATACACTGTAATCATGTTGTGTGCAGTCAAATTTCTTAGCAGTTTGAGATATTTGGTAAAAAAAAAAAAAAATGTATGCAGACTAATCATTATTGCTAAAAGGGCCCAGGTTAACTGAATGGAGGATTGTCCTGATAATAGCCCAGGTCAGAGATTATCTCCTCTTACCAAGGTGTGTAGGATAATCCAATTTTTCAACAAGGGCCACTCCAACAAAGGCCTTTCAGAGACATGAATGGGAATTACCAGCTCCTGTTCAAAGCTGGCCTGCCGTGGGTGGAAACACAATAACGTTAATTACATCTTTTCTTCCAAAGCCCTTCCTCTGCTAAGTGCAGCCGTTGACAGCGAATTTGGCATTGGAGTGCTACACTGTGCTGTGCTCCTGACTGCTCATGCATGCCAATTTCTTCTTTTGTTGTTGCTCTTTTTTTTTTTTTTTTTTTTTTTTTTTTAATTATGTCGGATGCCAAAACAAATCATATTAAAATGTTAGAGAAAAAGCAAAGGAAACTAAACCTTTTGGCTGTCCCAGGAACATCCAATGCCAGCTAAACTTCATGTCAGAGAGAATGGGTGTTAGGAAAGCTTTTAGGAAACCCTGCCTCTGCTGCAATTATAAATAAGTTCCTTCATGGCGGGGCCATCATGGGTGGGCTAGAGGAGGCCTGAGGTGCTTGGCGAGAGGACAACCGATCACTGAAGTGGCTGTAAAGCAAGCCCTGCAAACCCTCTCAAATATCCACTTTGTTACTGAAGAAATGTCTTCTTTCAAAGGGCCATTTGTCAACATGTTTACAGCGACAATTCTCATAGCTAAGGAGACAAAGGTTGAGGGAGGGGAGAAAAAGAGAATGCTGTGAAAGAAACGGAAAGGTGGGAGCTGGAAAAAAAAAAAAGGGTTTCTCTGTGTGTGTAGGGTTTTGAATGCAAAATACTAACAACATGCACTGACATGTTGTGATTCAGTAGACTGCTAGCAATAAGTACATTGGCGGCATGCATGAATATTCAATTCAGTATGTGCGAGTCCAAATGTACCATCTTTATAATTGTGCCTGTGTGTACAGATGTGTTTGTGAATGTGCATACACTCATGCATATGAATGTACTGACTGTACATGTGTGCATAAATTATGTTGCTTAAGTGTATGTAAAATTACACCAACCATTTGCCACTGGGATGTGCAGTCATTCATACACACTCCCTATGAGACCATCATGCCTGGCAGCTCAGTCATCACAGTGACCATATCCTCAAGAGATCCTCTTCCACACTTCATTTATGAGGGAAGAAATGAAAATATGGCAATTTTTTAAAATCTGTGCCCCAATACCCAAGAGCAGCATGCTGGCACATGCTATATAACCTCCAGTTTTGTGGTCTATTACTTCATTTGGTAGCTTGTTTGCTCCACAAACATATGAATCAGGCATTTCTGGGAACTTGTGAATCTTGATACATGTACGCTGCTGTATATTTTCCTTGGCTGTATTTATACAAAACTGGTGCTTTAGTTTTAAGTATATGGTGTAGAGAATACAGTGAAAATAAATGCTATTTTATTGGCAGTTGTTCTGTACTGGGGGTGTTGACTGTCAGACTGTCACTTATATGTAGCAAAATACTAGAAAAAATACTGATAAATGAAAAAAAAAAAAACTGACTATAGTTTAGAAACTCCAGTTTTCTTGCATTTATATAAATAATTAGGCTGAAGACAGCTCATCAGACCAGATCATTAACTCAGAAAGGGTTGCATTATCACAGACTTTTCCTTTGTGTTTACCATCTCTGGTCTAATTTGAGAACTGACAATATGGCCTGTTTAAAGATAAGCTGTGGATGAAAACAGGATGATTGATGAGCAGATGACTGGACAAAGAAGTATGCATTTATTCTCCCTGCGTTGAATTCTAGTCAAAGTAGTAAAGTGAAGCACCAATGCAAAAAAACAAAACATAACCACTTCATATTGTCTTATTTATAGCCATAGACTAGTCACTAATGGTTTGGTATTAAAAGGTAACTTTTGTAACCATACAGTCATGTTAGTCACTTATCTGGATCTTTATAAGCAAGAAATATTATGCAGCTTGACCCCTATTCTAAACTATTCATATTTTTATGCCTTTATTTCCTGCTTTCAAATATAGTTTGTTGATTCAGGCTATAAAGATCCTTGAGTTGAAACAACATAAACCTATAAAGACCCCCAAAAAAGAAAGGATGCCTTAAGCCAGTCTTGGCCTTGATTTACTCAGCCACGCGTTGATCATTTCTGCAGTGATTAGGATTAATTACAAGACAATCCGAAAAGATTATAAGCAGCAGTTTTAAGACTAGCGTGTGGCAGGCCATGTGCCCTCTTGAGTTATACTATTAATCCTTGGCCAGCTGCTCCACCAAACAGCAGATGATACATGAGCTCTGATGAGTTTCACTTTCTTTAAGAGCACTGGATTATGAAAAATCACTGACAAGAATTGTATTTCTGATGTTACATGTATAGCTAAGAAATATGATCTCAATTTAATATTATATTAATGTAGGCTTAGTAATCAGTATACAATAGTGTAGAATATAACATTAACATTATAGGCATAATAATAAAACAAAATCAAATTAGTTCAAGAGAATTTAAGTCAGTGTTTCTCAGCAGGTCTTGCCTTAAGACCCACATTTATATGTCTATATAAGAACTCAACATTTAGTTTATTTCATAAAAGTGCTCTAAGTGCAACAAGGTTTTAAAAGGTGATATAAACATGGCCAGAAAGACATACAGTTGACCCATTATGTGTTTGTTTGAGACACATTTTTGGGTTGCAACCCAGCAGCTTTTCTTGCACAGATGTTGTGGATTCAGATCATTATGCATGGGAACATTATTAAGCTCAACTGACAGCAAAATACAGTAAGTGGAGCAATTATTTATGCAAATAATTGCAAATACATGACATAATGTTTTTTTTTTCTCCATTTCAGGTTGGAGATGTCAGTGACAGAAGTACAGCAGCAGTTGTTGGAACACTCCTCTCTACTTGTCCATTTAATAAAGAGAAACAGGGTGGGAGAAATGGACTTGCCCCAAGTAAAAACTAGCATGAAGGCCTGGCCATCCCAGCTGCTCAGAGTTGGCAATAGAAGAGCAAGCCCTTTTCTTTTCTCCTCAGAAAAATCATTAATCATCACTCTTTTCTCTTTTGCTCTTGCCATCTGAGCTGAACCAAACTCTCTTTCTCCCCTGTCTCCCATGTCCTGATAAGATCAGACGTTTAAGACTGGCGGCGCGCTGCATGCCGGCACCACCAGTATCACTATTCACTCCTCCGTCTCACACTCTCTCACCATCTTTTCTTTCTTTTCACTAAAAGGGAACAGTTTAAGCCTGAAGAGGAGATGAAAACCAAGCCGCACACACACACACTCACAATGCTGTCACCTATCACAACCTGCCTGCCCTCCCTACCATTTTGTCTGATTGAACACTTTTCAGTTCTGTGTGTGTGTGTGTGTGTGTACAGTGATACTGTTAGCGATAGCAGACAATTCCCTCCTCCAGGCAATCATGAACAAAGAAGCACTAACTGTTGAACTCCAGAAGAAAAGTCACTCATTGAAGGATTGATGGGGGAAGAAAGACTCCATATGAAAAGAAAAGAATAAAATTTGTGATTTTGTTGCTAAACTACAATGAATCATGCACACAGAGCATAAGCTAGGTAATGACTAATGACTGAGCTAGCAAACAATGATTTAACTAGCTAGCACAAAGCCAAAAAGTATTTTATACAGGCAATGTAAAGGCAGAATGACACTGAAAATGAGACAAAACTTTCAGGAATATCAATATTTCCCCCAGGTGTGTTTGTTAATTGGTAGGAAAAGACTTTATGACTTAAAACATATTATAATTACGATTAGCAGTTAGCACTGACCATCGATTGAACTTTCTTTTCTTCGGGCAAATAGAGATACATCAACTTTGCATCAATTTGGTAAAATTTCACTTCCAATGAGATGAATAGCCCAAGGGTGTGTCTTTCATATGGAATTTTCTACTTACCTCAGTTAACAAGACTGCTTTTAATCTCTGTCTGTAATTTTCTGTCTGTGGAAGTGTTCAGAAACATTTGCCATTGTTATGCTGGTTCACTAAAACATCCTAAATTTAAAAGCATACTAGAAATTAGCTTCAATTATGCCAGTATTTATGAATCAAATGAGATCAAATCTAATGAAATCTAATTAAAATGAGATAATAATTCAAATGAGATCGTATCTGGTGTATTTGCGCATTAAAATGTAATGTAAATAATAGCAGAAAGTACCTAATATAAATTTGATATCTGTGAAATTATTTGGACAAGGAAAGTCTCTAGTTGAAGTTGGCATGAAAATAGCAGTCTTTTTTTAAAAAAAATCTCCAAGGTAGGAAAAATGATGAAGAGAAGGATGAAGAAAGTGAAAATGAGCAAATCCTAAGAAAGCTAGGCCTCACTGTCTAAATATAGAGGACATACTGAGTGTGTGTGTGTGTGTTGGAGGTGGGAAGAGGTTATTTGAGGCCATGGTAAGGATAACATAATGCCCTGCTTCTCTTGTAATTAAACAAAAATAATCAGGACACAGTACAATTCAGGATCTGGCTTGGGTGTATTGGGTATAAGGATACTTCACTAGTAATTAAGAACTAGCTAAACCCAATTTCATGCCAGATTTATAGGACTTATAATAAACAAGAGGAATTATGTTAGGATTCATATAAACCCACCACTTGTCCAAACCTTATCTAATCTTTTCATATGAGTTAGTGAGTGCCAATTCTCTGCACATTTGCCAATGGGAAAATGTATTTTCTAGTTTGGGTTTTATACTCTCTCTCTCTCTCTCTCTCTCTCTCTCTCTCTCTTAAATCTCCAAACCCTATTTACATAAAGACTGTCCAGCCTATAGCACCCACAATCAGTGCATCAGATATTAAATTATTGCACTGCGTAACTCTTTTACACCGTACAGTAACTGCCTGCTGAGGGTCATAATGGTTTAAATTAGGCAAATAGTTTGTTAACATTTTAGGAACCAACTAAATTTATTACAAAATATCAAAGATAGGAACTGTCAAATGTAGAACTCACACACTAAATTATTTATTTATTTATTTATTTATTTATTTATTTATCAGTAATTTAAAAATCTGCTACTATAGTGTCATACAGCAGCTGAACACATTCTGAGATGGACACGAACTGCCATCTTTCATATACCTGTACTAACAGACTCATAATTGGCTTGCGGATCAACAGGTGAGACAGACATTACATCATGCCCACCCAGAGAGTAGCATAATTAGGTGGGCTAATCTAGTATGAGCAACACTGATTTTGAACATTATTCATCCAAAAAAAAAAAAACACAAGCTGAGTCATGATCTTAATGCAAGACATGCATTCATGATAGTGCTCAGTATCTTATTGTTTTAATCTGCATGTCTGAGAGGCTATCTATGCAAAAGCCAGAAGAGAAAAGACCAACAAACATCAAAGAGGCCAACAGGCATTATGTAGCTGCTAATTTCTTATTTCTTAGTGAGACAGCAAGCGAGAGAGAGGGTGAGAGAGACTCTCCCTCCAACTTCAAAGCTGTCTGAGGCCTGAAAAGGTCAGTCTGGGTTTTGACGTGGATCTGCAGAGGTGAATGAGAATCAAGCAGCCGAGGCAAGCCAGCTTCAGAAGTCAGACTTGCACTATTAGCCCACCCCTTGCTCACACACACACACACTCTCTCTCTCTCTTTCTCTCTCTCTCTCTCACACACACACACACACACACACAGCTTTGACAAAGAAGAAAAACAGGAAAATTCAATAATGCCTTTGAGAGGCTGGATTACCTGTGAGAGGGGAGCAAGATAGAGAAGTCTCCAGCGCCTCATTCCTCCACTCAGCTGAACACAGATCTCTAGCACTTCAAACCTGCACTTTGAAGCCTCAGTTGGATGTTAACCCTGAGAGCCCAGGAGAACAGCTAGCAGGGGATATATATATATATATATATATATATATATATATATATATCCTAACTGTGTATTTGGGTTGCCTAATTTTTATATGATTAAGTAACAGATTTGATTAGGAGATCCTGGCAACATATTTTTGTCATTTAGATGCTAAATCATGTTCATTTTCTAGAGAGGAGGTAAGCCCTGCAGTAGTAGCTGTTCTAGCAGTAGTAGCATGTAACAATACTCTTTTACACTATTGCTGCTGAGGGCAAACAGTCATGTAGAGTGAAAAGCAAAATGTTAAGGATAAAGTGCTGTTAGGGTTTGACACCCACACAAGGCCTGGTTTTTGCCCGTCACTCAACCACACTTTTGTTCAGAGTAAAAAGATATTTCACAAGAGAGAGGAAATGAAAATGTATAACAAAAGAACTGGCTCTTCAAACACTGAAGCTTTCATAATTAACACTGTTTACACAAGTGCTTGGCAGGTAGAGCATGGTTCATCGGAGAGTGGATTAACAAAAATGTTGCAATGTTCGCACCACAAGACACACAATGATCTCTTTGTTCCCCCCACAAAGCCTCAGTGGCTGTAACTTCAAAAATGATGATGACAGATATTTAAAACCACAGAAAGCAACTGATTGTTGAGATTTGTTTTTTCGATTTACTATACAATAGAGGCATGTCAAAGTTGAGAATATGCATCAGCTGACATTCATTATGCCTGAATTAAACCTAAGTATTTGAACGTTGCTATATATAATGCTATAACATACAGTATGTTTTCATAAATTGCTCCTAAAAAACAAAAGAACAAGAGCTTCTTTAGTCACTCATCATTTGCAATGTTCAACATTATAGTAATGAGAAATCCAATGTAGAAGTAGTGCAGACAGAAAATGTTGGACTCCGAAGCCCCAGAATGCAATGCAGCTATATTACACAGTTGTGCTGAAGACTTGGCTCAGCTAGTAAGTGATGATGAGCACAATGACATTAGCATGGGAGTTGATGCTTTGGAAACTGATCTGTTTGAGCAGAGTATAGATACACAGAGTGTGGACAGACTAAAGGAGTAAAGCGCTGCTGCATCGCTCTTGTCAAAACAGCCCAGGACAGTACACATGCCTGCAAGCAGAGGTCATTGTCTCCAGAAGTCTAGTCAGTTTCTCATTTCTTGGTTTATTCTTTATATAAGCGCATGTATTTCAGTTATCCACTGCCAAGTCTTGCCATTCATTAGAGTTGTGTAAGCCATGTTTTCCCTGATTGCTATTTCTGTGCCTTGACCAATTTGCTATGCCATGCTTGACCACTCTTTGGACTTCCCTTCCATTTTGATGGTTGATTCCAATACTGCGTTTGATCATTCCTCACTTAACAACTGCGATATCTGGATTGCGATGCAACAAACTCTGCACATGGATCCTACCTTTGCTGTTGAGTCTGGTTCACTATACCTCTCTATTAGGTGTATGAATTTCCATTGGCACCACTATCAGTGGGGAGTTGAATGGCATTGTGGGTAATGTTAGCCAAAGCTAAAATAGACCAACTTGTTGATGAAAGAAGTTAGAAAAAAAATCTATTGCACATTTGAATATCACTATTCATTATACTGATTATGCATATTTATATGCAAGAGGTTCAGGGTGGATTTTTGGAGAGCTTTTGTGAGAGAGTTTTTGACCTCCAAAACCCAGGGAGCATCATAGAGAATATTCAAACAGCAGGTTTATATCAAATGACCCATTTCCTCCATGTTTGTGCTTTAATCTTGGCCAGCCTAAAGCTGCATTTTATGTGTGACTGAGTGTTTATTTTTCACTTTGACATAAAGGAGAATTTTTCTCCATTTTAACTGCCAATTAGTCAATAATTTCCGTCCTCCCTTCTGTTTTGTTCCAACAAAATGTCTTCAAGGGTTTCCCACTTTGGTTGGGTGTGACGCCATAGATCATTGCTTGGGCCAAACCAAACAAAATGTCTGTTTTATTCCATTTCTTTTCGCTTCTCAGCATTGAGTAGAGGCAAGCTTCACAACACATTTCCCAAATGATACTTATAGATGCCATAATGGAAACTGCTCAACAGTCCAACTCAAACCAAGACACATAAACACACACAAACATACAGAAGAAAAGGACTAGCATCTATCAGGCCAGACTGATGAATTCAGCAAATGTGATTATTCTTTCAGTGTTCAAATAAATCCCACAGAATGGATTTTGTTTCACCTAAAATCCTTCTTCTTTCACACCTCTTTCCCTGAATGTGATTGGCACATCAATTACGTGCATAGATTCTAATACACATCCATCATAACGGTGCAAACAAATTGAGATGACATCACTGGCCAACTCCAGTAAGAACAGATATATTTTTCTAAACTGAAGTTTATTTTTCTAGACTGGTGCAAAAGTTAGTCATTTATGACCTCCTTAAATCCACCATGACATTATGTTATAAAAAGACTTTATTTCAATGTGTCTGCCATCACGACTGAATGGTGACAGTCTATTTGAAATTCAAAATATAGTCACCTGATCTCGCGTCAAGAAGTGTCAAATCGAAAAGTACGGAAATGTGGCAAATGAAAAGAATGACATTCAGTGCCTGAAGAAATAAGTAGGCTATTCAAAGGCAAGTATTTATACAGTGTGTGTGTGTGTGTGTGTATGTGTGTAATGTAGGAACTAGATGAACTGACTAGCATTCACGCCTTTGATTAACTGAACTGTGCACACTTGGGCTCAGAAGGCAGCGGCAAGAAAAGCTCTCGATTTCCAATAAAACCAGATTTATGCTTATACAAAGACAAACTGAAAGCCATTACCAAGCACATTAAAAGCCTCTTTAGCCGCCAACTAATATTCGCTCCCCTCTATAATTAATTTAATCATATTTTCAGCTTCTTTCCGGGACATGAACTATGAATCCAATTTCATGTCTCCTTATTGAGAAGCCTCTGTATTGCTCCATGTATACAGACTTCATCATTGTGAATGTCTTTGTTAACTCTGGCTGCCGAAACCCGGTTTGCGAGACGAGGCCTGCTTCACTGTGGAGGGGAAATACAATGAAAGAGGGAGAGAGAGAGAAAAAACAATATAGGAAATCCGAGTTATTAAATTGGATATTGCGGTAATGCATAATCTCAAACCGCCTGGTTGGAGCCTCCCAGAAAGCCTTTGTTTAGCCAGCGAGCTGCCGCACCCCCAGTAATTGAAAAACCAATTCAGATTTCTTATGAGCACAGGAGCCGGGGTGCTAAGGAAAAAAAAAAGGGGGGGGGGTGGATGGATGGATGGATGGATAGATGAAGTGGAAGGGAGCATTAATCTTTATAAGGTTATTATTTTTTCATCCTCATTTTTTCCCCTCCCGATGAACTATTCTCCTTTGCATAATATGATTGCAGTTAGTAGGCTAATAAAGTCAGGCAGGGGGAGAGAAAAGGAGAGAGAGAGAGCAAGAGAGAGATGGAGAGGGAGTAGGACTTTCTGATTCACCCTGAACTCTCAAACTCGCGGTTCTTGTTGCTCATAGTCTTTCTTTACTTGCAAAGCTCAGTGAATGACTCCATGAGGTTGGAGAACTTCTTTGAAGCAACAAGACAAACTCTTAACAAGCCTCCAAAATGGAGACTATTTTGTGGGTACCAAAACTCGCCCATACTCACTCACTCCTGAAATGATTCCATGGTCTCAGACTCCCAGCTTGCATTAAACGGATGGAATAAAAATGCAAGGATGACTTATAGATTGCAGAACATGGCTGGATTTTTTTTTTTATTTAATATAAATCTATCCATCCATCCATTCTCTGTACCGCTTATCCTGCACAGGGTTGTGGGGTAACCTGGAGTCTACCCCAGGGGAGTCAGGGCACAAGGCAGAGGACACCCTGGATGGGGTAACAACCCATGCCAGGGCACAATCGCACACGCACTACGGAAAATTTGGAAATGCCAGTCAGTCTACAACGCATGTCTTTGGACTGGGAGACTGGAGTACGCGGAAGAAACAGGTAAACTCCACACACACAGGGCGGAGGCAGGATTCAAACCCCCAACCCTGGAGGTGTGAAGCAACAGTGCTAACCACTAGGCCACTAGGCCTCCATGCCACACCCAAATTTAATGTAAATATGCAACAATTTGGTCTAATATGTTCGGCCTAATCTGGGAGTTAGGGCGCCTCTCTAAAACAGTCTGTATACTAATTCCGTGCTGATTAGTCACACAAGTACAGTAAACTCCTGAATCAAATCCTGTTGTCTTGTCTCGTTAGTGCACACACCTTGTGTCTAGTTAGCGTGCACAACTTGCGTCATTTATTCTCCTGTGTACTTACTGCATATTTTTGCACTCATTTCACAACATTGTGTATTGCACTTTATGTAGTCCTGTGCACCATGTTGCACCATGGTTCAGAACCAACAATTTTACCTGAGCCACCAGCTCATCCATATTAGTGCCTTTTAAGAATTGGTAAATACTGTTACACAATACACAGATGTTTTATTTTGCATATCTTTTGCATCGATTTATTTAATTTCATTGTTAACAGTGTGTCCTAAAAGGCACTGAAGCTGAAAATTTAATTTGTAGGCAGTGTAGGGCTGCTAAAGGAAGTACGATTTGATGCCTTTAAAAAAAAAAAAAAAGATTAGCAATGTCCTGAAACATTTCTTGCTTTAACTATGGAAACAACAACTAGTCAACTACTTTTTTAAATTACTGGCTGACTGAAAATTACGAGTCCTCCAACCCCTACTCTGTACATGCTGTGAGTGGTGTACTTAAGCTAAGCATGGAGCAAATCTCTGGTTTCTAATATTTATTAGAGATGTCAAAATTTTTGCCACACATTTTTCAGAGAAAATATTATTAAAAAAAATATTTGTGAATGTCTTTTGGCAAAAGAAAGGTAAGCAGTTTCTCAAATTGCCTAAGTCTAACTTACATACCATCTCAACCATTCTATTAAAGTACGCCAATAATTCTGAAGCTGAGTCTACATGCAATTTGTGGGGGAAAAAAAACAGCAATGAGTTTTACTTAATTCATACTTAAGTAATACTCAATAAATACTAAATTAATGGATGTTTGCCAGGTATTTGTTATATATATGCAGCTGCTGATTAAATGTTCATATTCCTTATTTTGCTTGGGCACAATTGAGCTTTTATTCTTTGGGTCATAGACCTTTAAAGGACATTTACATACTTGAAACATGACGCCATCTACTGTCTATATCTATTTGTAGCCTGCTCCGGATAGCAAAAAAAACCCCTGAATCAATGTCTTTAGGTGCTAAAGATTCAGTTACGTGCATTCAATACATCTGAGTGGAAGATTTATTCTAAAAGAAGTGATATCAAGAAACAAGTCACCAAATTATGGATGACGAGTTAATGTCACTAAGTACAATTGAGTCACGGTGCTTCATCAATCATCTGACTGGCTTTCATCCTTTCAGTGAATGAATGAAGGGAGGTTTGAGGTAAGGTGAGACTGTGTCTGTGTGTGTGTGTGTGTGTTCCTGTCAGGGTGTTAATTTCGTAATGTAAACTCTGAGTGAAAACTCCAGTCCATGGTGTGGTAGGTGTGGTAGCAGGACATAGGGTTAGGCCCAGAGGCAGGGTTAACTGCATCTCCCTTCTCCTCTCACCGATGAGCCATCCATCTCTCCTTCTCTGCGTTGACGCCTCACTTATTGTCTCCTTCATTTGTCATGTGTCCAATCAGCGAGATGAATAGGAGCTCTGCCTCGCTGATCGATGGCCTTTCTAATTATGAGCCAAAGAAAAGATCTGCACTAAACTTGAAACGCAATTCTCCTTTCTTTTCACCTCTCTCTCTCTCTCTCTCTCTATCTATCTATCTGTCTATCTCTATCTTTCAAACACACACGTTTGTCTTACTACCCTTGTGAGGACCTTTCTAAATCTAACCCTTACCGTAATCTTAGGAACCAAAAGTAAATATTTTGGCTCTGGAAGTTTACATATTTATTTTTTAATAAAAGCTGCAGGTTTTCTCATGCGTACCAGCCAAATGTGTCCTCACAAGGTGACAATCCTAACCCTATCCTAATCCTAATCCTAACCCTAACCCTATCCTTGTGAGATATTTGGTCCCCATCAAAATATAAAAGCATGCCTACATTCACATATACAGACAGACACTGTGTAAGAATCTTTTTCTATCCGTCCCAACCTGGTTAACATCATTTCCAGTAGCAGACTGCTACAGACCATAGAAAGAGAGGTTAAAAAAAAAGATAAAAACTCCAGCAGCAGGACACTTTTCTTTGTTTGTTTGGTGGTGTTTAAAACAAAGACAGCACAGGCGTCGAGAATCTCATCTGTGCAAAGTCCCAACAGACGCTTAGACGTATTCAAAGGCATGCAAATGCCGTCGCCGTGTGCTGCTTTACACAGGGACTGCGCTCGTTCTGATTAATTACTCCATTTCCAAAATAACTTGCATCTTGTTTACGAGGGCAGAACATAAGGTTGCACCATTGTTACGTTACCCAGGCTAAAAAAAAGAAAAGAAAAAAATTGGCTCTGAGTGAATGGAACAGAAAAGCATCAGTGGTACAGCACTATAGTCTATTTAAGTGCTTAAAGCAGCCTACATGTGCATAGAGTCAATCCCAGCATGCCACTCAGCTAACAGCTAATATGTAACAGTGTGGCTGAATGGTAGACAGCTTCAAAAATGTGGTTTGAATGAGCATCAGATATTAGATGAAGGTTGTGAGCCTGTTGAGGGATTAAATGAAAACAGGTAATGCTCGACAGTCTGTACTACTATAGCACAATCTATTCAAGTGCCTTAATGACCCCAAGAGATCAGAAAGGCCCAAGTCACGGCATATCTATGGAATTTAAAAATGGAGGATATGCTTGGATGCTTCTTAAAACATGCATAGAGAGAGAGACTGAGAGAGAGAGAGAGTCAGAGAGAAAGATGTAAAAAGGAGAATGAATGTGTCAGGCGAGACGACGCCTTTGAAAAGAATCAATTACAGTAAAAGCATCGGAATCACTCGTGCATGTAATACAGCTCATATCGGGACATTTCAGCCGCTGCCATCATCCCTCAACCATCAGCCTGGGCGATCTGCTATTCCCCTCTGCATGGGAGCCATATTCTAAACTAATATCAGCACATTAAAAGCCAAGAAATCCTTTCAGGAACACATTAAGATGAATTGTTGCAGGCTGCTGATATCAAATAGCAGGTAGCAGCAGCATTGAAAGACCCTAATTTCTCATTTACAGCACTTCTGAGAAATATCCACAGGAAGAGAGACAGAGAAGGGGTGATATTTGTACTAATTTGATCAAAAGTAATGCGATTCATTTAACACTATTAATACGACTATCCGTTGCCATGAACAATAAGAACCGGGTGTGAAACCAAACAAATGTTCTGTTCGTTGTTTAATAACACAAAATCATGGTAGCCTTTCCATGTTAGTGTCACAAGTACAGCCATACAAAAAAAAAAAAAAAAACCTAAAACTGCTTTTCATTTTGCAGCCCAAGTGATCAGCGTCGATCAGCTTTGTATCCAGGGGAACATGCTTAATCCTCAACATCAAAAACAAATAACATGCACACAAGGAATGAAAATATTATCCAGCTTAAATCTTTTTTTTCCGCTTGTCATCCTTTAGTGGACAAGTCCTGTTCATTAGTGTGGACCAACTCAGCAAACAGGATTCAGTGGCACAGAGCGAGGACAGAACGATTGTTTTGCGTAGCTTGCACAGTGTACACATGCTGTAGACATGCTGTAAACCCTTGGGGTTCTTCCCAGGACCTGTGCCCTAACACAAATATCTACTCCAAAATATATGTCCAATGCCTGTTAACAGACGCTGTGTACATGTAGGATATTCTGTAAATACTAAAGACACAAAAAGATCTTGTAAGAAATTTGCAATAACACTTTACTTACAGTGTACAATGAACAGGGCACTATTATGCCCTGATATAAACCTACTTAAATATTACTAAAGGCTTATTCCATTATGTGTCGACCGCCATTGAAAAGCCTTTCATCAAATTCATATAACACCCAAATCACATGACAGTTTCTGGCTGACATAAGGTTGTTATTATATTTTTATATTTTTACATATATATATATATATATATATGTATAATAAGATCATTGGAGTGTCATGAATTTCTGTAAGCATTACAAGAGACCTTAAAATACAAATAAAACTATAGATAACCTGTCACTGCAGTGTTATGACAGTCATAAATATTACAAAAATCTTTAAAATAGTAAAATTGGCTCACAGGACAGAAAATATACATAACCCATCATTACAGTGTCATGGCATTACATACATACGTACATATTCATAAGAATCTTCTAAATAAATTCACGTCATGATCCTAAAGGGACAGAGAAAATATACAGGCATGTATATTCATAAAAATCTTATAAATCATAAAATTAACTTCTTAAGGGAGAAAAAGTGTAAAAAAAAAAAAAAAAAAAGAGGAAATGTACATAACTGTCATTAATTTCTCATAACATGGTCATAAATATTCTCAAAAATCTAAAAATTTTATAAATAGTAAAATTAACTCACATTAATTAAGGGACAGAGAAACACAACTCATTATAGTGTGATGACAGCCATAAATATTCATAAAAATCTTTTAACTAGTAAAATTCACTTGTTATTTATGTGGAGAAAAAGCATACAATACTCTGTCATTATGATGTCATGACACTGTTAGAAATATTCATTAAAATATTAGAAATAGTAAAATTAATTAATTAGTTAAGGGACAGAAAAAACATATCTTACATAGGTTTGTCATTATAGTGTCAAATAATGATGTCATGATACTGTTGTTCATAAAAATCTTCTAAATGGTAAAATTAACTTATGTTAAATAAGTAAAAAAAAAAAAATCTGGATAATGCATAATTACAGTGTACATAGTTCATAACAATCTTATAAGCAGAAATAAGAAATGTACTCTATTTAAGGGCCAGAACAAAGTGATTTTTCCGCCAGCTGATTCCTGAAACATGCAAATGTTTATGCAGTTGTATGTCAGTTGTTGTGAAGGGTTATGTAGGTATCATATGACCCTGCAAACAGGACAATTTTAAGCTGCTGCTGCTGCTGTGTGGAGTTTTGGGGAAAATCTGCCATCCCAGGTTTTAAACGACCTGCTCATTCATTACGTCCCAAACTCCTGTCCAGCTCCACAAAGAATCGACTTTGGAGAATTGATGGCTATAAAGGAAATGTGTGTGGGGCAAAAAGGCTTCCATGTAGCACCGTGGTCCGCATGTATGAAAATGACAGCCATGATTGATCTGACACGGCTGGCAAGATTTATCTTGCAAATGGAATAATTAGCAGAGCAGCGCAGAAGGTGGTCTGTTGCTCAGCTGATAGTGCAGGAAGAAAGAAAAGGCAGAGGAACGGTCCCCAAAGGATCCGACGCTAAAAGTCTTCAAGAACTGTTGTGGAACAGACTGTCCTGGTCAAGGGTACGATGCAGTCATTCGTCTTAAGGAGCGTGTGTGTGTGTGTGTGTGGCACTTTGTCTCTTCACGACAAGGTGACCTAACGAGATCCAGGCAGGTAAGGACTAATTATTTATAAACGGACAGAAAAGTGGAACAGAAAAGGCAAACGCAAGAAAGATGGTGTGAAGACAAAGAAACAAATCCAAATTCAATTTGCCTTCCTGCTCACATGCACGGCAGTCACTCTTGATCAAAGATATACTCAAAATGGGGTTCATACGCATACACTTATTTCAAAAGCAGCCGAGCTTGAGTTCATACACATGCATGCACACACAAACACACACACACACACACACACACACACACACACACACACACATACACACACCATGCAAATGCATAGAGTGCTGTCACAAAAGAATGGGTTTCCATCACAGCTCATCACCCCCAAGTTACGGTCGGAAAGCGCACCAGCCATCTCTCCATACATTCATAATTGAGAAAGTGTTCCCACAAATCCAAAAAAAAAAAAAAAAATCAACAGGATTTCCACATCACAACATTTTAACTTGACTGCTTTCCTCAGGCCCGGGGAGGGTGGTGGTGGGGAGAATAAGGCAAATCCTGAGGGTGGCTCTGATAATGTTTTGTTTATATCACTTTAAGAAAAAAAATCTCAGGTCTCGGAGGAGAGAATATGTTTCACAGGTATCCGTCATTCAGCTGTCAATCTGGCCAGCGCATTTCACACTCCACTGATACTCTGCTGGCCTCACCTGCTGACAGTCAAATCACTTTCCTTCTCTCGCTCACTCTCACACACACATACACACGCTGAGGAAAAAACTGAACCAAGAACATCTATCAAAAACAGGTGGAAGTAAACAGAAGGAAAACAAATAAAGATTAAATCGGCCATTTTGTGGTGAAAAGCTGGCTCTCGCCCGTGTTGAAGAATTATGACTCTGTGTCTGTGTGAGGTATTACATAAGGAATAAAACACAACCAGGCACGCTGTTATAGGCAAATAATCAACAATGGGGTTGCGTGATGCAGCTCAAGTTACTGTTATCACTCGAGAGGTGATTAATTTTCCAATAACAGTATGTCCCAATGTGCTTTATTCCTCTTATGCCACAGTTGTACCAAAGTTGTACCAATTTTAACAATGTGCTATTGTTTAAAGAATGATATCTCATACTTTTTATCCATTTATAGTTACATTTAATGTTGCAGAACTGTGAAGCAAGTCATTTCCTGTTATCACTTACAATAAAGCAGTCATTTCCTTACCAGCGTTTTTCTTTTCATCTCACTTCAAGTGGCAAAACAAAACAAAAAAATTCAATTTCATGTGGCTTTGAAAGCAAAAAGCCCTCCATCTTGAATTCTTACTCATATTGGAAAATTTTAGGTTACAGCTTTACCTGTGACTTTTTACAAAGTGCTGAAACTGGAGACTCCTTCCAAAATGTTAAATAAACATATTCTCACAGGAAACATCACTAATCAATGTTAACACATACTGATGATACACTTTAAAAAAAAAAAACATTAATGTAAAGTGTTCACCACACAACAGCTGGGTAAGTTGTTACTACAGAAACAATAACATGTTAGAAAGAGCGCTGTACTGTTAAGAAACACCTTGTGGCCAATCAGAATCAACCATTCAATAGCATTGTGGTATAAATGGATTTATATATGGGATTTATTTCCAGATTTTTCACCACACACATACTGTATACACTGTATAGTCGGTTCTTTGGATTTGCATATAGGTTCTTAGCTTCCTAAAAGGATTCTAGTGAGAAATCATTCTGATAAGGAAACCCTCTTTTGTGGTTCTACATAGAACTGTAAGGGCAAACCATAAAGCATAATGTTAGGGCTGTAGATTTTATCGTATTTGTGCACAGGTATCTGTTTACATTGCTGTCCAGACTAATTAGCTTAGTAGTACTTTGCAAAGACATGCATATATTAAAATAAAGTACGGTAAAAGAATTACCATCATGTACAACTAAACAAAATATGTAATGACATTTTATTCCAAATTTCTGTAAACTGCAATGACGCCTTGTGTAATTTTCACCCACTTTACTGACGTGCATGCTGTCAACACTTCCACTCTAATCTCTCATGTGTTCTTCCATGTCAACAGTATTTTAATAAGCTTTATGAGCATTACATTGATCTCTAGGTTCCTCCCGCAGTGCTGCCACACAGCGCTGGCACAGGTATCACCTCCAAGGACAACTTAAACCTGCTTTACTCCTCCTCGAGTTTCATCTGCCACTGATCCAGCACCTGAGCTGTGGCTTTCAGCGTCTCCCACATATCTGAGCTTTCGTGTCATGTGTTTATGAAAAACACGGCGTTCAGGAGCTAGTGTGGGTTAACACTGCATTCTTTAAACAGCAGCGCCGACCTTCGAGCTCAGCCTAAACCTTCAGAGAGGGAAAAAGTCTACGTCTTTGATGAATCGTGTGTAGTACACTTAATTCCCAGTAGAATACGGAGCGTGGGACATCTCATCAGAAGTAAGAGAAGGGAATTTAAGAATATGAACAGTAATATTCATGCTGGCTGAATCTGCATGCAGCGCGGGATTACAGGGCTTGTGGGAGATTACCGGCAGGGAAAGAACGGATACAAGTCCGGAAAACTTTTCATCTTTCACTCAGGCCATGAGCAGTCAGGAGTGTGCATAGTGCTTTAGATGTTAAATCAACCCCCCCCAACCCCACGCACACACACACACACACAAAATCAGAGACTGGCAATGCAATGACAAAATTTTTTAAAAGTTTCATCTCCCATCATATTCATATCTACTCTACTGTCATATCTCTCTGTATATATTTATAGACCAGTGTTGATTGTTGATTTATTGAGAAACCCCATGCATCAATCATCACTTCAAAAATATCAGCCAACATCAACCTTTGAGTGGCACGCATGAGGGAGTTTCTAAGAGCTGTCTTTGATAATGTTGTGTTTATACCACTTTGAAAACTCAATAGAGAGACGGGACTAGTGCTGTCGTTTTAACAGTAGTGTTTTCTCGGTTCTTACTTCAATACACACAGTGTATACACAGAGATTAGTGGCTCCACTGAGCTGCCAGGCTTGATTTGGTCCCTGCGTGTCTTGCGTTTCCTTCCCAGCACGGAGCAGCCGGCAGGCCACGCGTGCAAAGCAAGCACAGGAAATCGGCCCCAGGAGTCAGCTTACAGCGCGGCAAAACTCTGCAATTTCCCCTTGTGCACCTTCCGTGTGAGAGTAACATGTAACACACACACTCCACTCAGCCACCATGTGCTCCCAATCACACACTTTAATCAAGGCCATTCAGACCAAGCGCACGGACAGAGGACCTATAACAGGCTTGGACGTGCGTGTCACCACCAGAAATCATGCCGCTGGCTTGGAAAAAAATACTTATATTATCTTAAAAATGAGAATGTGATCGTGAGTTTTATTATGACAGCAAAACTGAAGGTGTTTCAAGCTGCTTGACATCAGCTTTGTATCTGCAGCTTAGAGGCCCAGATCCTGATGAGAGAAAGGAAAAACGGAAGGAAGGAGGGAGGGAATGAAATGAGTGACTCGGCTGCCCCATGCAGAGCTCTGCTAACCCGCTAGTCCTGCTAGCGCTCCTAGTTCAAAGAGAATCCGATACACAGCCACCCATCAGCAGTTAGCCATCTGACAGCCAACATCTTATATTAAATGCATGGAAACATGCACACGTGTGTACACAAATACACCCAGTGTTTGGACCTTCAGCTCTTTTAATGTGGACTGACGCGCTGAGCAGACTTTAGAGTTAGTCTTTGAAAAAGAGGCACATGCATATCAACAGAAATGGTCAGGACACCATTTGTTCTTTGTGTACCTTTGCATGAGAGTTGAATTCACCATGTCCAAGCGTGTCAGTGTTCTTACCGGTACTAAACTATGGGGAATATGCATAATTGAGCTAGTTATCATAGTCGTTTTGAAGTGTTGATTGATTTTTACCATGCCACTTTATGGGAACTATAGTTACCAAAATCAAAACCTTAATGTTACACATTTAAGTATAGTAATTAACCTTGATCATTTAAATTTGTGTAATAAAGTGTTAGAGAAGCTACTTTGCAATTGTAGTCTGTAGATCCACAAGCTACTCATGATTTAAAATAGCAAAGTTATAGCCAAAAACTACTCTTTTAATAAAGTAGATAGTTACACTACAAGCTACTAAGAAAAAGTAACTAACTACACTGAAGCTACTTTGTCAAACTGAGGAAAAGCAACTGTGACATTTTCATTTGTGCAGGTAAGTTAGCACATGAAATAAAATGTGCATGCTTTGTACAGGATATGCTACAACAAAAAGATTTTACTTTTCTGTGTGTAAATCACTGTAGGTAAGAAGAAATATTACTTAACAACAAACGGAGCAGGTTCGCACTACTAGTTTCAGTCCACTTCATTTCTGAAAGTACATTATATGGAAAAAGTACACTATATTTCCTAAAGTATGTGGACACCTGGCAATCACGCCCATATGTGCTTTTTGAACATCCCATTCCGGATTTAGTCCCCTGTTGCAATTATAATAGCCTCCTAGCCTCCACTCTTCTGGATAGGATTTCCACTAAATTTTGGAGTGTGGCTATGGGGATTTGTGTTCATTCAGCTACAAGAGGCTTAGAGAGGTCAGGCACTGGTGTCGAGTGAGGAGGCCTGGGGTGCAGTCAGCATTCCAGTTCAGTGGGGTTGAGGTCAGGGTTCTGTGCAGGACATTAAAGTTCTTCCACTCCAACCTCGGCAAACCAAGGCTTCATGGACCTTTGGTTTTTGTATGGTCATGCTGGAACAGGTTTGTTTGGCATAACATTACAATTTCCCTTCACTGGAACTAAGGAGTCCAGTATCCAGTGCCCAGGTGTCTACACACTTGACCATATAGTGTATATAGTGAGTTAATGTTAATGGACATACAGTAATC
Organism: Pangasius sanitwongsei; assembly: GCA_037576675.1. Taxonomy (NCBI): domain Eukaryota; kingdom Metazoa; phylum Chordata; class Actinopteri; order Siluriformes; family Pangasiidae; genus Pangasius; species Pangasius sanitwongsei. The sequence goes on from CM075027.1 coordinate 4,912,677, forward strand.
CACATAACATTAGATTTGGACTTTTGCCAAATAATAAGAATAAGAATAATGTCATCATTGCTTGTTATTTCATATTGTCTGATGCTAGTTATTTGGCTAAATCATATCTGAGGTCAGTTATCATGCTCCATCAAAAGAGTTATTTTGATCATTTTAATCATTTACTGGTTCATCGCATTAATTTAACAGAAAAATACTCAGCACCTAATGCTGTCACTTCTGATCACCCTTGTACCTTTACCAGCTTGGTAATCAATAATCAACAAATTGGTGCTTAAAGTTTTAGATTTACAGTTGTTTTTTTTAGGGTTTTTTTCACATTTCTGGTTGCATATGTTATAAACAAACACGTGTGATATGTTTGATTAAAAAAATACCTTTGAACAGGTTATGTGGACATGGAAAAAGTAGTGGTGTAGCATAGCTAAACGCTAGATGCTACTTGGTGAAAATGTAAATTGTTACTGGAAAAGCTACATTATTTTGAAAATAGCTCTGCTACTGCTACACAGTCATTACCATTAAGTATTACTACACTAGTCATAAATAATGTTTATTACACATTTAACTATAAAAAGTCATAGTTTTACTCTGTATCATCATGTTATTCTTGCAGTTTTACTGTGACACTTTTGTTAACTCTAACTCTTATAACACTTATTTATGTTTTTATAATGGTACTGAAAGAAAGAACCATAGTTCAGTCTGCTTAAATGTGTATTTCATCTTAACATGAAATTGTGATAAGGCCTTGGTCATTTAATGTGTCATGTTGCTTTTTTCTTGGTCATGTATGCCAGGTTATTTTATTCTTTATTTTGTTGTAAAATACAACAAAACAGGTTTATGAATTTAATTCCAAAATCTCACTTAGTGTAGCTTATATAATAAAAAAAATAATTGTAACAGTCAAACAACACACAAGACACAAATTATACTCTTATCAAATATCTCCTCCAACATCAATAGTAAATGTGCAATTTATCAAACTCATTTTGTATCTGTTAGTCTACTTCTGGCTTTAACACGTGAATCAAGCATGGGTCTCTCCCACAGTCAGCCAATCTTTATGATTTCAGTATGATTCCTTTGGCGTGGTGGAACCTGATTGCCACCTTCAGGATTGTGGAGGGCAAAAGTGATCTAAAAGCCTTCTCGAATACCATTTAAATCGCAATCAGGGGAAACATCTCCATTCATAATCCTGGGCATATATCATTATTGAGATAATGCGGAGGATGAATTACAGCTTGCGTGTGAGCCGTGTGAGCACTGACCCAGGTGCAGCCTCGTGAGGGCTGAGGAATTCATTTTCATATTGCAAATGGCCGCCCTAATCATCACACTTGATTGTTCCACACAGGAGATTCACATGGCAATGAGCAGTCTGCTGAGTGTGTACTGAGGAACTAAGACAAGAGGCAAAGCATTGATATGGCCACCTGTATTACAACTTACAACAAATTTTAGTGTAGTGTTGTAATATTATATATTTATTTGTGAGTATTTGTACATACACCTCAAGTCTAGTGAAATTTTGGTCTGTTTGCTATAAAAATGAACTCATGTAAATTAGTTTTAAAATGACTTCTTAATATCAACAACTAATGAACTAATCTTGGTATACTTTGCCAATTTGCACAAATTTGGTAAGATGTGGTAAGATTTCACTCAATTTTATATGAATGAATTAATATAAAAAGTTATGAATGCTGGCTCCGCCCCTAACCTTAACCTTAACCTTTTCATATGATTTGACTCTCATTCTTGCAAGTTCGTAACAGTTTGCATGGCTCAATTTGTAAAAAAAAATATTGTTTAATGTTAAAGTAAGGGTTGGAGTTAGCATGCAAACCTTTTTAATGGCTTCAGAATGAAAATCAAATTAAATCCAACCACTCTTTTTTGTACAATTTTAATGAGATCAGGTTCTGAAGAGTAAAGCCCAGACAGACAAAACAAAGCAGAGACAGAGACAAAAATATCCCAGGAAGTGATTAAGAACAAGTTACTATGCAAAATCTAATAAGACTGTGTTCCTTTCCTTGTCAGAAAAGAAAAAGATACAATATCACAAAGTAAGTTATTTACTGAGTATTTTCTGACAATGCTAGCTAGCTATAATCCTAAGACACTCATGCTGCATCCCTTTAGTATCACCTTGACTAGCTGGTGTTTTGACCAAAAATCAGTGGCTACTTCTTGTTTCTACAAAACAGTAATCATGGTGGGCTTGTAGCCATAGTTATAGATATACGCCATGATAATGTTGACTTTTTCGTTCCCTCTTGAGCCCTGAACACCCCAATCTTACATTATAACACACACCCATACCCACAGCAAGCCTTATCCCCCATTCAAAGCGGATGGAGCTCTTAAATGATTTAGCACTGCGATCTGGAGACATGCAGAGCAATTTCATACGCCACTGATATTCACAATGCAGCACATATGGGATTTCAGACACACACACACACACACATATACACACACACGGGAATCACAAAAGCGAGTCTGACATTGGTATAAGACGGGAAAATCACTGTCCCAAATATATTACTGAAATATAAAAAATAATGCCAGGGATTAGGTCTTGATACTCAGCCTTATTTACTCATGCTTGTATTAGGAAAAACACCTGGCTCCTGCTCCAATAGGATCAAGAGATTAATCTTAGTAAGTCTTAATACATACAGATGGTCAGACAGGAAAAATTAGAAAAATATGAAAAACGAATACATTCGTCTTGTATAATTTGAAATACGATTCATCTACTGGAGAGATTATGGCTTGATGTATTGGTGTATTTAGCAAGGAGACAAAGTTAATTTCTTTAAAGGCCAAATGTTGCTGGCAAGATCCCTGGAATAATAATGATTCTTTGGGGAATATTATATAAATTAAACTGAAGCCATCTCTTCTGCTTGCATATTAATGGCTGCTGCTTGGGTGCTGTATTTTTTTTTTCTTTTATAATTCATATGCTGTCAGATCCCTCTACAGATGACACAATACACTTTGCACAAGCTGCTGACAGCTCAGGACATGCCGTATATCCAGTACCTTTAATGTTGGAGACATATTACAAAGCCAGGGATTAGGCCACCTTTTCAACAAGGCCCAGCATTATTGTCTTCCTGTAAGGAGAGCTGATCTGTAACTTGTTTTTTCTTGTCCTCTATTTAGCAGAGTATAAAAATTTACAGCATTGGCACAGTGTAGTCTAGTAGTTGAGTAGTGATCTTAAATATTTTGCATAAATGGCGATTAAGATCTTTATCCTATATACGCTGTACATTCATCATCCTCTTTGCTAGCTAGAAAAACAGAAGTTAGTTAGCAGTCAAGCCTACTATGATCTTGTAGCTACGGATGTAAAGCTCTCCCCAACATGTTAAAATACCTGACAGTGTAATACTTTAGAAACCGAATAGGCACAAAGAAATAATCATTCACAATATAATACAAACCATGTTTTGTTTTTTTTGTTTTATTTTTCTGAAAGCTACTTAGGGTTAGAGCAGGGGCAGCTAGTGTAAAATGTGCTAGCAGTGCTAAGCCCTCCTGTCTTTCAAAGATAAAAACACATCAATACATGGTTTAATTTTTAGTGTCCACATCTGATTATTATTTTAACAAATATTTTAGGACAGAGTATTTTGGACTTTTCGTAAGAAGAATGCACAGAATGCTTTTAAGAAGTCGAGGCTGCGGCTGATTTCTTTCTGGCCCAGACTGTAGATTCATGCAGGGACATGCAGTGACAGTTGATTCGGGTGACTACACAAAGTGAAACACTGCCTAGATTTGTTGTCCATTTGGACTCATATTTTTGAGACACATCTGTAACGTGTCATCAGCAGTGAATGAGATGTCGTTGGTTGTAATGCACACAAATGAAGTGGATTACTTATTCTTAACATCCTTTTTTTCCCCAAAAATACCTTTGAAGGAGAAACTAAAAGTGGAATAACAGATAGAGTAAGATAGATTTTACAATCATTGTCCAATCAAAGTACAAATTACACAATAAGACATATGACAGAGCCATTTAACAGTTCATAATAACCATAATAACTTACCATCGCAGACTTGAAAAATGTTTAAAATTTAGTGTTTTCTTCCTTGTGTATAAGTGTGTGTAATAGTTTGCCACGTCATTTCTATTATGCCATTGATGAAACTTTATGATATAATTCATTGCTTAATGCTAACAGTTTTTGAGCTATTGATAGCTAACTTGAATGCTAACTCTAATAAAAAAAAAAACATCCATCATAAGGCTAACATATTTTCGGAAACTTTTGAGCAACATCTTTCTGTGTTAATACTTTTTCGTGAAGATTTTATGTACATTATGTACATTATGTACAAATTGGGTTTTTTTTGTATTACGTACCAAAGTACATTGTGACGTGTTTAAGCTCATCTGTTGGTGATGCTGCAATAAGAAGTAAGCTTAAGTGCTACCCAAGTTCAATAAACCTAGACATCAAAGGCTTTCCATGTCATTTTGAATATAGTAACTTACGGTGTAAAACAATGTGCAATTGGTAGCAAAAAAAAAACCTGTCTGAAAAATGCTGATGCAGTTGTTTTTGACATTACTCCATCTAGGAAACAGACTTTTGGTACCTGACAGCTGAAAGGCGATACAGTAATCTATCACAGTGGGCTCCATATCCTTGCTTAACACCCCATGGGCCTCCCCTTCCTGTCAAAGGTCTTTCTCAATATCCTGAATGGAGGGAGCAGTTGAGAGAGGGGAGAAGGGGAGGCACTGAGACAGGGAGGAGAATGACAGGGAAGGAGAGAGGTGGCGTGCCAGGTCTTGGTTAAGATTGAGAGGAGAGGCCACTTAGGCCAGATTTAAATCAAACCCTGCCGGAATCGGGGGGGGGGCGAAGACGCCATACCGGACACGGCAACATCCTTGAGTGTATGCCTTGTACAGACACAGACACACACACACATTTTCAGGGTAGAAACACAAAGGGGAAAGAAAATCCTGTTTTATATATATATATATATATATATAAAATATTGTATGTATGTATGTAAGGAGGATCGCGAAGTATTCTTGCTGAGAAAATTTTTAATGAGAACAATGCCCACTGTCATTTTTGAAGAAGTGTACAATATATGAACGAGTTCTTTTGCCATCTTAAGGCACCTTGACAATACACAAATTAAATAAATACTGCATGTTTTAAAGCATATAATAGCTGTTTTGTGGCATTTACAGACTGTACACATTGTACTACACAAGTTCAAGTCAGAAAAGGCTTTTTTTTTTTTAACATACCAAAAAATAGAAATGTAGGCCTATAGTCAAAGTTCATTAAGGTCAAATTGTCCAATAAAACATCCCAAAATGATCACATGACATTTCACTTGTTCTGTTTCACACTTTTTTTCCACAGGTAGTGGACTTTTCACAAATACTGCATGTGTTTCATTTTCACATTTTTCTTTTTATACATTCATGATATATCATGTGAACAATATCAGGGCAATTTCAGGGCTCAACATGGTGAAATGAACCTTCACTTTCACGTTATCACTAATTACTCACATAATCATGTAAAATGTGCGTGATTTTTCCGTAGAGAAGGACAGTACATTCATGTTCACCAAATAAAAGATACACATTAATTGTGCAAAGATCAAAAGATATTTTGGTGTACAGCCCAGTGCTAAGCATTTGTAGCCTGCACAATATAGTTAAGTACAGTACTATTCCGCCTGAAAATGGATAGGCCTATGTGCAAGGTTGCAAACACTGGAGGTAATATAACACTGCTGTAGTAAGAAGGTGCAGGGAGTGAAAAGAATAAAGTGATAAAGTCGGAGCTTTATTGGATCATGCAGTCCTCAGATCTGAGGAGTGAACCTCAGATCATTATCAGCAGAAGAGGAAATTCACTTTGGTGTGGAAGTTGTGACAGGAGAGAGAACTATAACACTGTATTGACACCTACAGGTTCACTGAATGTGGCAGGATCTGATTGAAACACAGGGTGATTCAGGTAAAAAAAAATTATATATATATATATATATATATATATATATATATATCAGAAGATTTAAAAAGACAAATTGCATACAGATGTTTGTTGATATGATCATGTAGAAAGGTGTTACAGATGTAGACATTCGTTTAAGGCTGTGTCTGTGTCAATTGTCTGTGTGTGTGAAATTGTGTCTCTTAATTTCTTGAAAGAATAAGGAATAATTAATTGGAGATGGTATGTCTCACTGGTCACTAGGGAGGACACCATGTTTCATTCTACTTGTGTGGATTTTGTGACAAAGTGATTGTTTATTCCATTTTACATATTACAAATAGTCAACTTAATGAAGGACTTTGGCTGAGACACAGAATGGCTCCTATGTGATGTCCACAACAGCCATTAGTTTAGTTCTGGCTGATGAATCAGGTTAGAATGCTATAATTAATATGGGTTCAGTACATTGCATTAAAACCTATTTTCACTCCTAAATAATTGCTTCTGGTCTAGCTTAAAATAAAATTTTAGATGACAAACTATAGTTGCGTGTAAAGCATTCCACAATGCTGGATGAAGAATTGCTGTATTTCACAATTTATCTATGGAAAAAAAGATGGTAAAAAATAAAAAGTGGGTGTATCCTGCAACAAGATAACAATGTTCAGAGAATATAAAAGAGGTTCGAGGAGGTACTAAATGCTAAAGTCGGACATACAATTTAATAAAGTATATTTGTATCACATTGAGAAAGGATGATGCAATCGTTTGGACTGATATCTTTTTTTTTTTAAATAATTCACCATTAATATTTTACTGTACAGAATTTGTTTGCTATTAGGTGGTGCAGTACGTCGAGTTGCCACCTCACAGCTCTGATTCGATTCTCAGCTCTGGTTACTGTTTGTGCTTAGTTTTGCATACTCTCCCTATGTCTGTATGGGTTTCCTCAGAATTCTCAAGTTTCTTCTCACCTCCCCAAAATTACCCATAGGTGTGAATGATTGTGTGAATGTGTGTATTTCTGGGATACAGTAGGATCTGTATCCACTGCGACCCTGATCAGAAAGTGTTACTGAAAGAGTGAGTGAGACTACACTACTTGACCATTTGACTATTTTTGTTATTGAAGGAACATCTTTTGGATGTAACACACACTAAATATGCTTTGTTGATATAAATTAAATTTCTTTCATTGTTGTCATAGGGTGGCACAAACCTTTGCACTGAACCTTATGGTATATACTCCAGTTTTTCTCTGGATATAGATAGGTAGGTCAAGGACATAAGTTTCAATTCACTTCCAAAACTGATTAACACTACATCGCTTGGGTCTTTTGCAGCTCTAAGAACACTGAGTCTGCGACAAGCAGAGCAGAGAGACAAGGACAACTCGCCTACATAAAGCTGATGAGGTAATCTCACTCTTACACACACGTAAACACACATGCTTACACTTTCAAGATGGAACACACACAAGTATGAATATATTAATGCCGGATAGGCAGCATTTGGGAACAGGACCCCTGGAGAGAGGGAACATATCCACTCTGTGTCAGGCTGGGGAAAGGATTTGAAAGCTCACAGGACTGAATGCTTAGTATAGTGTGAGAGTGAGAGAGAGAGAGAGAGAAACATGCACATACTACACATCTTGCAACATGTATCCCTGCACCTACAACCTGTGTAGATTGATTTTTCTTCGCCTATAAATCACATTAACTCATTAAGACTTCAGTGTGATTATTTTGGAGTCCTTGTCGCGAACGATCATACAGTTTGCCCTTGCCTTTTCAACAAGGATGATTACAGCGGTGAAAAATTCATCTCCTCTGCCAGCTTGTCGGCTGCACCCAGTGCACACCTGGGTGAATATTTTACAGTAACTAAAAGCAATTTGGAATCGCCATGCATATTTCATCTGCAGCTACACACACACACACACACACACACACATACATATACACACACAAGCTCATACTTTTTGATGCCTTGGGGAGTAATCTGTCTACGGCTCAGAAAGGCATCAATATTTGAATTTGGTTAGAAAAAAAAGTAAACACAGATTCAAAGGAGGCCACAGGCTGATGCTGTTCTCTCTCTCTCTCTCTCTCTCTCTCTCACACACACACTCTCTGAGCTCATCTCTCTTTCGCTAAATCCATCTTGAACAGACATCGAGCCACTCACACTCTCCATTTATATCAGTGCATCTGTGTTTAGATTAAAATCTGTTCTGAGCTAATTTAAATGTCAGTACCAGTCTGATTGTTCTATGATTGACAGTGCTCTCACTCTATTTCTGTAACTGCTTCTTCCCTACTCTCTCCCTATTCTTTCCTTTCTCCATCTGCGTAAGTGTGAGTGTGTGTATGTGTGTGTTGTGCCATGCACAATCAAGGAGCCCTGTTTAAGCATGCACAGTATTTTGGTGTCCCCTTATGACACACAAATCATTTACATGCTTCTCTCATCAAAGGCATCTCCTCTCATCTCCGCAGAGATGATCACATCTCCGGGGCAAGGAGTCTAACCTTTCCGACTTGCCAAGAAATGTGATTAATTTTTTAAGTACAGCTGTGGACCTATTATTGAGACGGAAAGAAGCCGCGGGAGATGAGCCTGCTTCCCGCAGCACCCGTAATGGAAAGCACTATTCCATCAGTGTTTACAAGGCACTGCTAAAAGAGACACAGAGAAGAGCAAAAAAGCGTTAAATGACAATAATTTTGTTGGCCGTTCCGGTTCAAATCCACACACGAGGCATCAATCAGAGGCCTAGATCTATCATGCGCCACTTTCGCTTCACTAGTCACATCAGAAATCAGAGCAGTGACACAATGGAACAACAATTACGCAGTAGCACAGGAGTCCCAGCGCTGCTTAATGCATGCATAAATAAAAGATGATGGATTCATGTTCAATAATTAATTACAATATTTCCATCACGCAATCACAGCAAGGTGTAAAACGGCACTGTTATGAAGTACTTAGCAAAATTAACTTCTGTTTCAAACAGATTGATTAGCATTCCAAAACTGCTTTCTTCAGCTGGCTTTGCACTGTACAGTTTTGCTGGCGCAGAGAAAGAAACACATTGTAAAAGGATTCTTTGTTCGTGATTTGAGATCAGTGGTCTTAGATTTAATGCCATTGCAACCCAAGACTGCCAGCGTCAACGTCCTTGAAGTGTCAGAATGTGACTGCTGCTACGACGCTCCTCTAAAATCCACCAGTAGTGGGATGGCATAGGATGACGCTAAACTTACGGGACAGGTACAAATACGGCATTGGCGATGGCAAGACATACAGTAAATGAAAAGTGTTTTTTCTGTCTAAGGAACAGAAAAAAAAAACATCCTCGTTACCGCAATCTCACTTTGAGATGCCATTTTCTGTATGGGCCTGCCTCACGCTGATAGATGACATAAACAGGAAGTAGTAATATTCTTTAATTGCAGGTCTTTCATTAGAGAATCTTCATTGTATAATCTGACATGGCGAACACGTTAGAATGGGTTAAGTTGGAACACTATCAATTACTCCAACAAGCTACAAGCAACAAGCTAGGAGGTGACACTCACTCTGCACATGCTCAGTAGGATCCTCCGCCTGCCTGCAAACGAATCACAGCACTGAAGAATTTATTGTCAAGAGTTTTGAGTTAGTAACTTTCCTTGTCTGAAGAACATTTTGATTGTGTTGTGTTCTTTTTGTGTGCAAATGAAACCAAATAGGCTAGTTTCGATCACTGTCTAGCTGACTTTTAGCTTATTGATGATTGATAGTTGACAATGTTGTACTGGTTAGCTGGCATGTCAGATTGTAAGACAAGACGAGTATTTAAGATATTCAACAAAACACAAAAGAGAGTCCACTTACTTGAAAAATGGTCATGCATTTGCATCATGAGGTGCTCAATATTTATGCACTTATACTGTATGTTCATCTTGGTAAACAAAGTACAACTACATATGATAAAATAATTTGCAAATTATATTTATATCAACCAAAAACCTAATAAAATGAGTCAGTTGTTACATTTTGGTCATTTGATTTAATTTTACATATATCCACTGATATTAACATAAAAATTGTATGTGTTTATGAATAGTTATTTATGATTATTTATATATATATATATATATATATATATTATATTATTTGGTTATTATGAATAGTTATCTGTCAACTTAACATGTACCTAATGTGTCAAACTGGAGCTTTAGAATATTTCACACATAAGATTTACAAAAGAAACTGACAACTGACCCCACTCTATCATGCAAATATGCATTTGTTGCAACAGTCCAGTTCTCAGTACACAAGCTTTTCGACATCTTTCGAAAACCAACATGGCCAGCATTCACTTTGTAGTGCATGCTTGTACGACATCTGAACTGTGATTCACTTTGTAGTGCGCACTCTCCCACATCCGCATTCAAACTGGAGAAAAGAGCATAAGGGCTGAGAGTTGAGCATGAAAGCAGAGGAGGCGTCCCGTTGCGGTGCCGCACATGAACACATATGGAGCATGTCCCTAACAGATGAGCATCTGAGGGGTTGACACAGCTTCTAACATGACCCAGATGAACGGGCCAGCACTCTCCGAAACGCCAGAAGACCCTTTTGGCCTGTTGATGGGCACAGGACTGCCAGTCCGAGTCCAGAGCATGAGACCAGGAGCCAAAACACAGTGTTACAGTCCAAGTACACAGATTGTGTCATAGGGCTGTTTGAGTATTCCCCTTATACGAGAGACATGCAGGAGCAAAAGTGGAAAGAAAAAACTGGCAGCATTGCATCATGAGAGAGAAACATCAGAAAGATCCATCACAACCCTGACCAGGAAGAAGTGGTTACTGAAGATGAATGAATGAATAATATTTAAAATATGAATATATTTCTTTTTTTTTTTACCACTTTCCACGTTTGCTGTCAACTATATTGAAACTATAATTTCAATATAGTTTAATATATAGTTTAATATCATTTTTGTATCTAAGCAAATAGGCTACAGTCTGATTATAACATACAGTATTTTCAATGAAATACTTTCAATGAAATACATCAAATTATTTGATTCTCGAGACTACTGGAAATATCTTTTCGGCAAGGGAATCTCTCTTGGCCTTGAATCGTTTAAAACAATACCGAAATATCTTATTTTTATTCAGTATCTGTTTTAAAATGAATGTTACCCTATTGTAAGTGCTGTAACATACTTCAGAGCTGTGCTGCTTCTAGAAAAACACTTTCTGAAGGCTTTTCTGACTGTAAGGGAAGGCAATGCAAAGCAAATTTATTGATATAGCATTTCATACGCAAGGCAATTCAAGGTGCTTTATAAACAAATATAAAATGAAAAAAAAGAAATAATAATAATAATAATAATAATAATAATTGAAATTATATACGGTAATATATAGACAGTAAGATTTAAACTTCTTCACAGTCATTTTTATATTGTAATGCTGTCTAGGCAGAAAGCATGTTTTTTACTCTGTTACTTAGTTGAGGACTAAATAATTCCGTACAGTAGCATATAGCCAATGCTATGTCTTTCATTTTATTTGCAAGTATGTGCAACTGATTGTGACTCAGTGGTGCATCCAAATTCAATATAATCCAGTTGGGAATTTGTATTGACTTGGAAATGAGGAAAGAGAGACAGAGAGACCAAATCGCTTCAACTTAAAAGAACTCTGACAGTAAAAAAAAAAAAAAACATCGAAGAAAAAAAAACAATTTACATGCAAATCAAAGTTTATCAACTCTATCTCTATTCACGCTGTTCTTTGATGCATTTGCATTCGCATGCTCGAAGGCATTCATGTAAGCAAGAGGAGCCTGTACACACACTTGGGGAGACAGAACGAGACAGAAGGAGTGTGAGGAGAGAGACCGAGACAGAGACAGGCGGAAAGAGACGAGAGACTGTATCCTCCTGTCAGCAGCATGAGACAGCTGTATGTGACAGAGCATGAAATGAAGGCAGACTGCAGAGCCACAAGCCTTCGCCCATCACAGACAAACGGACCGTACCACCGGGCCGCTCCTCATCTGCAGTCAGACCTGAAAAATTAACACCCCCTCCCCAGTGTGGAGAGATTTGCAGGCTGAGATAGGCAGAAATAATCCTGTTTGAGAGCACTCTCACTGTAAGATTTTGCCACTAAGTCCCCTGGCTTTCCTTCATAAAGAGTCTGTGTCAATATACTGTCGAGTCTAATCCTCCACATGAGAAAAGAGAGATGTCAAGAGGAGTTAAAAGAAATCCAGGGGTGGATACACAGGCCTAGTCAAGCTCAACAAGCCCTACTGAAGAATCATTAAAGTGTGCAGTGCTCCCTAATGCCACCAGAGGACACTCTGACTTCTCGCTGGGATTATACCATATATGGTTGAATGCAAAAGTTTGTACACCCTGGGGACAAACAGAAGTTAATTTATACCAACACGATATTTAGGACATATAATACTCCACCATCTTTAGAATGTCAATACAAATCTTATTTTCTAGTATTTTTTTAAAGAATTTGTTTTATGTTTTGAATTGTAGTCTTCTTCTAGGAAAAGTAAAATAGAGGTACTTCAATTTTTTCAATACTGACTTTCAGCATATCATTTTTGTACTGTTTTCCATGTAAACATTTGAACTTAATGACACTACATATAATCACTATTATTATATTAAAATATTTTTTTGCATTATTATAAATCATTAATGTTTTCTACTGCCACCTTCATTGTCATTATATAGATTTATTTTATATACATTTATTATTATTATTATTATTATTATTATTATTATTATTATTATTAATCAACAGTGGATCTAGGAAATTATCAGTCAGATAATGTAATATTTCCCACTGGCACCAGAGGGCACTGTCACTGTGATTTATATAGTATATCATATCTTTCATTATTAACCGATAATAATCACCAGTCAGTCAGGGAAAAGACAGATTTTAGTTTAGTTTATTATTTAGACAATAATCAAAAACCTATGTACATGTAAATGTACTAATGTTAGATAATTAAAAGAACTAGCACTCTGCCACTACATTAGTCCAGAGACAGTGAGGGAGGTCTCAAGTATTGTTTATGAACCAGTCAAATTCCTGAGAGCTTTGCTCAACGCTTATGCACACTGAAATGCCTCCTCCAGTCTCATTGTCTGGGGTATTAGTTTGGGGGTACTGCATTCAAGTTGTAAACCAAATAAATAAGAGTGTGGTTGTCAAATTGATAATAGCTATTTAAGAATGTATTAATTGTCAGTACATAAACAATGTTATTGTCAGTACATAAATAATATATCAACTAAGTGAAACCCTAGAAGTATAGTATAGTATAGTATAGTATGTACAGAGAAAGAGAAAATGGCAACAGTGAAACATATGAACAGCACTTTGCACGCAGCCACTTCATCCAGTAGATTTCTGCATGAAAGGCTCATGTTAAAAAAATATATATATATTTTTTTTTTTAAACCAAGAAAACATGCAGATATTTGCACAGGAATTTTACACTCATATATTAACTGAATAAGTTGTATTTCAGTCATGCACCACCAGAGGGCAGTCTTTCCCTTCAAAATCTTCAGAGACATTCCCATCTACTCAGTTTCATGAGCTGTAGGGTTTCATTCTGATGAATTATTATTATTATTATTATTATTATTATTATTACTTGAATACATTGTACTGTTTGTGTGTGCATTAGGCATTTCAAATAACAATGCATTTTTCGGCCATGAGTTAAATTATGACTTAATTAAACTAAACATTTAGAGGTACGTGTATTTCAAGTCGTCCTAAGGGATTTTTTTTTTTTTTTTTTTTTTTAAATAAATTGAGTCAGCCACACTATAATAACAGGGAATCCATGAAGATTATCCAGAGTCTAGACTGAGTGAGGACCCAGGCAGTCACTGATATGTGGGATAGGACTATTTTAAGTATGAAAGTTAGCTTGCCCAGCCAGACCACCAAGTGTTTAACTAGCCAGTATCAAATTTCCAGATCCAACCAGTTCATGGTTTTGATCAGTTGTAGCACGTCTGCTGTTTTGATGGTGGCTGTTTCCTGTTTTGGTTATGGCTTTACTCCCATATTCACTTCCAGTGCTTGCACTGTTTAGCTCCATTACTCCAGGACTTTTCATAGCTATTCTATATTTACAACTAGGCTACTGTAGGTGTACTACACTCAATATTCAATTGAGTCAAACATTTTAATAATCTACAATTATTACTGAAATACACTGCAACTGCAACTCCAGTGTGCATTGGTTAGGGTTCTACAAATCTCTGGAACTGTACTACAGGGATGAACACTGTTCTTATTAGACATATTTCGTCAGTAGGGGTTTTGATGATGGTGGTGTTTGAGCACTGCTTAGCACATCAATCCAAAATCTTCCTTAGGTGTTTAAACTTATGATGAATGAAAACTTCTGCATTGGCTCCCCATCAAATTTCGTATTGATTATAAAATACTACTATTGACCTATAAAGCACTAAATGGTCTCGTGCCACAGAACTTGAGCGAACTTTTGGTCTTTTATGATCCACCATGCCTACTTAGATCAAAAGGTGCAGGCTATTTGTTGGTACCTTGAATAGTGCGGGCTACAGCTGGGGATAGAGCTTTCTCTTACAAAGCCCCACAGTTATGGAACAGCCTTCCACTTAGTGTTCGGGGCTCAGACACAGTCTCAG